>CM038726.1:37674972-37707472 GCA_021613375.1 Megaleporinus macrocephalus | reverse complement strand
AAAAAAATAGAAATGAAAAGTCTGAATGAAGGATGTACTTCAATAAACGTGATGTAGGAAACGAACAAGCCCCCTTTAAAGTCACGAGGCTCCGTTAAGGACAAAACTAAGAATCGTTCAGATCAGGGCTGTTTGGGTTTGCAGTTGCGCGCGAGCCTGTTGGGCATAGGCCGCGCGAGGGTGGTCATCATGTAACGACCGCGGCACAGAACAGCTTATCGGAGGTGATTCTGTAGAGATGAGCGGACAGTCCGCGAGATCACGAGCGTGCCACTTTTACGCACGGCACCTTTACGCACGGACATTTTTACGCATTAAAGGAGCAGCGCGTGCCTGAATGGTTTGCATTACCAAATAAAAAAATACAATAATACAATAATACAATACAATAAATCTGAACGCGCTCCCCAGCCATCCAGCTTCATTAGTTTAAACGGTGGAATTAAAACTACCTTATTTGCATATAAACACGGCCTCGCCCCCCCCCCCCCCCTCCCCACACACACACCTTAAAGGAGGAGCAATGCTGGCACGCGCAGCGCGCAGCAGGGAAGCAATGCAGGAAAAAGGTGTAAGCACGCGCCGATTTCATTCCTGTACCCCACCCCCCACCACGACACCACAGGCAGACAGACAACGACCCTCCACCCCACCCCACCCCCCAAGAGAGATTTGGACAAAGCGGTTCCTATAGGAGCTTAAAGAGCCCAAAACATGGAAACCTGAGTGTAAACACTGTTAAAGCTCCCTTGTGTGGCCTGTTTTGGTTTCACTGTTTTGTGACGTCACGATAAAGATGGCATCATAGCATGTGTCATGAAGTTATATGAGGTTACGGAGTGTTCTAGCTCAGACTGATGATGAAGTGGTTTGGATCTAATTCAGTGCAGTCCTCGATCTACTTCCTCCTTAGCCATAAACCTCTGCCGCCGCACGCGCTTCCCACGCGCCATTACGCAGCATGACAGCCTCCGTTTATGGTTTGTGCTCATGCCGCTCGCGCTGCGGAGTGATCTTCCAGCACTCGTCAACAAGTCGAGCCGCCAAGTTCCAAACACATGCAAATGCTGGAGATCAAAACGAATGGCACGCGCTGAGCGGAAGAATGAGACTGGAAGGTGTGAACTGGGCGCGTGTGAGGTGTGAAGTGGAGGGGAGGTTAGGAAACGCGTGTGTGTGTGGAGGGGGGGGGTATTTCCCATATGTCTGTTTATCAGGTTTTAAACAACAGTTAGCCCCGCCCACACAACCCGATTGGCTGGACAGCGAACGAAGCGTTCTTATATCTGGACATAACCTGCATCCTCATTACTCTGGTGACTAACAACAGATACCACTTCTTACTACTGGGACTACTTTTTTGGTGGAAGGGAAAAGGGGAAAGGGCAGTGCTACAAATATTTGACACAGTGGTCAGGTAGGGGTGGGTGGGCAAAACAAAATACATCCTAAAAAAAGCTCTACGCATTGGGGTCACATTGTTATGACCAGCTAATATCCAGAGTGACCGCCATGTTCAGCAGCTAGACAGACTGGGAGATTCCAGGTCCTGGTAGGTGGTCTCAGGTATCTGGAGGTATCATGCTGACTGCAGTGCATCCCACAGCTGCTGGAGGGAGCGTGGAGGAGGATCCATAGAGCCAACACAACCATCCAGGTGGTCCCAAAGATGCTCAATTGGGTTCAAGTCTGGGGAATTAGGGGGTCCAGGGTAGAACTTGGAAGTCTTGGTCAGCTCTTCCAACCAGTGTGGGACATTTCTAGTTGTGTGATGTGTCTCGAAGTCTTGCTGGAAGATCCCATCCACCCCAAAGAAGACCATCAGCATGTATGGTGTATGTGATCTGCAAGGATGGATTCAGATCAAGATCGGTTGGGAGTTTCTTCTACATGAATGAGTGGGTCCAGAGAACCATTCCCCAGACCAGAACTCTGACACCTACACGCTGAGACCGTCTAGAATAGGAAGTGGTCATAATAATGTGACTTGACTGTGTATATTACAGTTTATATATGTGTTAGATTGAGGTACCAGTAAACACATTAGTGTGACCAGCTCACTGACTGATAATGTAAAGACATAATATAAATACAAACAGCCCCCAAATAAGAATTGACTGTCAACAAGGTCGTGCAGTTACACATTTCCACCAGAGGGGGCAAACCTTACATCATAAAGCTTTCATCAATAATGCGTTCACCTGTAAACTTTGCTTTTGTCTCCTCTGGATATTCAGAAGCTGTCATGTCTACACCTGTCTCTGCACTCAGCAACATCCCAGACACTGACTCTCTGCTAGACTTCAACTCCCAGAATCCTCCAGGAGATCTGAATGATGTGGTCCAGTGAATGCATCACTTTCTGTAGAGCCAGTCAGTCCTGCTTGGTGATGTTCCCTGTGAGGATGCTTTCGATGGTGCAGGTGTAGAAGTTCTAAAGTACATTGGAGGACAGTCTGAAGTCCCTGAAGCATCTGTAGTGGTCCGACAGGCCTTCTTCACCAGGGAGTTGATGTGGCTGGACCATGACAGGTACTGTGAGATGTCAACTCCAAGATACTTGGACTGTCTCCAGCTGCCTACTCATTGCACTGCAGCTCTATTGATCCAGACAGGCTGGTAGCTCCTCTCCTGTACTGCTTTGGTCGGTCTGTCTGGAAGGAAGTTGGTGATCCAGTGACACATGGATTGACGAATTCCCAGATCTGCTAACATACCTAACATTCCTCCAGTCAAGTACACATGGGAAACGATTCCAGTTTTAGCACCTGTTTAATGTTACCTACATGCTTGACTTTTGTCAACAACAGTTATATATATATATATATTTATATGTGTATAAACCAAATTCTCAATCAACCAGTGAACAATTTCACTGTGCAAAGCATAATTAATTGCATGCAAATAGTGTTTATGGTTATATACACCACTGTTTTATTATTAGTATTGTCCAGTATAGTGTTGCTAGTTAACATACACGCTTCTGTCTTAGGATAGTCTGGGGAAAAATCTCATCTACAGTTTTTGTCCTTGTTCTTAATGCTACTGACCAGCCGAGACAATGTCCAGTTACTGTATTAGCCTTACAGCAGCTGTGGGAACTGGAGGTTGTAAATATTGCGCTATGGTTGCAGTCAAAATGCCAAAGGCAAGTTCATCACTACTGAATCAGCTTCTATTGAATTAAGCCTTGGTTCCTCTCTTGTTCTTGAGGTGGCCTCTACATGTGGGCATAGGTGAGACACGTTTGGACACTGAGAACGTGTTGGCCAGGGCCGTTGAGACTGAGGTGTTTCAATTCTCACTTATTACGGAGAGAACAGGCAGAGGAATCCGTTCCCAGGCGAACACTGCTGCTGCTGACACCTACTTGGTGGGACTGTGTCCTGTTTAAAACACACCACAGGCCAAATGCCTGGACCCAGGTTTTAAGACCACTCAACAGATGATGTTTACACAGATCACCTCAAAGTCTCTCAGGAGACGTCCAGCTAGAAGATGTAGATTCAACAAACAATCTACTTTACACTGTTTGGGTCTTCATTTGTGTGCAGTTGAGCTCATTTGACCACTGTAGGTATTAAAATGACCACTGGGGATTGTGTTTGAAGTCTAAATCAATACATTTAGTATGAATTAATAATACTGAATATTTACTCAATAATACAATAATATTAATTATTTTAAGGCTTAATAATACAGTGATGTTAAATAATCAGTTTTTCAAACTGCGTAGTTATTACTGTCCAGCACACTTCTGGCTAACAGCTCATCCCATTTGCCATCGAGTGCGCCAGCTACTACCAGTACAGTCAACAGGGGGCGCTGAACCAGTTGGTCACATTAATTTCCACCATCCCTCTGTCCATTCTCTCGTGGCACGTTCGTGTAAACACGACGTGTCAGAAACGCCATAATAAGAACAGGATTACACTTGGAGAAGTGCGCGTGCTCACACTTTAAACAGGGCAGCACGAGCGTTCCCACGAGCACCCACAAGGATTAGCCAGAAAGTGGCCACAACTAAAAATAGTAGAGTTGACTTCTGAGTCCAGTACTGGAAATCCAGCATTACATGATACTGTAGATTATAAACTTAATATATTTGGTTGTGTATATACTGTATATATAACCGAATAATATTTTTTGTTATGTCAAAGTTTGGTCTGGTGGTCTTGGACGATAAACAGTGCAGCCCATTAGCTAATCACAGCCTGCTGTCCACAGGGGGGCGCTAACCTCTAGTCCCAGTCTTTACCATGAAACTGACGTCCGTCTTCTATTCGCCGCAGGTTCGGTGTTCAATATAAGAACTCATTGGCGCTTAGAGGAGTGCGCATGCTCATACTTGGCACAGGACAGCGCGAGTATTTATCTAGAACCACGCTTGAATATTAAAGCAGACCCCTGTTTGGAGCTATATAGAACCATTTGCAACATTTCTGGGTTAGGGTTGGATGGAAAATCGACAGCAACTCATTAAATATTCTTTTCTAAATAAATATTCTTCTGGATTTCTTTTTTAATTTTTAGGCTGGTTGACTACGGTTCTCGTGGGAAAGCTCGCGCTGCCCCAAGCAAGGTGTCCGCTCGCGCACTCCCCCAAGAGTTAGTCTGTTCTTGTTATGATGTTTCTGACACGTCTTGTTAACACCAAACGTGCCACGAAAGAAGGACAAATTGTGAAGAAGTTCCAGCTTCATCGTGGGAATGACTTTATGGAAATGTCCTCCTTATGGATAATGGATAAACAGAGCAGAGCTCCAGCATCATAAACCCATAAACCCATTACAGCACCTTAATTCAGAACGAGGTTGAAGGTGTATCGTGAGGTCAGGCCTGTGGATGCTGGGCTTTTCCGACCTACTGCATCAGTTTTTGTAAAGCGGCAATTCTTGAGAACAAATAAGGTCCAGAATTTTTCTCTGAAAAATGCACGTGAATATTATCCCCACATCTAGAGCAAACCCCTCAGTGGTGAATCTGCACCCTGGCACGTGGACACAGATGACCACTGCAATAACAGGTTCAGTATTGACACGTCAAAACTCACCAATCCATACAAAATTGTACAACTGAATTAAAGACCATAAGAACAAATACGGTTTACATCTATACGCAATACATTCTGAGATGTAAGAAGTCAATCAATCAGAACTGAACCAGCCAATAAATTAACATAACTTTAATTCCGAGATGTGTTAGAATTGATTGACCATAAGAATTAATTCAGTCTGTGATAAATTCACAGAACTTACATCACTGTCAGAATTCATTATGACTGAATTAACTATCTATCAGAGGTAGTGGTGTTAATTCTGAAGTTGTTTAGAAGTTGAAGAATTGTCTCCTTTTTGTTTCAAGTTTCAAGATTATGCATTGAAATGTTTGGGTTGAGGCTCAGATAATAACTATATAGCAGGGTAGCATTATATATGTAGTAAAAACAGTGCAAACATAACAATAAAAAACAATAATAAAGTAAAATAAGCTAGAATGTTTACATTTAGTAATAACTGAAATAAGGAATATACAAAACATATACATAATATATACAGGAGGACATATGTAGAGACTTTGCATGGGCAGGTTATCTAAGAAGATTAATCTATTTAAAGTGACTTAGTGATATTGTCCATAGCAGCGATATCAGAATAAATAATATAATAGTATAATATAATATAATATAATATAATATAATATAATATAATATAATATAATATAATATAATATAATATAATAGTAGAATGTAGCAGTGTTGCTGATGTTCTCGTCAGGAAGTTCAGTATCCAGTTGCAGAGATGAGAGTTCAAACCCAAGTCTTTGAGAACTCTTGAGAAGAATGTTTAATGTGGAAAAGTGTGAAGCGCGCGGTGGTTTCTTGAACGTTTAAGTCCATCCTGAGATGTTAAGATAAGAGTTAAGCTGCTTGGCTCATGTCCTTCAGACTCCTGGAGTGGTGATCAATGACCACGACAATGTCCGTCTCCCTTCCAGCTCTGCAGGAGTCCGCCTATTAGGAGCTACAGCACAGGTGTGGAGGGGCGAGCTGAGCACGCTTAACATCATAAAAAAGAGGTGTGAGCACGAGCCACTGGCACAAAACGCTGTTTATTTATTTTGTTTTTGGGGTTTTGTTTCATCTTTGGATCTGCTTTGGGGTTTGTGGGGAAATAAAAACATAGAAGATGTAGTGATTTAATATTAATATTAGTTTTACGGTGATTAAGTTTTTAGATTCCATAATTACCTGGATTGAGATTTACTTGAGGGTACCTATAGTAATAATAATAATAATAATAATAATAATAATAATAATAATAATAATAATAATAATAATAATAAAATCATCATCATCTTCATTTCAAGTCTTTTTGAGCTCTTGGAGAAGTGTTGGGACGGGAACGCCTCACTCTCTTTCCAACCTACGAAGATTAAAACGCTTTCCCGTCTTCCTCACACACTTACACACCCAACACTCCGCACAACAGCTCAAATTCCGATTTACAGATCTCTCTATTTTTCCACCATCATCTTTAAAAATCTTCAATCTCGAGACTGAGAGAAGATCTGGAGTGAATCTAGAGTCCAGATATAAAATCGACAGTAACTCATTAAATGTGTTCTTCTAAATAAATTTCCTGATTTTCTTTTTTCAATTTCAATCAGGTTGACATCGATTCTCGTGGGAAAGCTCGCGCTGCCCTGGGCAAGGTGTCTGCACGCGCACTCCCCCAAGTGTAAGTCTGTTCGTGTTATGATGTTTCTGACACGTCTTGTTAACACCAAACGTGCCACGAAAGAAGGACAAATTGTGAAGAAGTTCCAGCTTCATCGTGGGAAAGACTTCATGGAAATGTCCTCCTTATGGATAAACAGAGCAGAGCTCCAGCATCATAAACCCATAAACCCATTACAGCACCTTAATTCAGGACGAGGTTGAAGGTGTACCGTGAGGTCAGGCCGGTTGATATGGGCAATTCTGACCTACTGCTGACCTGGGTCAGGTTTTGTAAAACGTAAATTCTTATACACAAAAATAATTACTAGCAATTTCTGTGTAGAATGTGATGATGGAACTGCACTCTGGCACCAACAACCAGATGACCACTGTGATCATGGATTCACTACAGCAAAATAAACCCAAACAAAACTGTAAAACTGATTTAAAGACCGTATAAAAAAACTAAATTGACAAATAAATTGTTAATTTTCTGCTTTGGACTCTGTTAATGAAATTTACTAAATTGTTTTTTTACTGTAAAATTGTGATAAATATGAATTTACACTGAGCGAATTCAGCACTCAATGAATTCATACTCTTATAAGTGACTGTCCAAACTAATTCTACTGATTAAAACAATCATAACTTCATAAACTCTGTAAGAATCAGTTTCATTTTGTTCGCGATCATAAGAATGAACTGAATTTTGATTTTTCGCTGATTAGTGGTGAAGAATCTGATGTGGTTCAGAAGTGGAAGATGTGACTCTGAGCTCCTCCTTCTTCTCCTCTGTAGGTTGGGGAACTCTGAGATGGATGTTTGAAGTACGGAAAGTGTGATGCGCGCGGTTGTTTCGTGAACATTCAAGTCCAGCCTGAGTCGTTAAGCATTAAGAGTTAGCTGCTTCTCTCATGTCCTTAAGGCTGCTGGAGTGTTGATCTATGACCACACCAGTGTCCGTTCCTCTCTGTAGATCCATCTCAGCGCTGATGGTCGGACTCCTGCAGAGCTGGAACTACAGCACAGGTGTGAAGGGGCGAGCTGAGCACGCTTAACATCATAAAAAAGAGGTGTGAGCACGAGCCACTGGCGCAAAACGCTGTTTATTTGTTTAGGTTTTGGGGTTTTGTTCCAACTTTGGATCTACTGTGGAGTTTATGGAGGAATAGCAGGTGAAAGAAGCTCTAATTGAAAATATAATACGGTTATTGTTAGTTTTAAAATGATCTGAAGATTTATTGAGATTGTATATTCTAGTATGAACTGGACTTACTCGGTGTTTTACTACTAACTAAGATTTAGAATATTTCATGGGAATTTTCTGTACTTTTAGCTGCACTGTAGGTCTTAAAGATCCGAATATTATTTTCAATATGCTGGATTTACTTGTATGTATGAAAATGACAAAACTGGACATATATTTGAAATATTCATTGTTTTGGTTTAAACTCTACACACTTTTTTTCTAGTCTGTTTGAGCTCTTGGACAAGTGTTAGGATGGAAACGCACGAGGATTAAAATGCTCCATCACTTTATAGTAGCTGTGAAACCTGCACTCTTTTCCCGCGTTCCTCACACACCTACACACCTAACACTCCGCACAACAGCTCAAATTCCGATTAACAGATCTCTCTAATTTTCCACCATCATCTTTAAAAGTCTTCGATCTCGAGACTGAGAGAAGATCTGGAGTGAATCTAGAGTCTAGATGGAAAATCGACAGTAACTCATTCAATTTTCCGTCTATAAAATTTCTATTTCTGATTGTTTTTCTGGTTTATTTTTTACATTTTAGTCTGGTTGACTTAAACTCTCGTGGGAAAGCTCGCGCTGCCCTAAGCAAGGTGTCCGCTCGCGCACTCCCCCATGTGTAAGACTGTTCTCGAAGTTTCTGACACGTCAACACCAAACGTGCCACGAAAGGAGGACAAATTGTGAAGAAGTTCCAGCTTCATCGTGGGAATGACTTTATGGAGATTCTCCATCATGGATAAACAGAGCAGAGCTGCAGCATCATAAACACATTAACCCATTACAGCACCTTAATTCAGGACGCGGTGGAAGGTGTACCGTGAGGTCAGGCCTGTGGATGCTGGGCAATTCTGACCTACTGCTGACCTGCATTAGTTTTTGTAAAGCTTCAATTCTTGAGAACAAGAAAAAAATAATTAAACAAAAATAATTACTAGCGATTTTTGTGTAAAATATTTATAAAAGATTCCCTAAAGAGCAAAACCAACCAGCCTCTCAGCAAAACCCCTAGCACGAGCACACAGATGACCACTAAAATAATAGATTCATCATTCCAAAAGTGAAACTAAAACATTAGAAATTCATATAAACCTGTTCAACTGAATTGCATGCCCTATATTAGAACCATATTGTTAATTTTGTACAGATTAGTTGTGATAAATATGAATTTCGCGGTGCATGAGGTGCTTTAATCACGACTGAACTGACCAACAAAACGTAACACCTGGTGAAATTTAATGTGAAGTTCGTTGGACGATGTTGGCGGCCATAAAATATCTTTGCATTGTGATTTTTGTTGTTTACTTACGATAAATATGAATTTACACCGAGCGGCTAAGCGTTTAGAGTTAAGCTTCTATTTTCATGTCCTTCAGACAGCTGGAGTGTTGCTCTATGACCAAACCATTGTCCAATCACTGCGCTGGTGGACGGACTCCTGCAGAGCTGGGTCTACAGCTACAGCACAGGTGTGAAGGGTCGAGCTGAGCACGCTTAACACCACAAAAGAGGTGTGAGCACGAGCCACTGGCACAAAACGCTGTTTATTTATTTAGTTTTTGTGTTTTTTTTCCAACTTTGGATCTACTGCGGAGATTATGGAAAAATAGCAGCACTGAATTTGTTCTGATTTAACATATTAATATTACTAAATATTAGTTTTAATAGATCTGAAGATTTGTTGAGATTTGTTGTGTATATTCCAGAATGAAGTGGACTAAGATTTACTCAAAGTAAGATTTAGAATATTTTCTGCACTCAGAGCTGTAATGTAGGTCTTGAAACTTTCAATTTGCTAGATTTAATAGTATGTAAGAAAATTATGTAACTGGGCGTATATTTGAAATATTCAGGTTTAAACTCTCCACAACACTTCGTCGCTTAATAGTAGCTGTGAAACCTGCGCTGCTTTCCCGCCTTCCTCACACACCTACACACACAACACTCCAGCAACACAACAGCTCAAATTCCGATTTACAGATCTCTCTAATTTTCCACCATCATCTTCAGAAATCTTCAATCTCGAGACTAAGAGAAGATCTGGAGTGAATATAGTCTAGATGAAAAATCGACAGTAACTCATTCAATTTTTCGTCTATAAAATTTCTATTTCTGATTGTTTTTCTGGATTGATTTTTTTAACATTAGTTTGGTTGACTTATATTCTTGTGGGAAAGCTCGCGCTGCCCTGGGTAAGGTGTCCGCACGCGCACCCACCCAGGTGTAACTTCTTGTTACGATATTTCTGACACGTCTCGTCAACACCAAACGTGCCACGAAAAGAAACAGTTGTGAAGAAACTCCAGCTTCATCGTGGGAAAGACTTCATGGAAATGTCGTCCTCATGGATAAACAGAGCAGAGCTCCAGCATCATAAACCCATAAACCCATTACAGCACCTTAATTCAGGACGTGGTTGAAGGTGTACCATGAGGTCAGACGGGCTCTTCTGACCTACTGCTGACCTGCATCAGTTCTTGTAAAGCTTCAATTCTTGGGGACAAAAATGTCTCAATTTCTCTGTAAAATGCACGTGAACATTTTCCCTACTAACCCAAATCTTAGTGGTGAATCTGCACCCTGGCACGTGGACACAGATGACCACTGCAATAACAGGTTCAGTATTGACACGTCAAAACTCACCAATCCATACAAAATTGTACAACTGAATTAAAGACCATAAGAACAAATACGGTTTACATCTATACGCAATACATTCTGAGATGTAAGAAGTCAATCAATCAGAACTGAACCAGCCAATAAATTAACATAACTTTAATTCCGAGATGTGTTAGAACTGATTGACCATAAGAACGAATTCAGTTTGTGATAAATATGAATCTGCACTGAGTTCATCACTGTCAGAATTCTTTAATGATGACTGAAATAACTATCTATCAGAGGTAGTGGTGTTAATTCTGAAGTGGCTCAGAAGTGGAAGGATTGTCTCTGAGCTCCTACATCTTGAGGAACTCTTGAGAAGAATGTTTAATGTGAAAAAAAGTGTGAAGCGCGCGGTCGTTTCATGAACGTTCAAGTCCATCCTGAGATGTTAAGCAGCTTGGCTCATGTCCTTCAGACTCCTGGAGTACTGATCAATGACCACACCAATGTCCGTCTCCCTTCCAGCTCTGCAGGAGTCCGCCCAATAGGAACTACAGCACAGGTGTGAAGGGTCGATCTGAGCACGCTTAACATCATAAAAGAGGTGTGAGCACGAGCCACTGGCACAAAACGCTGTTTATTTATTTTGTTTTGAGGTTTTGTTCCATCTTTGGCTCTACTACAGAGATTATAGAGGAATAACAGCTCTGAAGTTGCTCTGATTTAACATATTAATGTTATTTAATATTAGTTTTAGTGCTCGATGTCTCCAGAGAAGCGTTGGAGTGAATTTAGAGAATGTAGGAAAGTCGACAGTAGCTCATTTAATTTTTCGTCTGTGAAACTTCTAATTTAATCTTTTTACATTTCAGTCTGGTTGTCTTAGTTTCTCGTGGGCACAAAGTGGCACACAAAAACATTAATTTGTTTTTGGGGTTTATTCCATTTTTGGATCTACTGCGGAGTTTATCTAGGAATAAAAACATAGAAGATGCTTTGATTTAACGTATATATATATATATATATATATATATATATATATATATATATATATATATATATATATATATATATATATAATTGAACGTTTTTAGATTTCACAGTTAGCTGGAATGACATTGAGATTTACTTAAAGTTTTACTTCTAACAACAACTACTTGAAGCATTTGCAGGAAACTGGACACTCAGTTGGACCGCAGGTCTTTACGAAAAGCTGGAGTTGAATATAATATCAGAAATATCAATTTTAAGCCTCATTTTTTTTTACAAACGCCCAATCTCGACCACTTCACCACCGTACTAACCACTACACTACCTATAATAATAATAACAACAATAACAATCTTTATTTATGTATAATCTGTTTTCATACATTGAAACGCGGCACAAACTGATTTGCATAAATAATTTGAATGTATTCAAATTCATAGATTCATTATTTAGAATCCAGTACGACTTTCTCGTGGGAACGCTCGCGCTGTACTGAGTAAAGTGTGAGCACGGGCACTTCTTCAAGTGTTCTATTCTTATTATGATCTTGTTTACACCGAACGTGCCACGAAAAGAAGGCAAACGGTGAAGATACTCCAGTTTCGTCATGGGAATGACCGAGACTCACCAGATTTTGAGCACTCGAGCGCCCCCTATTGACAGCCAGCATAATCTGTCTGAATACACTCTGAGAAAAGATGGCTGTTCATGAATCCTTCACAACCAAATACACCAAGAGAAACAATCTGCATGCCTACATGGTTCTTTGCATGGTGAGATGGCTGTCTAGAAAGTCTTAGAACATGTTCCATAAGGCACCAAAACGGCTCTGCTACTGTTAGGATGTCAATCTAGACATTCTCTATCCACACTCAATCAACATTAATCTAAAGAATAATGTTGCAAATATTTTTTCGAGAGGTTGATGGTTCTTGCACTCCATTCGTGGGAAAGTTCGTGTTGACCAGTTTAAAGTGTGAGCATGCGCACTTCTTCCAAGTATAACTCTTTTTCTTATTATGATTGTTCACACGTCTTGCTAACACCCACCGTGCCACCAAAAGAGGCCAACCGGTGAAGAAAATCCAGTTTAATCTTGGGACTGACTGTTTCAGCGCCCCCTACAGACAGTACTGGGTATTTGGCTAATGAGACGAACTGTAAAAGTCATGATCTGCCATAATAAGCCATTAGAAACCTGTAATAATGCTCAGTTCCTTCTTTTATAAGAATATATAACAGCCATGTATGAATAAGGTTTTCTATCAATGTGTGTCAATCTTCTATATTTGTATATACTAATATATGACTGAAATTAAAGATATATATGTTGTTCTTATTGTGTTTTATTTATGTTCTTTTTGACACGCGCAGTTGATACTGAACGTGCTATGACAAGAGGACAAATCTCAGTGTCACGAGAATGAATGAGGTTGCATGTTTAGCGCCCCCTGTTGGTAGCAGCTGTTTGGCCAGTGGGGTCCACTGTTTGGCATAACGACCTGTTTTTTTCTTTTCACTCAGAAAATACATGTTATGGTTTGTGAGAAGAACTATGCAGTAGTTTAGACTGTATATATTTTGTTGGATTGTGATTATTGATTTTAGTGAACATTTACATTTTCGACACTCTAAAAAAGATGGTTCTTTAAAGATTCTAACGTAAAGAGGATTTGATGAGTTCTGTATTGAACTATGTGCGTGATTAGATGCATGGTGAAATGGTTCTTCAGATTGATAGAGAATGTGTTGTGCTATTGTAATAATTGAAGAATCAATTCTGGTGCCATAGAAGAAGCATTCATGTTGGGCCATATACACTTTCTTATTTAACCTGAATAACCATTTCACCATGAAAATAACTATTTAGAACAAGAACAACTAAAAATATGGTTCTTCAAAAGGGTTGTTAAGTAAACTGAATGATTTGTTTATAGAAACATAGTTTATAAAAATAGTAGTAGTAGTGTAGTGGGGTATACTACCTTCACCTACCTGTGTACAGGTAAACTGTAACACTACCTTCACCTACCTGTGTACAGGTAAACTGTAACACCACCTTCACCTACCTGTGTACAGATAAACTGTAACACTACCTTTACCTACCTGTGTACAGGTAAACTGTAACACTACCTTCACCTACCTGTGTACAGGTAAACTGTAACACTACCTTCACCTACCTGTGTACAGGTAAACTGTAACACTACCTTCACCTACTTGTACAAATATAATAAATATTCGTTCTCTGTTTTCAAGAGTGTAAGATTAAAATGTAATTCTGTAAATATTCCAGTTTGTTGAGATAAATAAGAATTCCACTCTGGAAGAGTTCGTTAAATACAGACTGAACTTGATTAAAACAAACAAATATATGATATTATATATAATATTAAAGCAACTCTTACTGTGCTGATCTGCACAGTAAGTCTGGTCTTGTATTATGATGTTTTGTTTTATATATTCTTGTTTTATGTTGTGGAAGGATTTGAAGAGTAATTGTAAGTTGAACTGAATCGATTTCCCAGCACTTTTAACAGTCTGACAAGGCAACTCATTTACAGAGTTTAAATAGTATCTGGTCATGTGATCTCAGGTGATTTCAACGCTTTCGGATTGTGTAGATACAAAGAAAAGGTGGGTCTGCAGTATATTACTGCCAAATTAAAAATATAAAAAATAATAATCAGGGTAATCGAGATTTCTTTACAAACCCGAGTGCAGGTCAGCAGTAGGTCAGAAAAGCCTCGTTTCCACCAGGCTGACCTCATGGTACACCTTCCACCACGCCCTGAATTTAAGTGCTGTTATGGGTTTATGACGCTGCAGTCCTGCTCTGTTTATCCATCACGATGAAATTTCCATGAGGTCATTCCCACGATGACGCCGGGAATTCTTTACCGCGTGCTCTCTTTTCGTGGCACGTTTGGTGTTAACAAGACGTGTCAGAAAGATCATAACAAGAACAGTCTAACACTTGGAGGAGTGCGTGTGCTGTCACCTTAGGCAGGGCAGCGCGAGCTTTCCCACGAGAATCTTAGTCAACCAGACTAAAATAAAAAAAACATGAAATTAGAAGAAAATCGGAAATAGAATCTTTAATGGACGGAAAATTAAATAAGTTGCCGTTGACTTTCCATCTAGACTCTAGACTCACTCCAGTCTTATTACATCCAGCAGTTCATGAAGCCCTACAGGTCCCATCCAGTCCAGCAAATATTCTAAATCTTAGTCAGTAAAACATTAAGTTGATCTCTGTTCAGTTCATTCTGGAGTCTACATTCTCAATAAATCTTAAGATCAGTGTAAAATTATAATAATATGTAACAGTAAATTATATTAATATGTCCAATCAGAGCTTCTTCCATTCCACAGTAGAACCAAAGATGGAGCAAAACGCCAAAAACAAAATAAATAAACAGCCCTTTGCGCCAGCGGCTCGTGCTCACACCTCTTTTTTATGATGTTAAGCGTGCTCAGCTCGCTCCTCCACACCTGTGCTGTAGTTCCAGCTCTGCAAGAGTCCGACCATCAGCGCTGGACACTGGTGTGATCATTGATCAGCACTCCAGCAGTCCGAAGGACAAGAGAGAAGCAATTAACGCTGAACGGTCCGGTCTGGACTTGAATGTTCACGAAACGACCGCGCGCTTCACACTCAGGAGTTCCTTGACCTCCAGAGGAGAGGAAGGCTGAGAACCAGAATAGAACCGGTTCTAACAGAACTGAGTTATTACTTATACAGAGTTGGAATTGATTTGTTAATTCAGTCATTAAATAGTTCGTTCCTTCAGCGCTTAGCACACAAACGCTAATTAATTTGTACGTTATTTAATTCGGTTGTACAGACTTGTATGATTTTTTTCAGGTTTTGACGCTTCTATTGCTAAACCATTATCACAGTGGTCACCTGAGTCCACGTGCCAGGGTGCAGTTCCATTACTGAGCGGTTTTGCTCCTTAGACGTGAGGAAAATGTTCACGTGCGTTTTACACAGCAAGTGAGAAACAATTCTGTGCGATTTTTGTCCTCAAGAATTCAAGTTTTAAAAACCCTGATGCAGGTCAGCAGTAGGTCAGAAAAGCTTACTTTCCACCAGCTTGACCTCATGGTACACCTTCTTCTATTTAAGGTGCTGTAATGGGTTTATGGGTTTATGATGCTGGAGCTCTGCTCTGTTTATCCATGATGGAGAAATTTCCATAAAGTCATTCCCACGATGAAGCTGGAACTTCTTCACAATTTGTTCTCCTTTCGTGGCACGTTTGGTGTTAACAAGACGTGTCAGAAACATCATAACAAGAACAGACTTACACTTGGGGGAGTGCGCGTGCGGACACCTTGCTTAGGGCAGCGCGAGCTTTCCCACGAGAATCGTAGTCAACCACACTGAAAACAGAAAATTAGAAAATAGAACATTTATAGACGGAAAATTGAATCAGTTACTGTCGATTTTCCATCTAGACTCTAGATTCACTCCAGATCTTCTCTCAGTCTCGAGATCGAAGACCTTTAAAGATGATGGCGGAAAATTAGAGCGGAATTTGACCTGATGTGCGGAGTGTTGGCTGTGTAGGTGTGTGTGAGAGAGAGAGTGTGAGGCATTCCCATCCCAACACTTCTCCAAGAGCTCAAACTGACTAGAAATGAAGTGCGGAGAGTTTAAAGCCTAACACTGAATATTTCAAATATATGTCCAGTTTTATCATTTACATACATACAATTAAATCCAGCATATTGAAAATAATATTCGGTTCTTTAATACACACAGTGCAGCTAAGAGTACAGAAAATTCCCATAAAATATTCTAAATCTTAGTTAGTAGTAAATCTAAGTCCAGTTCACACTGGATTATACAATCTCAATAAATCTTCAGATCATTTTTAAAACGAACAATAACCGTATTATATTTTCAATCAGAGCTTCTTTCACCTGCTATTCCTCCATAAACTCCACAGTAGATCCAAAGTTGGAACAAAACCCCAAAAACTAAACAAATAAACAGCGTTTTGTGGCAGTGGCTCGTGCTCACACCTCTTTTTTATGATGTTAAGCGTGCTCAGCTCGCCCCTTCACACCTGTTCTGTAGTTCCAGCTCTGCAGGAGTCCGACCATCAGCGCTGAGATGGACCTACAGAGAGGAACGGACACTGGTGTGGTCATAGATCAACACTCCAGCAGCCTGAAGGACATGAGAGAAGCAGTTAACTCTTAATGCTTGACTGTTCATGCTGGACTTGAATGTTCACGAAATAACCGCGCGCATCACACTTTCCGTACTTCAAACATCCATCTCAGAGTTCCCCAACCTACAGAGGAGAAGAAGGAGGAGCTCAGAGTCACATCTTCCACTTCTGAGCCACTTCAGATTCTTCCACCACTAATCAGCGAAAAATCAAAATTCAGTTCATTCTTATGATCGCGAACAAAATGAAACTGATTCTTACAGAGTTTATGAAGTTATGATTGTTTTAATCAGTAGAATTAGTTTGGACAGTCACTTATAAGAGTATGAATTCCTTGGTTGCTGAATTCGCTCAGTGTAAATTAATATTTATCACAATTTAACAGTAAAAAAACAATTCAGTAAATTCCTACCGTCACTAACAGAGTGCAAAGTAGAAAATTAACAATTGAGTTATTTTATACGGTCTTTTACAGGTTTCTCTAATGTGTTGGGTTTATTTTGCTCATGGTCATGGCACAGTGGTCATCTGGTTGTTGGTGCCAGAGTGCAGTTCCACCATAACATTCCACACAGAAATTGCTAGTAATTATTTTTGTCTACAAGATTTGAAACTTTACAAAACCTGACCCAGGTCAGCAGTAGGTCAGAATTGCCCCATATCCACCGGCCTGACCTCACGGTACACCTTCAACCTCGTCCTGAATTAAGGTGCTGTAATGGGTTTATGGGTTTATGATGCTGGAGCTCTGCTCTGTTTATCCATGATGGAGAAATTTCCATAAAGTCATTCCCACGATGAAGCTGGAACTTCTTCACAATTTGTCCTTCTTTCGTGGTACGTTTGGTGTTAACAAGACGTGTCAGAAACATCATAACACGAACAGACTTAGAGTGCGCGTGCGGACACCTTGCTTAGGGCAGCGCGAGCTTTCCCACGAGAATCGATGTCAACCTGATTGAAATTGAAAAAAGAAAATCAGGAAATTTATTTAGAAGAACACATTTAATGAGTTACTGTCGATTTTATATCTGGACTCTAGATTCACTCCAGATCTTCTCTCAGTCTCGAGATTGAAGATTTTTGAAGATGATGGTGGAAAATTAGAGAGATCTGTAAATCGGAATTTGAGCTGTTGTGCGGAGTGTTGGGTGTGTAAGTGTGTGAGGAAGACGGGAAAGCGTTTTAATCCTCGTGCGTTAGAAAGAGAGTGAGGCGTTCCCGTCCCAACACTTCTCCAAGAGCTCAAAAAGACTTGAAATGAAGTGATGTTGATTATTATTATTATTATTATTATTATTATTATTATTATTATTATTATTATTATTATTATAAGTACGCTCAAGTAAATCTCAATCCAGCTAATTACGGAATCTAAAAACTTAATCACCGTAAAACTAATATTAATATTAAATCACTACATCTTCTATGTTTTTATTTCCCCACAAACCCCAAAGCAGATCCAAAGATGGAACAAAAACCCAAAAACAAAATAAATAAACAGCGTTTTGTGCCAGTGGCTCGTGCTCACACCCTCTTTTTTTTATGATGTTAAGCGTGCTCAGCTCGCCCCTCCACACCTGTGCTGTAGCTCCTAATGGGCGGACTCCTGCAGAGCTGGAAGGGAGACGGACATTGTCGTGGTCATTGATCAGCACTCCAGGAGTCTGAAGGACATGAGCCAAGCAGCTTAACTCTTATCTTAACATCTCAGGATGGACTTAAACGTTCAAGAAACCACCGCGCGCTTCACACTTTTCCACATTAAAACTTCTTCTCAAGAGTTCTCAAAGACTTGGTTTGAACTCTCATCTCTGCAACTGGATACTGGACTTCCTGACGAGAACATCAGCAACACTGCTACATTCTACTATTATATTATATTATATTATATTATATTATATTATATTATATTATATTATATTATATTATATCATATTATACTATTATATTATTTATTCTGATATCGCTGCTATGGACAATATCACTAAGTCACTTTAAATAGATTAATCTTCTTAGATAACCTGCCCATGCAAAGTCTCTACATATGTCCTCCTGTATATATTATGTATATGTTTTGTATATTCCTTATTTTAGTTATTACTAAATGTATATATTCTAGCTTATTTTTATTTAATTATTGTCTATTTATTGTTATGTTTGAACTGTTTTACTACTGTATATAATGCTGCCCTGCTGTAAAGTTATTATCTGAGCCTCACCCCAAACATTTTAACACATGTATGTCCTGACATGATGTGCAAATGACAAATAAACTTGAAACTTGAAACAAGAGGGAGACAATTCTTCAACTTCTGAGCCACTGTGGAATTAACACCACTACCTCTGATAGATAGTTAATTCAGTCATAAAGAATTCTGACAGTGATGAATTTAGTGCAGATTCATATTTATCAAAGACTGAAATCGTTCTTATGGTCAATCAATTCTAACACATCCCCGTATTTGTTTTTATGGTCTTTAATTCAGTTGTACATGGTTCAGTTGTTTATGGATTTGTAAGTTTTGCCAGGGTGCAGATTCACCACTGAGTGGTTCTGCTCTGTAAATGTTCACGTGCATTTTACAGAGATAAAATTCTGGACCGCTTTTGTTCTCAAGAATTGAAGCTTTACAAAAACTGATGCAGGTCAGCAGTAGGTCAGAAAAGCCCTGCATCCACAGGCCTGACCTCACGGTACACCTTGTCCTGAATTAAGGTGCTGTAATGGGTTTATGGGTTTATGATGCACTGTAAAAAATTATTTGTTGACTCACCCTAACTCTGTCAAGTCATCTTTTTGCTTTGACTCAGTTAAGTTGTAAAGTCATAACCTGTTAAGTTCACTGTCTTGTTCACACAACAACCTGGAAATTTACTCAACTAATTATTTCAAGTGAAATGGACTTACAAAAAATATATTGGTTAACTTAAATCCAATTGGCAGAACTTTTTCAAATTTTCACAACAATGCTGATATGATATGGCAAGTTTTTCCAACATACTTAAATGAGTCCAATGCAACTTAGTTAGATAACAGTTCATACAATAGTAACAGTTCAAATCAGCCTGCTGAAAAATACTCTGAAACGAGAAATACATTTTGGTTTGGTAAGATCCAAAACCTTTTTATTAACAATTCACAATATTTCCATTAGTTTGCTGAAGCAGAAATATGACCGTTGGTAATTCTCAATATTTCTACAAGTTGGCAGAAGCAGAAACATCATCAGCTGGGGAAGGTCCTCACACTGTTAACACTTTAAGGAGCCAGTGATTCTGTAAAGAAAGCATAGAAAAAAATACTGAAACAAAACTTCAAACACTTGTTTTAATGCATCTAATTGACAGTTAAAATGCATAGTGCCTGTAAAACATTGAACATCTAATATCACTGCTGACACTCCAGGATGCTGAAATACATTTTGACTTAGGAATAATAAATTAAAACTCAAACACCTCATTCCATCAAATCATATTGATTGCAATTATATGTCTCATATGCTGCGTCAGTTAACATCAAATAAGAGGCTTGTTTTACGTCTGACGGAAAAGCAGAAAGTTTCAGAATCAGACTTTATTTGTCAAGCATGCTCACACATACAAGGAATTTGTGTTCGGTTACAGAAGCTCACAGTGCACAATAACTGACATTACAGAAGTAACTCACCCAACCCACACACACACACACACACACACACACACACACAAACACACACTCACACATACACATGTGACACAGTGACATACACGCACAGACACACCTGTAAACTTAACATGTGCATGAGTTGTATGTTAACAATAAAGTGCTGAGAGCAGCAGTGAAGGACAGTCAGACTGAATTAAATAGATTTAAATATGAAGAACAGTAGAGTCACTGGTAGAGACGGTGGTACAGAGTGTTCTGAGACTCTATCAGATAAATAACAGTTCAGTACAGAGAAAGAAGAGTGAGAGAACATCTGGATATGGATGTATGTAGTAGACTGTACAGAGAAAGAAGAGTGAGAGAACATCTGGATATGGATGTATGTATGTAGTAGACCGTACAGAGAAAGAAGAGTGAGAGAACATCTGGATATGGATGTATATATTTAGTAGACTGTACAAAGAAAGAAGAGTGAGAGAACATCTGGATATGGATGTATGTATTTAGTAGACTGTACAGAGAAAGAAGAGTGAGAGAACATCTGGATATGGATGTATGTATGTAGTAGACTGTACAGAGAAAGAAGTGTGAGAGAACATCTGGATATGGATGTATGTATGTAATAGACTGTGTAGAGAAAGAAGAGTGAGGAGAACAATCTGGATATGGATGTATGTATGTAGTAGACTGTACAGAGAAAGAAGAGTGAGAGAACATCTGGATATGGATGTGTGTATGTAGTAGACTGTACAGAGAAAGAAGAGTGAGAGAACATCTGGATATGGATGTATATATTTAGTAGACTGTACAGAGAAAGAAGAGTGAGAGAACATCTGGATATAGATGTATGTATGTAATAGACTGTACAGAGAAAGAAGAGTGAGAGAACATCTGGATATGGATGTATGTATGTAATAGACTGTACAGAGAAAGAAGAGTGAGAGAACATCTGGATATGGATGTATGTATTTTAGTAGACTGTACAAAGAAAGAAGAGTGAGAGAACATCTGGATATGGATGTATGTATTTAGTAGACTGTACAGAGAAAGAAGAGTGAGAGAACATCTGGATATGGATGTATGTATGTAGTAGACTGTACAGAGAAAGAGAGTGAGAGAACATCTGGATATGGATGTATTATTTAGTAGACTGCACAGAGAAAGAAGAGTGAGAGAACATCTGGATATAGATGTATGTACTCGTAGTAGACTGTACAGAGAAAGAAGAGTGAGAAGAACATCTGGATATGGATGTATGTATGTAGTAGACTGTACAGAGAAAGAAGAGTGAGAGAACATCTGGATATGGATGTATGTAGTAGACTGTATTCAGAATGTAGTGTGTGATGTTCAGATGTTCATGAGTGTGATGGCGTGTGGGAAGAAGCTTCTCTGAAGTCTGGAGATCTTGATCCTCAACTGACTGAAACGCAGACCTGAGGGAAGATACTGGAACAGGTGATGTCCAGGGTGTGACGGATCACGGATGATGTTCTCTGCGTGTTCCTGGTTCTGGCCGTGTGCAGGTCCGGTAGGGAGGGTAACTTCACACCGATGGTTCTCTCTGCAGACCTGATGATGCGCTGCAGTCTGTGGGTGTGGTGTTTGGTGGCTCCTTGGGCAGGTTGAACTTCTTCAGCTGCCGCAGGAAGTACAGCCTCTGCTGAGCTCTCTCGATGACGGTGCTGATGTTGCAGTCCCATTTCAAGTCCCTGGAGATTATTGTACCCAGGAACTTGTAGGAGTCCACAGCCGTTACAGTACTGTTGAGGATGGTGAGTGCTGGAAGGGTTGGAGGGCTTCTCCTGAAATCCACTCATCTCCACTGTCTGTGTGTGTTCAGCTCCAGGTTGTTGTGGTTGCTCCAGAGGACCACCTGCTCCACAACCCGTCTGTAGGCAGACTCGTCACTGTCCTGGATGAGACCAATGACTGTCAAATCATCTGCAAACTTCAGGATTTTCACTGAGGGGTCTGTGGTGGTACACTCATTTGCTTGTATTTTACAAAACACTGCAACTCATGAAAAACAGACGGGAGGTGTTCGCAGTCAGCCGAAACCATAACCCAAGGATCTTGCCACACAACTACTAATACAGAGACTTTTCACAAGAACTGCTTACTCTAAATGCCTCTAAATAAACTCTAAATTTAGCTCAGCTTGAGAGGAAAACACTACACAACCTCACTGAGCTTCCTCTCAAACCTTCCACACTGAGATGGATGTTTACGACAGGAAAAAAACAGGACACGGACATGAACTGAGAAAAAACAGCTAGCTAACTTAGCCATATGTGAAGTCAAGTCAAGTTTATTTGTGTAGCTTTTTACAACGATGTTGTCTCAAAGTAGCTTTACAGAGTTTTAAAAAACAGACAGTTACAACATATACCCCCCCCAGTGAGCAAGAACACCTCCCTCAGACTGGAGGAAGAAACCTTGGGAGGAACCAAACTCACAAGTGGAGACCCGTCCTCCTCTGATCAAACAGTATTTACAGTTTAATAAACTAAACACCAAAGAAAAGAGTCTCTGTTTGAAATCTGGATAGCAAAGCTTTAGAAGCTGCACAGGTAGAGGCAGTCTCTGACCGAGGCAGTCTCTGACTGAGGCAGTCTCTGACTGAGGCAGTCTCTGACTGAGGCAGTCTCTGACTGAGTCTTTATGTAAAGTGGGCGTGAGCTGAAACAGTCCCATCCTATCTCAATGCGGGAACATCTGGTTGGTGTACAGTGATGTAACTGAGGGTGTAGCAGTTGACACAGATGGTGATGGTGGGGTGGAGGCCCTGATGATCAGTCCTTCAACAGCGTTCAACAGACAGGAGGACAGTCATTACCTCAGGAGGAGTAAAGAGAGAGAGTTAGTTGGGCTCGGGAGTGAGACTGTAGTGAATATGAATATTCAGAATTTTAGAGTGTGGTTGGCGACTCCGGCAGATTTAATCATAACAGCCTAAACTAAAAGGAGAGAACCAGAAGAACATAGACATGAGACCACCCTGAGACACTGGGACCCCCCACTCCACCATCAACAAACCTGTGTGATCGCGTGAAGTGGTGGAACAACAGCACCAACATCTCAGTTTACCATAAACCTCTGTGTCCATGAACCCCCAGATCTCCTGCCTTTATCTAAAAGAGAAGATTAATTACCAAAAGCTACTGAACAAGTATGTTTTCAGTCTAGACTTAAATATTGAGACTGTGTCAGAGTCCGAACACTAACTGGTGAACACCAGGCCAGCTAGCTAGCTGGTTATATAACCACTTAAAGAGTATTAATTGTTCAGGAATCGTCTGATATCACAGTTACCTTCTACCTAGCTAACTAGATCAGCTACTATGTGTAACGTTAGCCTGCTAGCTAGTTTTGGTAGCTGCAAGCCAAATCGATGTTTAATATTTAATGTGCCATTCACGCTTAGCGCATGCGTAGTAGATGAAAAGTTGTCTGGAAAGCCTTTTTTCGTCAGTCGAACGAGATATTTTAATATTTATATTAGAAATAATTTTATTTCGTTGTAAAAGACAGTCAGTTCCATCAACATGGTAATAGCAGTCCATCTAACTAAAACACAAAATCACTTTTTAGAGTGGTTTGGTTTGGGGTTAACACGACGTGTCAGAAACATCATAACAAAAACAGACTTGGGGGAGTGCGCGTGCGGACACCTTGCTTAGGGCGGCGCGAGCTTTCCCACGAGAATCGTAGTCAACCAGACTGGAATTTAAAAAAGAAAACCAGAAGAAAATTTATTTAGAAGAAAACATTTAATGAGTTACTGTCGATTTTCCATCTAGATTCTAGATTCACTCCAGATCTTCTCTCAGTCTCGAGATTGAAGATTTTTGAAGATGATGGTGGAAAATTAGAGAGATCTGTAAATCGGAATTTGAGCTGTTGTGCGGAGTGTCGGGTGTGTAGGTGTGTGAGGAACGCGGGAAAAGAGTGCAGGTTTCACGGCTACTATAAACTGACGAATCTGCGTCAAGACTGAAAACATCAAATCCATGCCCAATTATATATTTCAGACATACATTTAAATATAGAAAATTCATAACGCCAGTTCTTAAAGTCTAAATATTAAAGTCTTAAATATTAATTCAGAACAACTTCAATGCTGTCATTCCTCCATAAACTCCACAGTAGATCCGAAGCTGGAACAAAACCCCAAAAGCTAAATAAATAAACAGCCTTTTGCGCCAGTGGCTCGTGCTCATACCTCTTTTTTATGATGTTAAGCGTGCTCAGCTCGCCCCTCCACACCTGTTCTGTAGTTCCAGCTCTGCAGGAGTCCGACCATCAGCGCTGAGATGGATCTACAGAGAGGAACGGACACTGGTGTGGTCATAGATCAACACTCCAGCAGCCTGAAGGACATTAGACAAGCAGTTAACTCTTAATGCTTAACGACTCAGGCTGGACTTGAATGTTCACGAAACAACCGCGCGCATCACACTTTCCGTACTTCAAACATCCATCTCAGAGTTCCCCAACCTACAGAGGAGAAGAAGGAGGAGCTCAGAGTCACATCTTCCACTTCTGAGCCACTTCAGATTCTTCACCACTAATCAGCGAAAAATCAAAATTCAGTTCATTCTTATGATCGCGAACAAAATGAAACTGATTCTTACAGAGTTTATGAAGTTATGATTGTTTTAATCAGTAGAATTAGTTTGGACAGTCACTTATAAGAGTATGAATTCCTTGGTTGCTGAATTCGCTCAGTGTAAATTCATATTTATCACAATTTTACAGTAAAAAATCAATTCAGTAAAAAGTCCAAAGTAGAAAATTAACACTTTATTTATCAATGTATTTTTTATACGGTCTTTAAATCAGTTTTACAGTTTTGGTTGGGTTTATTTTGCTGTAATGAATCCATGATCACAGTGGTCATCTGGTTGTTGGTGCCAGAGTGCAGTTCCATCATCACATTCTACACAGAAATTGCTAGTAATTATTTTTGTGTACAAGAATTGAAGCTTTACAAAACCTGACCCAGGTCAGCAGTAGGTCAGAATTGCCCATATCAACCGGCCTGACCTCACGGTACACCTTCAACCTCGTTCTGAATTAAGGTGCTGTAATGGGTTTATGGGTTTATGATGCTGGAGCTCTGCTCTGTTTATCCATGATGGAGAAATTTCCATAAAGTCATTCCCACGATGAAGCTGGAACTTCTTCACAATTTGTCCTCCTTTCGTGGCACGTTTGGTGTTAACAAGACGTGTCAGAAACATCATAACAAGAACAGGCTTAGAGTGCGCGTGCGGACACCTTGCTTAGGGCAGCGCGAGCTTTCCCACGAGAATCGATGTCAACCAGACCGAATTTTTAAACATCAATCCAGAAAAACAGTCAGAAATAGAAATTTTATAGACGGAAAATTGAATGAGTTACTCTCGGTTTTATATCTAGATTCACTCCAGATCTTCTCTCAGTCTCGACATCGAAGACCTTTAAAGATGATGGTGGAAAATTAGAGCGATGTGTAAGGCAAGGTAGAGAGTGTGAGGCATTCCCATCTCAACACTTCTCCAAGAGCTCAAACAGACTAGAAGTTATTAAATGTGGAGAGTAACACTTCAGATAAGTATAAAACTAATTTAGGAGCAACTTCAGTGCCGCCACTTCTCCAGTCTCCGCAGTAGATCCAAAGTTGGAACAAAACCCCAAAAACAAAATAAATAAACAGCGTTTTGTGGCAGTGGCTCGTGCTCACACCTCTTTTATGGTGTTATGCGTGCTCAGCTCGCCCCTTCACACCTGTGCTGTAGCTGTAGACCCAGCTCTGCAGGCGTCCGTCCATCAGCGCAGAGATGAACCTACAGGGAGAGATGGACACTGGTGTGGTGATAGATCAACACTCCAGCAGTCTGAAGGACGTGAGAGAAGCGGTTAACTCTTAATGCTTAACGGCTCAGTCTGGACTTGAATGTTCACAAAACGACCTTCGCGCTTTTAGCACATCAAACATCCTGTTGTAGAGTTCCTCGGCCTCCAGAGGAGAAGAAGGAGGTACCCAGAGAGAGTTTTCTGAACTTCTGAGACTTCAGATTCGTCATCACTACTCAGCGAAGGTTTCATAGCCTCTAACTGTAATGGCCAATTCGCCTGTAATGAATTATCTGAAGTCAATAATTATCACAATTACACAAAAACACAATTTCTTAAGTTCTAATAGTCATCCAACGAATTAACAGAGATAGATAGATAGATAGATAGATAGATAGATAGATAGATAGATAGATAGATACTTTATTGATCCCGAAGGAAATTTAGCAATTATTTACCCAATCGTTAAATGGTAAAATGTTGGCCTTGCAGAGTGCTAAATGCATTTTATTAAAACTACTTAGAAGAAGAACCAATAAAATATATTTATACATTCCTTAATTCAGTTGTAGAATTTTGTATGGACTTGTAAACCCTTTATTACAGCGGTCACCTGTGAGCTCGTTCACGCATATTTTATACTGAAATTGCGGCGAATCGTTTTGTGGCCCCTATTTGAAGCTTCACAATACCTGCATGTCAGAGGTCAGCAGTAGGTCAGAATAGGCCTGACCTCATGGGGCACCTCACTGTACTGAAGTGCTGCTATGGGTTTATGAGTTTATGGTACTGAAGTTCTGCCCTGTTTGTCCAATAGAAATAAATGTCCACAAATTCACCTTCACCCTTTATAGCCCCCCCCCCCCCCCCCCCCCCCCCCCCCCCCCCAAACCGACCACCAGACACACCATGGGTAAAACTGTTATGGGGGGCGAATGGCGAGGGGCTAGTTGTCACCTAGACACGCACACCTTGGCCAGCAATCGTTCCCACGGAAACGTGCCTGAGCTCCAGAACCACGTGTCAAGACGATCGCGCGGTGCTAGGGTAGGTGTCACGGGAATAGGTGTGCGCTCGAGGTCACCTTTAGCTTTCCCACGGGATTTTTTCGGTTTTGGTGGGTTCGTAAAATATAAGGTGCTGGGTGAAAAGGCCAAACGCCACCTGGTCTTTACCAGTGATGCCAACGTAAAACAAAGTAAAACAAATGCAATTGTCCACCAAATTCCACCAAGTTTATCAAAATGTGTACAAAATTCACTTGACTTACTTTCTGTTGACGGAAATATGTATTCATGTGTTTGTGACGTATAAAGAGAAATATCTACACCTGTTTTTAGATTAGATTAGATTAGATTCAACCTTATCGTCATTGTTCAGAGTACAGGTACAAATCCAATGAAATGCAGTTAGCATTCAACCAGAAGTGCAAAATACATTATTATTTTTTTATCATAACTGCTGAAGTACATACACATATAAATATACTTACATACTTATATATGTATGTACATTTTAGGACATTTCCTGCTCGGAAGATCATCAGCAAGGACTTTACTACAGATATATATATACTGATTGAGTTTTATTACACAGTACAAACGCAGCATCTCCAGTTTCTTGAACTTTAGGCCTGAAGGAAGCAGATCAATGATCAATGGTTCAACAATGCATTCACGTGCAGATTCTAAATTCTAATAGATTTTCTCTTGTGGTTCGGATGATCTCGCTCATACTGCTGAGATATCAGTGACTGAAAAATATGATTTGGCTAAAAACTAAACTGCTGGATGTATATTCACTCTCAGCGGCTCACGCGGAGGCGCGAGCGCTTAGAGTCTCGCGCTTATGAGCGTGTTTGTTCTTACACATTGGAGGTTGCGTTGGTGTTTATTTCCCACGAGAAAACTTCTCCCACTTTACAGTACACACACACACACACACACACACACACACACACACACACACATATAAACTGTAATAAACCAGTGCAAACTGTAACATAAAGACACAAACTAATCATCAAAATCCCCAAAGTCCACCAAATTATTTGTTTGGACATATTTGTAGATATATGTATACGGAAAAATAAATTCAGGTTTATTTACATTTCATAAGCTTCCTAATATGACCACCAAGCACTGCTGAGCTTCCATCCACGTCATCCAGCTTCCTGACTGAATTCCACTGTAAAGGTCTACAGTAGCAGTTTCAGGTTATATACTATTTGATTTCTCATTTGCTACGACCTGGAGGTCGTGACCCAGGAGTTTGGTGTGAAGGGTTCAGACCCTCCAGGTTAATAAACTGTAATAAACCAGTACAAACTGGACCATAAAGACACAAACCAATCATCACCACATCACCAGAGTTCAAATAATAGAGAGGGGCGGGGGTTATAACGGCGCATCTTAAAACTAAGACCGTTTATGACTTATTTACTAATAAACATTTAAGACAAAGTCCCGAAAGTCCACCAAACTACTAGACTGGACATAATTGTAGAAATATGAATTTGCATTCCACTGAAGAAATACAGATTCAGCTGTTTTTAGGGGGAAACTCAGAGTTAATGGTTTATTTTCATTTCATAAGCTTTCATCCTAATACAACTATCAAGCACTGTTGAGCTTCCATCCACGTCCTCCAGCTTCCTGACTGGACTCCACTGTGAAGGTCTACAGTAGCACTTTCAGATTTGGCGGAATGATTGGTTAATAGGTTACTTATCTGGGATATTATGGGATGGATTGCAGTGGGAGGGGGCTGAATGTTTGGAGGCGTGTCATTGCCACCCCCTACGCCCTCCCCTCAAAACTCAGGCCTTATAAATAAGAGACGCACCAGCCCAGCTACAGAGAACCCTAACCCTAACCCTAGAACTACAGAGAACCGTTTGGACGCTGCTGAGCGTTTAGTGAAACTTCTTCTTTACACTGCTAGAAAGTTTTGCTCTATTTTTTTCTGCTGCTGCTGCTGCTGCACTGAAGAGAGGATAATATTTAACATGGGCACTCCAAAGATGCCGAGCCGCAGAGCACCCAAAAGAGTGAGTACTAGAAATGATCTTTGCTTACACTCAAAGTTTGGAACAAACTGAGTTTAAATATTTTACTACAGTGAAAGTTTGTCCCAAACTGTGATCTGAAAAACGTACTTTAATTAAAGTTTGCTTGCAAATCTGAGTAAATATTTGCTTTCTTTAAATTTAAGAGTAACCAGTGGTAGTTATATATGAATTCTATGAAGGTTAAAAAAATTCAATTTATGTCCATTTAAATAATTATTTTATTAAAAATTATTTCCAATTCTTGCATAACTTTTGAAATCTTTCGTACCATATTTAATATATGCTTACAATTATTTAAACTTTTTTTGGTAAGGAATGAATTCAGACATTCAGACAAACATTGCATATTTGCATATTTACACGTGCGCTGACCTTGTTGTGACTTTTTTATCGCCAGGTTTTAAAGCCAGTGATCGAGAAAAAGAGAAGAGATCGTATCAACCAGAGATTAGACGAGCTGCGGACGCTTCTGCTGGACAACACGCTGGACACGGTAAACAATCTGATCTCATTTCATTTCCACTCGCGAATGTAGTGTGAACTTTTCCACTGCTAGCGTCCAGCTTCCACGCGTTCTGATTGAACCACGAATTAACGATCGCTCTTTCTACAGAGACTCCAAAACCCCAAACTGGAGAAAGCCGAGATCCTGGAGCTCACTGTCGACTACATCAGGAGGAGAACAAGCAATGAGAAAGAAAACGAAGGTAAGACCACCATTTCTCCCCACGTGGGCAATAGAAGTTTAGCCCCAGAAGTCGTGTTTTGCGCTACCTTGTTGTTTCCCAATGGAGCGACTACCAACTCATTGGTTCATGTTCTTGATGATTTGGATCTGGGCTGAGAATGTTCTCAACAGAGGAACAGAAAGCCGTTTCTGCTGTTCTCAGATCAGATTATAATGTAATTATATGGTTGAAGTGGTCTATGTTGGTCTGTTAGCTATTTTTTAAATGTTTGATTTTTAATGTTTGGAAGATGGATAATTGACAAATGCATCATTCTAATTAATGTTCTTCTTTCCTCCCATCTCCCCAACACACTCTTTCAATTCAATTTCTCTTTCTTCTTCCCAAATCTTTTCTAAAACCAATCTCTGTCCACAACTTCTACTGTCCTTTACTTGTTTACCTGTTGTCCTCCTGCCTTCTCTAAATATCTCTTGATAATTACACCTCTATATCTGCTTATTTTAATTCCAATTTTCCTCACTTTTTTAATCCTTACTCTTCCCTTTCTTTCTTTCTTTCTTTCTTTCTTTCTTTCTTTCTTTCTTTCTCACACTTTAACTCTAACTGTCCTGTTCCACCACTTTCTACCTTTCTTCTTCTCTCCTCACCTTACTCTCCAGCAGATCTTAAGAAGGAGTCGTCAGACACATTAGCAACTACGCTGAACACTAGAAAGCCCCGCCTGCCTTGCATCTCCATCCACGACCCCACCAAACTCCAGGCCAACAGCCCGCTCTACACAGCTGGATTCCAGGAGTGCATCTCGCGCCTGGCCAGTTTCATCGACTGCGTGGAGCCGTCGCAGAGAGACAACTTTGTCCAGGGACTCCGGCACCACCTGGATTCACATTCCGTCCTCATTCCCAGCCATCCGTGGGCCTCGGGAACCCCAGAAGCGTTCCCCTACGCCAACAACCCCCAACTGTACCCCAGTTCTTTCGTCCTCCATCACCCTCATGCTTCGGGACAGGCTCTATCCCACTCTTACCCTTCTCCTCCATATTCCCTCTCCCCTCCTCCCTCTCCCTGCTATTCCAGCGTCTCTCCACCCTTTTCCACCTCCCCCACGTACCTCTCCGTTCCCTGCCACTTCCCTTTCCCTCCCTCCATATCTCCCCTGTCTGATTCCTCGTCCTCCTCGTCGTTTGCCACGTCCACGCCGGCAGTCACCTTGGCTGCGCCCCCCCAGCCTCCAGTCAAGGCTGGACCTCCGACGCCGCTACGGCCAGCGGTTCCGACAGCACCCACCTGTCCCCCACAGAGGACTCTGAGGAGAGCCTTGTTTCAGAACCAGCAGCAGAACATCTGGAGGCCGTGGTGAACAGCCAATAACTTTTTACCTGGTAGTCAAGTTGCTGTGGGTGTGGCCTGCAGGAAAACTGGATCTTGGAAGTCATGGCAGTGTCCAGAGAGAGTTGAAAGACTATCCGAAGTTCTGGAAAAAACTCTTAAACCACAGGCTTGTCCTACAGTTATTTATAATGTGACATATTATCCAGTGACTATACAGAACTATAAATTATTCCGTCATCACTGTGAAGTTGTGTAGGAGTGTGAAGACTTGAATTCAGGTTGAAGGGGTTACAAATCTACAGTCCCTAGACCCCAGACCTATGCATATCACTCTAGTCATTATTGTCTCACCTGTTCTACCTGCTCTGTTCTGCCTTTTTTTATATTATACAGAAACCATGTAAATATATTTATTTTTTACTGTTTTTGTACAGCTTTGTAAATTAATTGTACAGTTTACACCAAATAAAGCTCTAATTTTGTTACTGTTTATTGCTTGTGTCTGTTGTTGTTTTTCTTCATAGACATTTTAACAAATACACCATAAACCCTATGTAAGTTATAAATTAAATTAATAAATTATACATGGAGTTTAACAAAGGAAAATTATGCAGCATTAAATTGCTTTGGCACCACCAAACAGACCCCTCAGCAGAGTCACTAAACATATTAATGGTTTGGATTTAAAACATTCATTCAGTATTGTGTAATAGTTTGAGTTACTTGGGGACATTATTATATTTAAAAAGTAAAATATTCCAGACAAGAAGCTTTTATTTACTCAGAAAAACACTTTATTATTTAAATATTCAAACTTTTCAAGCTTCTCCTTGTGGAAACAACCCAGTATTATTATCAGTTCTCATCTAATACCTGCTTTGACTGCTCAGTACTTCATTAACCTAAATCAAGATTACTGCTGAAGGAACTGAACACATTCATACAATGTCTGGGGCGTCCAGGAGAAATCTGGAACCTAACTTTGTTCTTCAAACTGGAGCTCAAGATCTGATCTACTTCTCTCACAATAACATATTCATGTTACTTTGTATTGTATGTATGATTATTTACATCTGTTCTAATCAGATCTGCTGTCCTACTACAGCTACAGAAATCAACGTAAACAGCTAGGATTATGGGTAACTCCACCCTGTGTTCTATCA
>CM038726.1:37637472-37669972 GCA_021613375.1 Megaleporinus macrocephalus | reverse complement strand
TATGAATGTATATTGTCTTGTTGAGGTCTCTTTGCATAATGTTTATTTTGTTCTCTGATCCTTCAGATCAATGTCTGATCTCTCAGTACTAGCTGACACTGCTCCTCTCGCTGAAAGATGATAGAAATGTCTGTGGATAAAGAGACTATGGTATCCAGTGAGCGGCCAGGGGGCACCTCCTTACCCCCAGTGCCCCAGCAGCACTCGCGCCTTCATACAAATAAATGCACTGAAGATCCTAAGCCACCCTTGGAGACCACAGTCCAGCACGACACCAAGGGAGACCTTACTCTTAAGCCTGGTGAGCAAGAAGCTGGCGAGCATGCCATGTTCTCCACCCAGAACCAGAATGGTGTCCAGCAGCCCAAACCCCAGCAGAAGCTAAACAAGCGCCGCAGCACAATGAACAGCAGCTTCAAGCACCCCATCTTCGGCAAGCGCCGCCGGCGTGCCAACTCCGAGAGTGAGTCAGTCCTGCCCACGAATTTTCTCCTGGGCGGGAACATCTTCGACCCGCTGAACCTCAACAGCTTGTTGGACGAGGAGGTGAACCGGGCCCTGAATGCCGAGACGCCGAAGTCTTCGCCCCTGCCGGCCAAGAGTAGAGATCCTGTGGAAATCCTCATCCCGAGAGACATCACAGACCCGCTGAACCTGAACTGCTGCACGACTGGAGACGGAGGGCTACTTCTAACTCCTTTAAAGAGCGGCGGAGGTGGCAGGAGGCGACACCGGAACAGGCATCACGGAGGAGTGAGGGGAAGCGAAGGAACCGTGAGCCAGTTTGACCTTTCCGATTCTGAGAAAGGTAAGGCATGTTCAGCACCACAGACCGAGTTAGCATTAGCATCCTCTGGGCCTCCTTTAGACTGCTTGGCCTCCGAGGCTGCAGTTGAGGAAGCTTTGGAGTCTAATGCCGTCCCCGCCCAGGAGGCCCAGTGTCCTGGTGGGCCGAGCGGCGCTGCTGGCCGTGAAGAAAAGGATGAAATGGCAGCTGTGGTGGAAAACCCCACGCCTTCCACACCCGCCATGCACCGGCAGCGTAAACGCAAGCGCACCAGCAGCAGGTCTGAGAACTTTGGTGCCCCAAACTTGGACAAGAGCAAAGTGTCTGGAGCGGGAAGGCAAACTCAGCCTAATCGTGCCCAAGGAGCGGGTCCTCAGGCCCAGCAGCAGCATCCAAACCACAGGAGGCAGCAGAGGAACCAACAGCAGAACAAGAACCAGCAACAGAAAAAGAAGTTTCAGTACGGTAACTATGACAAGTACTACGGGTACCGGAACCCGGGTTCCACTGAAGATCCTCGACTGCACACTCTCAAGCCTGAGTGGTTTGAGGGGAAAGAGGTGCTGGACTTGGGCTGCAACACCGGCCGGCTCACGCTCACTATAGCCAAACACTGGCGGCCTTCTCGAATCGTGGGTCTGGACATAGACGGCTCGCTGATCCACGCGGCTAGACAGAACATCCGCTATTACCTCTCAGAGATGCAGATACTCAAGGCACGTTCTGGACGGGAGGACAAGAAGAAGTTAGAGGAAGGAAAGGACAGAGATGTGGAGGAGAAGACAAAGGAGAGCGGAGTGGCTGAGGAGACTGCACACAGATCAGGAGCCTCCCTGGAGAAGGAGGAGGAGGAGGAGGAGAAGCAGGTAGAAAAAGATGAGCAGGAGAAGATGGAGGAAGATGTAACGGACGTGAAGGAAACTGCACCAGAAGCTGGAAGTAAAGAGAGAGAAGAAAGGAGTGAAGTGAGCGTGGACAGATCAGAGGATGGAGAAGATAAGAAGGGTAAAGAAACAGCGATGAAGACGGATGAAAACAAAACTATCTCCTCCTCCTCCGCCTCTAATGGAAATCATCTCTTCCCAGTCTCTCTCCGCATCTCCAGAGGGCCCATAGCTGCTCCTCCACTCCCTGAAGCCCACACCCCGTCACCTGGGCACTTCCCTGCCAACGTCACTTTCGTGAAGGTAAACAGTTTTTATCACTATTTTAAGGTAATGGTTAAATTTTAAGGGCGATTTCACCAGTTGTCCATAATACAGAATTATTTATTATCTTTAAGATGTAAACATCATCATTCAGAGAGTCAGATCTGTTCACAGTGGAGGTGAATGGAACCAGACGTCCACCTCTAAAAGCTCCTCACAGAAAGTTCTTACAGTAGATGTTATAAATACACTGTCTGATTCAGAGGCGCTGTTTATAGCTGTAAATAGTCCCCAAAGAAAACACTGAGTATTTCAGGTTTTCAGATTTTCCCATTAACATTCTTTTAAACTCAGAAGACTGGTGGGTTTGATAGTGAATATATTGTGTATATTTGTTGTAGACATGGTAACCCCTGGTTACCACCACTGTAAACATCAACACCACCACCACTGTAAACATCAACACCACCACCACTGTAAACATCATCGACACCACCATTGCAAACATCAACAATACCACCACCAACACTGTAAACATCACCTACATGATCACCACTGTAAACATCACCTACAACACCATCATCACTGTAAACATCTACGCCACCACCATCACCACTGTAAACATCTACACCACCACCAACGCCACTGTAAACATCACCTACACGATCACCACTGTAAACATCACCTACAACACCAGCACCATTGTAAACATCTACACCACCACCATCACCACTGCAAACATCACCTACACCACCACCACTGTAAACATCACCTACACCACCACCACCACCATTGTAAACATCTACAACACCACCAACACCACTGTAAACATCAACCACACCACCACCAACACCACTGTAAACATCACCTACACCACAACCAACACCACTGTAAACATCACCTACACCACAACCAACACCACTGTAAACATCACCTACAACACCATCATCACTGTAAACATCTACACCACCACCAACACCACTGAAAACATCTACACCACCACCAACACCACTGAAAACATCACCTACAACACCATCACCACTGTAAACATCTACACCACCACCATCATCACTGTAAACATCTACACCACCACCATCATCACTGTAAACATCTACACCACCACCAACACCACTGAAAACATCTACACCACCACCAACACCACTGAAAACATCACCTACAACACCATCACCACTGTAAACATCTACACCAACACCACTGTAAACATCACCTACACGATCACCACTGTAAACATCACCTACAACACCATCACCATTGTAAACATCTACACCACCACCATCACCACTGCAAACATCACCTACACCACCACCATCACCACCACTGTAAACATCACCATCACCACCACCACCACTGTAAACATCTACAACACCACTGTAAACATCAACCACACCACCACCAACACCACTGTAAACATCAACCACACCACCACCAACACCACTGTAAACATCACCTACACCACCACCAACACCACTGTAAACATCACCAACACCACTGTAAACATCACCTACACCACCGCCAACACCACTGTAAACATCACCTACACCACCACCAACACCACTGTAAACATCACCTACAACACCACTGTAAACATCACCTACACCACCACCAACACCACTGCAAGCATCTACAACACCACTGTAAACATCACCTACACCACAACCATCACCACTGTAAACATCTACAACACCACTGTAAACATCACCTACACCACCGCCAACACCACTGCAAACATCACCTACACCAACACCACTGTAAACATCACCAACACCACTGTAAACATCACCTACACCACCACCATCACCACTGTAAACATCTGAACCATTTCACACAAAACCAACTCAAAATTACTCTCAAACACTCAGTTATACGAAAAGTAAAAAAATGGGTGGACTTCCCCTTTAATTATGGACACAGATGAACAAGGATAACAGCTGCAGTAAAGCCCATGTTTTTGGCTGGACCTGCACTTTAATCTCCCACCAGACTTCTCATTATAAATAGAGAAATCTAGAATGTGGTGTTTCATGCCCTCTGTAGTGCACTAGGTAGGGAGTAGTGACCAGAATGTGGTCACAGTAGGCGACACAACCTAATTTACATACTTTTAAATATAGTTGATAATCAGACGTGCAAGTTCCCTTCTCTAGTTTTAGAGCTGGACAATATGACTACATAACAATTCCTATAATAAGTTACGTCACAGTATGATGTACATGCATATTAGCCAATACTCATTTAATTCTCAATCTCATAATTACAAACAAAACCTTTAGTGCTGCACAGTGTGTGAAATGCTGAATACATAAAATTGGACCATAATTTACGATAGTATTACAATAGTACTTTTACAATAAAATAACAAAAGTGTTTTTAAAATGTGCTGCTAATTTGTCTCTTCTAACTATTCTAAAAATATATGCAGTAAATAAAGGTATTATAAATGTACTTACACTGTTAAAAACGATTCTTATTACTGATTATATAACAGTAAATACTAAATATATACAGTAAATAAAGATATTATAAATGTACTTACACTGTTAAAAACGATTCTTATTACTGATTATATAACAGTAAATACTAAATATATACAGTAAATAAAGATATTTATAAATTTACTTACTATTAAACATGATTCTTATTACTGATTATATAACAGTAAATACTAAATATATACAGTAAATAAAGATATTATAAATGTACTTACACTGTTAAACACGATTCTTATTACTGATTATATAACAGTAAATACTAAATATATACAGTAAATAAAGATATTTATAAATTTACTTACACTGTTAAACGTGATTCTTATGACTGATTATATAACAGTAAATACTAAATATATACAGTAAATAAAGATATTATTAATTTACACTGTTAAACGTGATTCTTATTACTGATTACATAACAGTAAATACTAAATATATACAGTAAATAAAGATATTAAAAATTTACTTGCACTGTTAAACGTGATTCTTATGATTGAGTATATAACAGTAAATACTAAATATATACAGTAAATAAAGATATTATTAATTTACTTACACTGTTAAACGTGATTCTTATGACTGATTATATAACAGTAAATACTAAATATATACAGTAAATAAAGATATTATTAATTTACTTACACTGTTAAACATGATTCTTATTACTGATTATATAACAGTAAATACTAAATATATACAGTAAATAAAGATATTATTAATTTACTTACACTGTTAAACGTGATTCTTATGACTGATTATATAACAGTAAATACTAAATATATACAGTAAATAAAGATATTATTAATTTACTTACACTGTTAAACGTGATTCTTATTACTGATTATATAACAGTAAATAATAAATATATACAGTAAATAAAGATATTATAAATGTACTTACTATTAAAGGTGATTCTTATTACTGATTATATAACAGTAAATACTAAATATATACAGTAAATAAAGATATTATAAATGTACTTACTATTAAACGTGATTCTTATTACTGAGTATATAACAGTAAATACTAAATATATACAGTAAATAAAGATATTATAAATGTACTTACTATTAAACGTGATTCTTATTACTGATTATATAACAGTAAATACTAAATATATACAGTAAATAAAGATATTATAAATGTACTTACTATTAAACGTGATTCTTATTACTGATTATATAACAGTAAATAAACTATAGTTATTTTTTATTCACTTGCACTGTTAAATTCATATTATTGATTATATTACAGTAAAAACTACATGATTACAGGAAATAAACACTTCAAAGATGTTTTGTTCATATCAGGGCGTATAGGATGGGTAGTTTAGAGCTAGTATCAGTACTCAGTATTAATCTGTGTTTATTGATCAGGTATTGTATCAGTATTGGAGAGGAAGTGATACAGTGTGGAGACGTTGAGTGTCTCTGATAGACGTGATGTGGTTTCTCTCTGTTCTCTTTAAAGCTGGAGTGATGTTTTTCACTGTGATCTGCTTTAGTTTAAGTTTATAGAGAACCGTGTCAGTGACATCATTGTGAGAGAGAGACACAGACAGGCTGTCTTGAAGGGTCACTCTCAGGTCCTCCATCAGAACCTTCTGTCTCGGTGGGCTCACAGGGGTGGGGGATTTCTCTTGGCCAGATAATCTGAGCCTAAAGTCTGTCCTGACCGCGGGTAGGGTGGTGGGGGTGGTGGGGGATCACTGACATTTCTGTTGGACTGGCCTGGTTTTCAGCGTGAATGATTGGGGGGATTAGAGGTGGGCAGTATGACATTATCCTGATAAATCTGGCCTCAGACACGGTCAGGATTTCCCCTTTAGAGGTGCTCTGTAGATTAGGACCTAGGTTTATTCCATGACCTGACAAAATATTATTATTATTATTATTATTATTATTATTATTATTATTATTATTATTATTATTATTATTATTATTATAGGCATCATGTCCTCAGTATGTACTTCTATTATCTGTAGAACAGTTTATTACGTAGAAGTGTATATATAACCAATGTGTTTATATATGGTAGCGTGAGTGATATTAAACTCTACCACTCTCTTTGTCCCCCCTTTTTCCTCCTTCTTGCTCTCTTTTATCTCCTACTCTGTCATCTTTTTCTCTCTTTCTGTCTGTTTCTCCTCTCAATTTCTCTTTCTCTCCTTCTGTTTTCCCTCTACCTCTTGTCTCCCCTTCTGTCCTCTCACAATGTCCTTGGGTCTCTCACTCTCTTTCTGTTTCTTCATTTTTTCTTCTCTCTCTCTCCCCCTAACCCCCCCCTCTCTGTCTCTCCCTCTCTGTCTCTCTCTGTTTTTCTCTCTGTCTCTTTCTCTCTTTTTATTTCTCTCTCTCTCTCTCTCTGTCTCTCTCTCTCTGTAGGGTAACTATGTATTAGACAGTGATGCGCTGCTGCTGACTCAGCGGGAGGAGTTTGATGTGATTCTGTGTATGAGTGTAACTAAGTGGGTTCACCTGAATTGGGGTGACGCGGGACTGAAGCGGCTCTTCCAGCGCATCTACCGTCACCTCCAACCTGGCGGCCTCTTCATCCTCGAGCCGCAGCCGTGGCACTCTTACAGCAAGAGGAAAAAACTCACGGTAAAGCTTCCAGCACTCTAAAATAAATTTAATGTGATGAGGTAACTCTCTGTGCTCCTCTCAGTGGTCAGCTGATACCAAGAAGCTAAACAGCAGTTTAGCTCCGCCCACTCACCCTGTAGTTATAAGGAGAGTTTTGGTGCGAACTGCTTATTGAAAAAGTCCCCGTAAAGAGCAGCCAATCAGAGCAAAGCTCATTTGCATGCAGCTAATCCCTGTCTGTGTTTTTGCAGGAGACCATCTCCAGGAACTATTACAGTATCCGCTTCAAGCCAGAGCACTTTTCCTCCTATCTGACCAGTGAGGTGGGATTCTCCAGCTACGAGCTCATCGGGACTCCCAAGAATTTATCCCGAGGTCAGCAGATGGGTTTTAATGTCCAGTCTTGATTATAAACATTTTGGCATCAGAGTCGATAGAATGTAGCACATGTCCAGTTATCCTACAGGCATTTAGTATTCACTATATATTCACATATACACGGCTGGTAATCTATGGGTGTGTCCGAAATCACCTACTGGACTACTAGTGAGTACTACTGAGTGAGTAGTCGAAATCAGGAGGCAAGCATGACTAGTATGTCCGAATACTCAGTAGCCATGGAGTAGTAGGTGAATGACCTTTGGAATCGGTAGCCATATTTATGTATGCAACCAGAGCACACTGTGCTATCCCATGATTCAACTGGAGACGCAGATGAGTTCAAAGCCGAGGGGGGAAAAGCGCTATGTGGGCTGTGTGTACGTAGCTACTGCTGCTGAACTGATGCTCCAGAGGTTAGCACTACTTCTGAGGTAGGAAATGATCAAGTTCCTACTGATTCATCCTCTCTGAGTAACAGCTCGACACCGTCTGAGCACAGATTCAAACAAAAACGCAGCTCAGCGTCACAAACCGCATCTGAATCTGTCAGTAAACGGGCTTTTAATAAATAGCGGTACGTGTACAGGGGTGGTCTGATATCACAGGGCGTTGGTATGATGGTGGACGTACTGCGTCAGAGATTGTGTGGCTACTAAAACTAGCCCACTGAAATTGCCCTACTAGTCTGCCACTCCAGCAGTACGTACTGGCTCTAATCTAGTACCTACTGATTTACTGATTAGTATGCGATTTCAGACGCACCTTTTGTCTCTGATGCTGCAGACGGGGAAACTTTTTTTTTTTTTTTCCTCACTATACTGGAATTGAAACCCGGAGTCAGTATGAATCAGAACTGGAACTTATAAAATTTAACTAAGGCCCAATGCTGCTTGCTTACATGTCAGAGAAGCCACTCCAATTTGTGTCTTCCTTACCATCCCTAGCTGCTCTGCGGCGATATCCAGTGCTTCCTCAGTACAGTGAGTCACACCGAAGCTGGGTGAAGCGCTGATCCATACTGTCACTTGTTTGCCGTTCCACACTCTGCAATTATTATTATTATTTTTTTATTAAAAGTCTTCATAATTAAACAGTTCAGATGTACACAGAGTCTATTCAGAGTCACAGTGCTGGTGAATAGAACCAGACCACTACATTTTTAAAGTATTAATATTATTATTGGTTATAGCTTATATTACCAAGAATGGGGTCTAAAAGGGGGGAATTCAATCTAATAAAACAGAGCTTGTGAACTGCCTTTAGATAAGTTGGTCCAATCAGATCCTCCTGTGTGTTGTGACATCACAACCACAAGTTGCTGGCAGTCTCGCATGTTGCATTAAGCCAGTAAATGTGGATACTCTGGACATGGATGGATGGAAAACAACCGCCTAATAAAGTAGACAGTGAGTGGATGCAGTGTTTAAACACTCCAGCAGCACTGCTGTGTCTGATCCACTCACACCAGCACCACGTCAGTATCATTGCAGAGCTGAGAATGATCCACCTCCCTAATAGTATCTGCTCTGTGGTGGTCCTGATCATTAATAAAGTATACAGAGAATCAGATGAACTACAGTCTGTAAGTGGAGGTCCTGTATGGTCAGTGGAGCTGATACAGTGGACAGTGAGTGGAGGTCCTGTATGGTCAGTGGAGCTGATACAGTGGACAGTGAGTGGAGGTCCTGTATGGTCAGTGGAGCTGATACAGTGGACAGTGAGAGGAGGTCCTGTATGGTCAGTGGAGCTGATACAGTGGACAGTGAGTGGAGGTCCTGTATGGTCAGTGGAGCTGATACAGTGGACAGTGAGTGGAGGTCCTGTATGGTCAGTGGAGCTGATACAGTGGACAGTGAGTGGAGGTCCTGTATGGTCAGTGGAGCTGATACAGTGGACAGTGAGTGGAGGTCCTGTATGGTCAGTGGAGCTGATACAGTGGACAGTGAGTGGAGCTCCTGTATGGTCAGTGGAGCTGATACAGTGGACAGTGAGTGGAGGTCCTGTATGGTCAGTGGAGCTGATACAGTGGACAGTGAGTGGAGGTCCTGTATGGTCAGTGGAGCTGATACAGTGGACAGTGAGTGGAGATATGAGGAGGTGTGTGTGTGTGTGTGTGTGTGTGATTAGTAGCTGCTCGCCTCTCAAATCTTTTCTTTGTTTATGAACGCAGGTTTCCAGCGGCCGATCTACGTGTTCTATAAAGGCCCGGCTCCTCGGAAGTGACCTCCTCTTCAAATCCAGGCCGACCAGTCACGGCAAGGAGCGAGCAGGACGCGTTCCAGCCAACAGACCGGAACTGGTGACGTCCTTCTTTACACTCGGGGTCCACCTTTGAACTCTCTTTAAAGCCTGTCAGAGAAGGAAGGTGCTTGTGGGGCAAACCTAGAACACTGTTGCCCCGGAGGAACCCTGCTGGACCTGGTCATCTGCCCCTGAAGAGGATCCTCTGATAGATACAAAGCGAAGAGACAGATTTTTAAGATTTTGATCTTTTTAAAGTGGTCACCGTTACTCTGTTCGGACCCCCGTTCTCCCTCCCTGCGCACAGACGACGGACTTGTACGTTTTCCAGGATTTCTGTACGTTTTTCAGCTGACGTTTCAACAGATTCGTTTTTTTTTTTTCTTGTTGGGTTTTTTCTTCACTCCGGTTCAGATTGATGTTTACGTTTGTTGTTGTTTTTTGTTTTCCTCCGTGTGATTGACGTTTCTCTTCCTCTCTAATTCAGAACTAACAGTTGCCAACTCGCCGCCAGCGTAATCCGAACAGGCCTTCGTGTCTTTATTGACGGCCGCACGAGCGCCGACCGTAACTACTTCTCTCTTTTCTTTCTTCTCTCTGATCTGTTAAAAGCTCTCGCTCGTACAATAAAACCTCCTTCTAGAACCGACTGCTTTCTGAGGCTGTGGGAACCGAGCCGAGTTCATCACGGGGAGGCTTGAGGTGCCGCGTAGGGGCGCGAATCTCTCCACTTAGGGTTTCTTAGGGTGCAGTTTGATGCATCATCTCCAATCTCGTGATCCAGTTTCGTTATTCTTGGTACATTTCAGGATTAATAACATTAAGGACGCGCGGGATACACGACTTTAAGTGCAGAAACTGTTTGCACTGTGTTGCAGTCTCAGAAACTCTGTTAATACTGAATGTTTTAGTTTGATTGATGGACTAAAATCTCTAAAATTCCTCTGCAGGCCTCCAGTGGAGTGAGATGTTTGCTGGAGGTGGTTTAGAGTAAGAACGCTGATCTGTTCTTAGTGTGATATTCTTTCAAATCTAAAACCGCAGCAAAACAAACCCGACGCTGCAGCGGCACTTAAAGGGCACATACGTCTGGTTCTGTGTTATACCTCGTTCACAGAGCAGCTCAATTACTACTCAATGTCAGAATGAGTGGGCGGAGCTAAACTGCTGTAAGCTCCCCTGATCATATAGGAGCACTGTTTTCCTATGTGTGTTGTTTGGGAGGTGGATCATTCCCAGCACTGCACTGTCACTGATGTGGTGGTGGTGGTGGTGCTGGTGTGAGTGGATCAGACACAGCAGTGCTGCTGCTGGAGTGTTTAAACACTGTGTCCACTCACTGTCCACTCTATTAGACACTCCTAGTACTTGCTTGTCCACCTCAGGTGGGTGTTTCCAATAAAGTGGCCAATTAGTGGAAGTATGTGTTGGGTGTTTCTAATAAAGTTGCCAGTTAGTAGAAGCACAAAGTGGGTGTTTCTAATAAAATGGCCAGTTAGTGGAAGTTCAAGGTGGGTGTTTCTAATAAAGTAACCAGTTAGTGGAAATGAGTTGGGTGTTTCTAATAAACTGGCCAGTTAGTGGAAGCACAAAATGGGTGCAGATGTAAAGTCAGAGACAGTAGCTCATCAGCTGCTGCACAGTTTGTGTTTCTCTAGTTCTTCATCAGTGGACACAGGACGCCGCCCACAGGACACTGCTGTCTGGATAGTTTTTGGTTGGTGGACGATTCTCAGTCCAGCAGCAGCACCTCAGTGTCACTGCAGTGGTGAGAATGACCCCCCTCTCTAATAGTATCTGCTCTTTGGTGGTCCTGTGAGGGTCCTGATCATTAAAGAACAGAGTAATAAAGTATACAGAGAATCAGATGAACTACAGTAAGTGGAGCTCCTGTATGGTCAGTGGAGCTGATACAGTGGACAGTGAGTGGAGCTCCTGTATGGTCAGTGGAGCTGATACAGTGGACAGTGAGTGGAGCTCCTGTATGGTCAGTGGAGCTGATACAGTGGACAGTGAGTGGAGGTCCTGTATGGTCAGTGGAGCTGATACAGTGGACAGTGAGTGGAGCTCCTGTATGGTCAGTGGAGCTGATACAGTGGACAGTGAGTGGAGGTCCTGTATGGTCAGTGGAGCTGATACAGTGGACAGTGAGTGGAGGTCCTGTATGGTCAGTGGAGCTGATACAGTGGACAGTGAGTGGAGGTCCTGTATGGTCAGTGGAGCTGATACAGTGGACAGTGAGTGGAGGTCCTGTATGGTCAGTGGAGCTGATACAGTGGACACATGTGGTCAGGGGATGTAAGCAGACTGAAGAGTAATTATATAAGTTTTCTAGTATGTGTTGTTTTTCTGTGATATGGGCCCTTTAATGTCGTTCTTTGGGGGCTTTATTAGATCTAGATTAAAAACTGACCCCCTCTGGGGTCAGAAACTCTGACAAGTTGGGTAGAAACACGATGCAGGAAGTGGACAGCTGGTGTGAGTGTTGAGACCTCGGGAGATAAAAATATCTATACAAATAAGGAGCAGACCCCAGATCAGCACTCTCGCTCTGAACACACAGGTTCCTCCTGTTTCTCCTACCGTAGCGCTGACCTACAGCCCAGAGTCCAGTCGGCCGCCCACGCTCGCTGAGAGATCCAGAACCTCCGTACTCCGACCAGGAACGCGGGGCACAAATACCGGCTGCAGCTAAATGAACAAGAACGTAGCTCCGCCCACGCAATCCGATTGGCTGAAAGATGTATCGAAGATGTAACTACTCCTCCAGGCTGCTGGAACTACTTTTTCTTTGGCGTAACAATTTTGCAGTTCTAAGAACATGTATATAAATAACACCGCCGTTACACGTAAACCTGGTTCTAAATCGTACCAGCCACTGGTGAACCCGGTTCTAAATCGTACCAGCCACTGGTGAACCCGGTTCTAAATTGTACCAGCCACTGGTGAACCCAGTTCTAAATCAGACCCATCGCTGGTGAACCCGGTTCTAAATTGTACCAGCCACTGGTGAACCCAGTTCTAAATCAGACCCATCGCTGGTGAACCCAGTTCTAAATCAGACCCATCGCTGGTGAACCCGGTTCTAAATTGTACCAGCCACTGGTGAACCCGATTCTAAATCAGACCCATCGCTGGTGAACCCAGTTCTAAATCAGACCCATCGCTGGTGAACCCGGTTCTAAATTGTACCAGCCACTGGTGAACCCGATTCTAAATCAGACCCATTGCTGGTGAACCCAGTTCTAAAACCAGAAACAGTAAAAAAAAAAAAAAAACTCGTCCTTTAGTAAAACAAATGCTATTGTTGTAACCTAGCAACCAGTAAAGTGGCCGTAGTTATTAATTAGCAGCAGGTAAAGTGACCTTTGTTGCCTAGCAATTACTAAAGCAAATTTTGTTACCTAGCAACCAGGAATGCTAATATTTTTGTTACCTAGCAACAAGTAAAAACACCATTGTTGTTACCTAGCAACCAGTAAGGTGACCATGGTTCTTGTTACTTAGCAAACAGTAAACCAATGCCAATGATTTTAATGAAACCTTTTTCTAGTTGCTAGGTAACCAAAACAGTTACTGTCATTGTTACTGAACCAACAAATTAAAACAATCATTGTTGTTGTGAAGGTGGTTGTAATTGGCTGTTAAGTAACAAGAACTGATTTACTGGTTGCTAGGCAACAAAAAAAAGCACTTTGCATGCTAAGCGACACGAAAGGTCTTTTAATCAGTTGCTAAGTAACATTTTTTTGTTACCAGCGGTCCACTAATAATGATAATAGGTAGCAAATATGTTTAAGTAACAACAAAGAACATATTTGTTACCTTTTGCCATTATTTTCCTTGGTAGCGTTTCCTTGGTAACAAAAAATTAAATGACCATTCTTTTCGCTAAGCATCCAATAATATGAAAAAAATGTTGCCTAGGAACCAGCAAAGCAGTCACTGTCCTTGTTTCCTAACAACTAATTGCAGCCACCATTGTTGTTACCTGGCAACAAGCAAATGACCATTTGTTACCTAGCCACCAGTAAATTGACAATTGATGTTGTTTATTAGCAACCAGTGAAGCAATATCAATGGCCCTTCTAAGTGGTTGCTTTACTGGTTTTTAGGTAACCAAAAAGGTTGTTGTTTCTTGGTGACCAATTAAAACAAACTTTGTTATTACTTAGCAACCAATAAAGCAGCAGTTGCTGGATCCTAGCAACCAGTAAAGCTGTTTTGATTGTTGGTACTTAGCAACCAATGGTCAGAGGAATGATGTGGTGGGGAATAGCAGATAAACACCAGCAGCCAATCAGAGCGCTTGGGCAGAACTAGTTGTGTATAATACAGAACCCACTGAACACCAGATCAACTACACATTACTACTTATTAACACACAGGAGAACCTTAAGCTGCATCTGAGAACCGAGTGCTCCAGTTCTCCACTTTCTAAACGAGGTATTAAATCTGAACTGAAACTGAAGCCGAGTGTTAAACTATGATTAATAATTAACTGCAATTGGATAAATAAACAATGCTGTTCTTTGATCTCTGCTGTTTTAACATTTCTGACTGAATTAGTTTCTATATTTACATTAATTTAAATAAATTGAACAATACAGGAGGCCTTAACACACCCGGCCACTTTATCAGAAACACCTCTCTTCTAGCTCCACCTTTCTGGTGTAAACTAGCTCATCATTGCTAAACAGAAGTAGAAAGTGGGTGTTTCCAATAAAGTGGCCAGTTTGTAGAAGTACAAGGTGGGTGTTTCTAATAAAATGGCCAGTTAGTGGAAGTACAAGGTGGGTGTTTCCAATAAAATGGCCAGTTAGTGGAAGTTCAAGGTGGGTGTTTCCAATAAAATGACCAGTTAGTGGAAGAACAAAGTGGGTGTTTCTAATAAAGTGGCCAGTTAGTAGAAGTACAAGGTGGGTGTTTCATATAAAGTGGCCAGTTAGTGGAAGCACAAAGTGGGTGTTTCTAATAAAGTGACCAGTTAGTAAGCACAAGGTGGGTGTTTCTAATAAAGTGGCCAGTTAGTGGAGGCACAAGGTGGGTGTTTCTAATAAAGTGGCCAGTTAGTAAGCACAAGGTGGGTGTTTCTAATAAAGTGGCCAGTTTGTGGAAGTACAAGGTGGGTGTTTCTAATAAAGTGGCCAGTTAGTTAGCACAAGGTGGGTGTTTCTAATAAAGTGGCCAGTTAGTGGAGGCACAAGGTGGGTGTTTCTAATAAAGTGGCCAGTTAGTAAGCACAAGGTGGGTGTTTCTAATAAAGTGGCCAGTTTGTGGAAGTACAAGGTGGGTGTTTCTAATAAAGTGGACAGTTAGTGGAAGCACAAGGTGGGTGTTTCTGATAAAGTGGCCAGTTAGTGAAAGTACAAGGTGTGTGTTTCTAATAAAGTGGCCAGTTTGTGGAAGTACAAGGTCGGTGTTTCTAATAAAGTGGAAAGTTAGTGGAAGCACAAGGTGAGTGTTTCTGATAAAGTGGCCAGTTTGTGGAAGTACAAGGTGGTAGTTTCTAATAAACTGGCCAGTTAGTAAGCACAAGGTGGGTGTTTCTAATAAAGTGGCCAGTTAGTAGAAGCACAAAGTGGGTGTTTCTAATAAAATGGCCAGTTAGTGGAAGTACAAGGTGGGTGTTTCCAATAAAATGGCCAGTTAGTGGAAGTACAAGGTGGGTGTTGCTAATAAACTGGCCAGTTAGTGGAAGCACAAAGTGGGTGTTTCTAATAAAATGGCCAGTTAGTGGAAATACAATGTGGGTGTTTCTAATAAAGTGGCCATTTAGTGGAAGTACAAGGTGGGTGTTTCCAATAAAGTGACCAGTTTGTGGAAGTACAAGGTGGTCCGCCTCCTGCTACGGTGTCTTGCTCTTGTTTATATGGGACCCTTCATGTCCACCCTTTATTATATCAGCAGATGTATATATCAGAGAGGTTCTTATATATGAAAAGAACATTCCAGAGTGAACTATTTAATTTATATATAATTTATATTTAATTTATTTATATTTAATCCATATCTAAATTATATTTAAATTATATTTAATTTATTTATATTTAATTCATATCTAAATTATATTTATATTATATTTAATTTATTTATATTTAATTCATATTTTAATTATATTTATATTATATTTCATTTATTTATATTTAATTCATATCTAAATTATATTTAAATTATATTTAATTTATTTATATTTAATTCATATTTAAATTATATTTAAATTATATGTAAATTATATTTGAATGTTAAAAGCTGAGCTGATGTTGGAGCTGAAGCGCCGCAGCAGCAGCTGAACACGCGGAGCTGAAACTTTGTGCTGCACTACAGTATAGCCGGTAACGCTGCACTACTCAATACGGCCACATGGCGTCACTGTTTCACACATACACAGTTAAGGGCCTTCCCAGCTTCCTCGCCGGGATATTAACTACAGACAAACTGAAGGACTGAACTGTTTGATCACAGGTTCAAGCTGGAGACGTGTAGAGTCTAAATCATCTGCTGTCTGCTGCACTAACAGGACAGAGCTGGAACAGAGCCGGTGTAGAGATTGGCTGCAGCAGGTACTTTCTCAGCTTCCTCCAAGAAAACTCCTTCCAGCCTGACACTCATCCCATTGCCTGGTTCCTGCTGGTAGGATGTTCAGATATCAGTGTTACTGGTGATGATCTGATGCTGAGTGAGATATGAGTTAGTATTATTAGTAGTATTGATATTATTAGTATTGATGATAGAAGGTGTAGTTCTAGAAAAGCCTGACCAGACCAGCATGGCTGCTCATCAGAACCAGCACATGTTGTGTTTTGACGCTGTTGTGTTGACCAGCGTGACCACAGTGGGGTGACCATAGACCAGCAGCAGACCAGCAGCAGACCAGCAGCAGACCAGCACTGTTCCAGCTTAAACCAGCATGGCACACAGGCTGGTCTGTGCTGGTAACTTGTGCCTTCAGCGTAGTAATTGGTTGTGATGTATCAATTTGTTGGCTCAGTGTAGTGATTTATGGCCTCAGTGTAGTGATTTATGGTCTTGGTATAGTGATTTATGGCCTTGGTATAATGATTTATGGCATCAGTATAGTGATTTTTGGCCTCAGTGTAGTGATTTATGGCCTCAGTATAGTAATTTATGGTCTTGGTATAGTGATTTATGGCCTTGGTATAGTGATTTATTGTATCAATATAGTGATTTATGGCATCAGTATAGTAATTTATGGCCTTGGTATAATGATTTATTTTATCTATATAGTGATTTATGGCACCAGTATAGTAATTTATGGCCTTGGTATAGTGATTTATGGCCTTGGTATAGTGATTTATTGTATCAATATAGTGATTTATGGCATCAGTATAGTAATTTATGGCCTTGGTATAATGATTTATGGCATCAGTATAGTGATTTTTGGCCTCAGTGTAGTGATTTATGGCCTCAGTGTAGTGATTTATGGCCTTGGTATAGTGATTTATTTTATCAATATAGTGATTTATGGCACCAGTATAGTAATTTATGGCCTTGGTATAGTGATTTATGGCCTTGGTATAATGATTTATGGCATCAGTATAGTAATTTATGGTCTTGGTATAGTGATTTATGGCCTTGGTATAATGATTTATGGCATCAGTATAGTAATTTATGGTCTTGGTATAGTGGTTTATGACATCAGTGTAGTGATTTATGGCCTCAGTGTAGTGATTTATGGCCTTGGTATAATGATTTATGGCATCAGTATAGTAATTTATGGTCTTGGTATAGTGATTTATTGTATCAATATAGTGATTTATGGCATCAGTATAGTAATTTATGGCCTTGGTATAATGATTTATGGCATCAGTATAGTGATTTTTGGCCTCAGTGTAGTGATTTATGCCTCAGTGTAGTGATTTATGGCCTTGGTATAGGTGATTATTTGATCAATATAGTGATTTATGGCACCAGTATAGTAATTTATGGCCTTGGTATAGTGATTTATGGCCTTGGTATAATGATTTATGGCATCAGTATAGTAATTTATGGTCTTGGTATAATGATTTATGGCATCAGTATAGTAATTTATGGTCTTGGTATAGTGATTTATGGCATCAGTGTAGTGATTTATGGCCTCAGTGTAGTGATTTATGGCCTTGGTATAATGATTTATGGTGTCAGTATAGTGATTTATGGCCTCAGTATAGTGATTTATGGCCTCAGTATAGTGATTTATGGCCTCGGTATAGTGATTTATGGTGTCAGTATAGTAATTTATGGCCTTGGTATAGTGATTTATGGCCTCAGTATAGTGATTTATGGTGTCAGTATAGTAATTTATGGCCTTGGTATAGTGATTTATGGCCTCAGTATAGTGATTTATGGCTTTAATGTGGTAATTTGAGGCCACCTGTTTGAAAGTGAGCTACACTAGGATGATGTGATGCAGTAGTAGCTGGTTTCGTACCGCAGGCTGTAGACTGAAACACTGACGCTGCAGCCGGTCTGTTGGTAGTGGCTCGCTAGGCAGTTCAGTGTGTAGCAGGTTTAGTCGCGGTGTTAAGCCTAGAAACAAAGCTGCTACATCTAAATGTGCACCTCTGCGTATCTGTGACACCCACGTATGTCTAACTGGGGTTGCCAGGTATTCGGTTTGAGCTGCGGTGTATTTATAGCCGTGTTATTTCTCTTCTCTCTCTCTGTTAGTGCTCTGTGTAACTACACTGATCTGTGTTCCTCAGCCACAGTGAAGAGAAGGAGAGCATCAAACGAGAAATGTGATGGACCAGGTGGGAAGTGCGGCCCCCTGTAGACCCCCGGCTCTGATGGAACGTCTTTCACATGTGCACGTTTAATGTAGAGCAGCCAAAGAATGTTCATATGGATAAGCGTTGGCTTAGCGCTAACATACTGCTAGAATGCCATAGGGGCGCTAGCGGAAATGAGCGTTCTTGTGGAGGTGATGGTCTTTTATGGGGATTTCTGGATGGAACTGAAGGTCTAGCGCTGAAAGTCTCTCACACTGAGTTCTATCCTGAATGTTTTTACACTGCGAGCCCAAACGCGCACCCTCACACTGCGGCGTTCTCAGTGGGCTGTAGCTTCACTCGTCTTCTCTGCTTTAAAGTCCTACTGAGGCTGTGGGCCTACACTGGTGCCTACTCTCGCTCACGCCTTTGTAAGTCAAGGACTCCTGGATCATATCAAAGGATGTTAAAATTAACACATGCAAGCCAATGCATGCACAAATTCCCTTTATCTCTCTCTTTCTCTCTCTCTCTCTCTTTCTCTCTCTCTCTCTCTTTTTCTCTCTCGCTCGCTCGGTATCTCTCCTGCTGTCTCACACATACAGTATATACTCACATATATGGAGTTATGTAACAGATAGAAGCATGAAGATATAAACAGGTCAATCCAATTAAAGCAGAATGCTGGTGGAGGAAGCATTTGGAAGTGTGTGTGTGTGTGTGTGTGTGTGTAAGCAGCTTGTGTATATTCTGACTCAACAGGGGAAATGTATATATATACAATGAGCGCTCGTCCACAATCCACACTAAATTCTTGCTTCCACATAAGCTCTCCGCTCTGGCTCTGTACTCCGTTTCCTCCTACTCTGGTGTGTGTTGCGCGGTGATGAGTTGGACAGCCGTAGCTGACAGTATCCTGCGTTTTCTACGGCGTTCCATGAACTCGAACTGTCCGGCAGCCAAAGCAGGATGAAGCAGCCGCACCATAAACAAAACCTCAGTGGTCCTGAACCGTCCAGACCAAAGCAAAACAAAGAAAGCGAAACGGAACCAAAGCTAACTGAACTGAACTGAAATTAGCCAAATAAAACCAAGTATAGGGATTTATGGCCTTAAAGTAGTAATTCATGGTCTAAGCATAGTAAATCATGACCTCAGTGTAGTGATTTATGGCCTTAAAGTAGTAATTCATGGTCTAAGCATAGTAAATCATGACCTCAGTATAGTGATTTAGGGCCTTAAAGTAGTAATTCATGGTCTAAGCATAGTAAATCATGACCTCAGTATAGTGATTTATGGCCTTAAAGTAGTAATTCATGGTCTAAGTATAGCAAATCATGACCTCAGTATAGTGATTTATGGCCTTATAGTTGTAATTCATGGCCTCGGTATAGTGATGTATGGCCTTAATATAGTAAATCATGGCCTCAGTATAGTGATGTATGGCCTTAATGTAGTAATTCATAGCCTCTGTATAGTGATTTATGGCTTTAAAGTAGTAAATCATAGCCTCAGTATAGTGATTTATGGCCTTAAAGTAGTAATTCATGGTCTAAGTATAGCAAATCATGACCTCAGTATAGTGATTTATGGCCTTATAGTTGTAATTCATGGCCTCAGTATAGTGATGTATGGCCTTAATATAGTAAATCATGGCCTCAGTATAGTGATGTATGACCTTAATGTAGTAAATTATGGCCTCAGTATAGTAATGTATGACCTTAATGTAGTAAATCATGGCCTCAGTATAGTGATTTATGACCTTAATGTAGTAAATCATGGCCTCAGTATAGTGATGTATGGTCTTAATATAGTAAATCATAGCCTCAGTATAGTGATGTATGGCCTTAATATAGTAAATCATAACCTAAGTATAGTGATGTATGGCCTTAATATAGTAAATCATAGCCTCAGTATAGTGATGTATGGTCTTAATGTAGTAAATCATGGTCTCAGTATAGTGATGTATGGTCTTCATATAGTAAATCATGGCCTCAGTATAGGTCAGGATACAGGATGAAGCAGCCACACCATAAACAAAACCTCAGTGGTTCTGAACCTTCCAGACCAAAGCAAAACAAAGAAAGCTAAACGGAACCAAAGCTAACTGAACTGAACTGAAATTAGCCAATACCAACCAAAACCAAACCTCACCATACCTACCAAATCAAACAGCATTGATTAAAGAAGACTAAACAAAATCCAATCAACTAAACTGACCCAACAACAACACCACACTACACCAAATGTAATCTAACCTGACTACAGCAAACCTAAACCAAACTCTACCAGAACACATGGAACAAAACCAAATTCAGGCAAACTCAACCTAAACAAACCATACCAAAATAAACCCAACCTAACCACACATACCAAACCAAACTAAACCAAACAACACAATACCAGGACAAACTTAATCTATCAAAACTGAACCTGACCAAACTCAACCAAATCTAAGATAACATATTCCCCAAACTAAGCCTAACCACACCAATCAGATAAAAGCAAACCTAACTAAAACAAACCTAACCCACCCAACAACACCGCATTACACCAAACCAAACTCAAACTAATCAAATCTAACATAACAAAGGCAAACTAATTTAAATCACTTCAAACCACAGCACACAGAACCCAACCAAACTCAAGCAAACCTATCCTAACATACTAGCCAAGCTTAACCAAACCTAGCCACACCCACCAAAACAAACTAAATTGAATTAAACCAAACTAAACCTGCAGAATCCAAGCAGACCAAATCATACTACCCATCACTAAACTACACTGGCCCAAACAAAACCAAATCTAACCTAACCAATCTGCCTTAACCAAACTTCACTGAACCAATCCAACCCCAACTTATCTTAACCAAACCAAACTACACCAAACCTTAATATACCATATTAAACCACACTGAGCCAAACTAAACCAAATCTAATCTAATCTAACCACACGTACCAAACTAAACTTTACTAAACCAAACCAATGCCAATCTAGCTTAATGAAACTATACCAAACCACAGTACCCAAGACCAAATTATACTGGCCCAAACTAAACCCAATCTAATCTAATCTAACCACACGAACCAAAACAAACTTTACTAAACCAAACCAATGCCAGTCTATCTTAACAAAACTATACCAAAACACAGTACCCATCATCAAATTACACTGGCCCAAACTAAACCAAATCTAATATAATCTAACCACACGAACCAAAATAAACTTTACTAAACCAAACCCACACCAACCTAGTTTAACCAAACTATACCAAACCACAGTACCCAAACTTCACTGAACCGATCAAACCAAACCCAATCTAGCTCAACCACACAAATCCAAACTATACTGAACCTCACTACACCATACACCAAACTAAACCTAATCTAATCTAACCACACCAACTAAACCAAACCTCACTGAACCAAACTGACCCCAATATAGCTTAACTAAACCAAACTATACCAAACCTCACTACACCATATCATACCACACTGGACCAAACTAAACCAGATCTGATCTAACCACACCAACTAAACCAAACCTCACTGAACCAAACCAACCCCAGTATAGCTTAACCAAACCAAACTATACCTAACCTCTCTTTACCATATCAAACCACACTGGACCAAACTAAACCAGATCTGATCTAACCACACCAACTAAACCAAACCTCACTGAACCAAACCAACCCCAGTGTAGCTTAACTAAACCAAACTATACCTAACCTCTCTTTACCATATCAAACCACACTGGACCAAACTAAACCAGATCTGATCTAACCACACCAACTAAACCAAACCTCACTGAACCAAACTGACCCCAATATAGCTTAACTAAACCAAACTATACCAAACCTCACTACAACCATCTCAAACCACACTGGACCAAATTAAACCAGATCTAATCTAACCACACCAACTAAACCAAACCTCACTGAACCAAACCAACCCCAGTATAGCTTAACCAAACCAAACTATACCTAACCTCTCTTTACCATATCAAACCACACTGGACCAAACTAAACCAGATCTGATCTAACCACACCAACTAAACCAAACCTCACTGAACCAAACCAACCCCAGTGTAGCTTAACTAAACCAAACTATACCTAACCTCTCTTTACCATATCAAACCACACTGGACCAAACTAAACCAGATCTGATCTAACCACACCAACTAAACCAAACCTCACTGAACCAAACTGACCCCAATATAGCTTAACTAAACCAAACTATACCAAACCTCACTACACCATCTCAAACCACACTGGACCAAATTAAACCAGATCTAATCTAACCACACCAACTAAACCAAACCTCACTGAACCAAACCAACCCCAGTATAGCTTAACCAAACCAAACTATACCTAACCTCTCTTTACCATATCAAACCACACTGGACCAAACTAAACCAGAATCTGATCTAACCACACCAACTAAACCAAACCTCACTGAACCAAACCAACCCCAGTGTAGCTTAACTAAACCAAACTATACCTAACCTCACTACACCATCTCACACCACACTGGACCAAACTAAACCAGATCTGATCTAACCACACCAACTAAACCAAACCTCACTGAACCAAACCAACCCCAGTATAGCTTAACTAAACCAAACTATACCTAACCTCTCTTTACCATATCAAACCACACTGGACCAAACTAAACCAGATCTGATCTAACCACACCAACTAAACCAAACCTCACTGAACCAAACCAACCCCGGTGTAGCTTAACTAAACCAAACTATACCTACCCTCACTACACCATCTCAAACCACACTGGACCAAACTAAACCAGATCTGATCTAACCACACCAACTAAACCAAACTGCATCGAACATCCTGGTGGACCTCAAATTTGAGAATCAGTAGGAAGTTTCTCTCTCCTGCATCTGAAAGCTTTGTTTGGTAGGTCATGTGGTCACGGCGTGAGGTCATTCTTCGTTTTCTTACCTCTGTCCACGCCCAGGTGTTCAGCTCGCCTCGTTCAGCTGAGACTGTAATAAAGTCAGTGACTTCATGTTCAGCTGAGGCATATAAAATCATTACTTCTTAATATGTTTGGATTTATTGTAATAAATAATTATATTATATTATATTATATTATATTATATTATATTATATTATATTATATTATTAGGGAGGTGGCTCATTCTCACTGCAGTGACACTGATGTGGAGGTGTGGTGTGTTAGTGTGAGTTGTGCTGGTGTGAGTGGATCAGACACAGCAGTGCTGCTGGAAATTTGTACGGTCTCTCAGTGTCTGTGTGGAGTGTGTATGGTCTCCCAGTGTCTGTGTGGAGTGTGTATGGTCTCTCAGTGTCTGTGTGGAGTGTGTATGGTCTCTCAGTGTCTGTGTGGAGTGTGTATGGTCTCCAAGTGTCTGTGTGGAGTCTGTATGGTCTCCCAGTGTCTGTGTGGAGTCTGTATGGTCTCCCAGTGTCTGTGTGGAGTGTGTACGGTCTCCCAGTGTCTGTGTGGAGTCTGTATGGTCTCCCAGTGTCTGTGTGGAGTCTGTATGGTCTCCCAGTGTCTATGTGGAGTGTGTATGGTCTCCCAGTGTCTGTGTGGAGTCTGTATGGTCTCCCAGTGTCTATGTGGAGTGTGTATGGTCTCCCAGTGTCTGTGTGGAGTCTGTATGGTCTCTCAGTGTCTGTGTGGAGTCTGTATGGTCTCCCAGTGTCTGTGTGGAGTCTGTATGCTCTCCCAGTGTCTGTGTGGAGTGTGTATGGTCTCCCAGTGTCTGTGTGGAGTGTGTATGGTCTCCCAGTGTCTGTGTGGAGTGTTTATGGTCTCTCAGTGTCTGTGTGGAGTGTGTATGGTCTCCCAGTGTCTGTGTGGAGTGTGTATGGTCTCCCAGTGTCTGTGTGGAGTGTGTATGGTCTCTCAGTGTCTGTGTGGAGTCTGTATGCTCTCCCAGTGTCTGTGTGGAGTGTGTATGGTCTCTCAGTGTCTGTGTGGAGTGTGTACGGTCTCCCAGTGTCTGTGTGGAGTCTGTATGGTCTCCCAGTGTCTGTGTGTTTATGTGCCTGTGCAGGTACTCGGGGTGAACTGAGCTGTGAAGTTCACTAAGGTCAGCAGCAGGTTAGATCTCTGCCTCTCCTGCCCACCCCGGGGGAAAAAGCATGTGTTCATCATTGAGAAATGCTTTATTGCTGCACCATTGCTCCTTGCTTGGGCGAGTCCATCCACAAGGGGGGGGGGGGGGGGGGGGGGGGGGGGGGGGGGGGGGGGGGGGGGGGGGGGGGGGGGGGGGGGGGGGGGGGGTGCGGGGGGGGGGGGGGTTCTGGTTTCTCTGTAGCCAGAGAGATGCTGATGTTTACGTTGTGAGCCCCCTCCCCCACCCATTCCCCGCCTCACTACTACCACAGTCCGGAGTACTTCAGAACGTGAAGGGGTGTGGCCTTGTGTCGGTAACAAGGCGTGCTGATGTTTAGATTGTTACACATGTACCCCCCCACTTCTTCTCTCCAGTGGTACGGCCCACTGTCTTAAAGCCGTCAGATTTTCTATTCCGGACCAAAAAATAAAGAGAAAAAACAACACGAGCCCTCCTCTCCTCCTTCCCCTGCTTCATCTCTGTCATAGCGAAAAGGGGTTACGCTCTAGCGCGCATCCCTCCCTCTCCTCGTCCTCCATCCCTCGTTTTTCCGTCCAGCTGCGTGCGGCGCTGGGATGGGAGGCAGTGTTACAGTAATGAGGGAGTATGAGCTGCACAAAGGCATGAAAAGAAGCAAATAAGAGTGTCTGTGATGACGGCTTCGCTATAAATAGACGGATTGTGAAGAAGCCTCCTCTCTCTCTCTCTCTCTCTCTCTCTCTCTCTCTACCTCTCTCTCTACCTCTCTCTCTACCTCTCTCGCCCATTTCCCAGATAAATTGAGCTCATCTAAAAGAGACCAGTTGGTACATTAAAATTACTGTCATCCTCTCTCTCTCTGATTATTACATACTCTCTCTCTCTCTCTCTCTCTCTCTCTCTCTCTCTCAGCCTCAGCCACATGACAACAACCCTCGCTATTGCCACGGCAACAACTGCACCATTGCTAAGGCAACAGCTGCAGAGTGCCACGGCAACCAGAGCAGCTTTTCTCAGCATCTCTCTCTCTCTCTCTCTCTCTCTCACCCACCCTTTCTTTTTCTCTTTCTCTCCCTCTGCTTTATCTCTCTCTCTCTCCCTCGCTCAGTCCCCATCCCTCGCTTTCTCTACCCCTCGCTTCCCTCCTTTCTTCCTCTTCTTGTTGCAAACATCTAATATGTGTCTTCCTGATTTTTGATACACAAGTCTCTCTCTCTCTTTTACTCGCTCTTTCTTTTTCTCTTTCCCTCCCTTTTCTTTATCTCTCGCTCCCTCACTCGGTCCCCTCTCCCTCTCTTTTCTCTATCCCTCGTGTCGCTCTCTTCCTTCTTTGCTAATGTCTAATATTTTATGTGTCTTTCTGATTGGTGATGCATAAGTGACTCTCTCTCTCTCTCTCTCTTTCTCTTTCTACCTCTCTCTCTACCTCTGACATCCTCTCTCTGTCTTACCCAATCCCTCTCTCTCTCGCTCGCTCTCTCTCTCTCTCTCTCTCTCTCTCTTGTCCTCTGCTCTGTTCGCTTTTTTCTGTTCTCGCCGGAGCGATTCTCCCTCTCTTCACCTCCATCACCTCCTCTCTGCACTCATCCTCTCTCCCCTGCACTCATTTCCTCCCCCCTTCTTTCATTCCTCCCCTCTTCCTCATCTCTCCTCCTCTCCTCTCCTCTTCTCTCCTCTCCTTTTTTCCCCCCGTTTCTCCATCTCTCCTCTCTCGTAAGAGCGTGCTCTTCTTCCTCCGTCGCTCTTTCTCTTTCCACAGGAATACGTATCCCACCTTCTCAGTCCGTCCCTCCCCTTCCTCTTTACGTTCCCCCCACCACCTCCCTCCCTCCATCCATCCCTCCCTCCCTCCCTCCATCCTTTATTTCCCTCTCTGGTTCAGTCGGTCCAAAGAGAGACACAGAAGAGCAGTAAAAGGGGGAAAGGCAGGAGTGTGAGTGTGTGTGCATGTGTGTGTGGGAGAGAGAGAGAGAGAAGGAGAGAGAGAAGGAGGAGAGAAAGAGAGAAGGAGCTGGAGGGAAGGCAGGGGTGAGGGAAAGGGGGGACTGGGGTGTTTGGATTTTTCCCCCGTTTGGGCTTTCTCTACCATGGACTGCCTCTGCATCGTAACCACAAAGGTAAGGTCTCTCGTTCGGTCGCTCTCTCTTTCTCTCTCTCTCTTTCTCTCTCTCTCTCTCTCTCTCTATTTCTCTCTGAGCTTTGTTAATGTCTTATTCCTGTGGTGAATAAGTCTCTCTCTCTTTCTCTCTCTCTCTCTCTCTCTCTCTTTCACTCGTTTGTTGGGGGAGCTCTCCGGTGCTCTAGTGCGTGAACACTGATAGAATGATGGAGTGATGGAGTGAAGTGGAACATGCTGAGATGTTCTTGGCCTCCACAGTACTTCACTCTTCTTTTATTCCTCTCTCTCTCTTTTTCCACCTTTCTTCTCTCACTTTCTCTGTCTTTCTTTTCCTCTTTTCTCTCTGTTCATTACTCTCTCCATTACTCTCTTCCCCTTTTTCTCCTCTCTCTCTTTCTATCACTCACTTTTCTCTCTCTCTGTTTCTCTCACTTACTTTTTTCTTTCTCTCCTCATTTGTCTTTCTCTCTTTTCTATCTCTATCACTCACTCATGCTCCTCTCTCCTCTCTCTCTCTCTTTTTGTACTAGTAGAGATTACAGCACGTGGTAACCTCTTTCATTTGTTGCCCAATCTCTCGCTCACTCTCTGTCTCTCTCTGTCCTCTCTCTCTCTGTCTCTCTCTGTCCCCTCTCTCTCTCTGTCTCTCTCTGTCCCCTCTCTCTCTCTCTCTGTCCCCTCTCTCTCTCTCTCTCTCTCTGTCCTTTCTCTCTTTGTCTCTCTCTCTCTCTTTCGCTGTACTCCTGTGTGAGCGTGTGAGAGTGTGAAACAGGGATGTGGGGATGAGGTGGAGTTTAGCTGTGAGGACAGGGATGCTGATGCTGAGTTTAGAAAGAGAGGTAGAGAAAAAGAGGGAGAGAGTGAGGGAGAGAGAGAGAGGGAGAGAGAGATAGAGAGAGAGAGTAAAAGAGAGGGAGAGAGAGAGGGAGAGAGAGGCAGAGAGAGATAGAGAGAGAGAGTAAAAGAGAGGCAGAGAGAGAGAGAGATGATTTTTCTGAAATGTCTAACTTGGAGTTCATGTATCTTGATAGAGTCTCTGATGATGATGATGATGAAGATGATGATGATAACGATGATGATGATGATGATGATGATGATGATGCAGTAAAGCTGTCGTTGGCTTGGTTGGAAACAAAAGGGTTAAAAATCTAGAAATCTTAAAAACTATCCAATCAGGAACGTTGATGTAGCGAAGCGAGCTTAGAATACCAACAAAATCAGGAAGTGACAGAGGAACCAACCAATCAGCACTCAACGAGAGCAACTAAGTGAGCATTTCTAGATAACCAACTGTGAATTAGTGGTAAAGTAGGTCGGCTCTAGATAACTGAGCATTAATGGGGCGGTTCTAGATAACCGAGTGTGAATGAGTGGTAGTGCAAACAGGTTCTGGTGTAAGCAGGCGCTAGATAACTGACTGTGAAAGAGTTGTAATGTTAGCAGGGTCTAGATAACTGACTGTGAAAGAGTTGTAATGTAAGCAGGGTCTAGATAACTGACTAAAAGAGTTGTAATGTAAGCAGGGTCTAGATAACAGACTGTGAATGAGTGGTAATGTAAGCAGGGTCTAGATAACTGACTGTGAAAGAGTTGTAATGTTAGCAGGGTCTAGATAACTGACTGTGAAAGAGTTGTAATGTAAGCAGGGTCTAGATAACTGACTGTGAAAGAGTTGTAATGTTAGCAGGGTCTAGATAACTGACTGTGAAAGAGTTGTAATGTTAGCAGGGTCTAGATAACTGACTGTGAATGAGTGGTAATGTAAGCAGGGTCTAGATAACTGACTGTGAATGAGTGGTAATGTAAGCATGTTCTAGATAACTGAATGAGAACATGAATGGTAGTGTAAGTAGGTTCTAGATAACTGTATATACATGTAAACATGGATAGTATTATACAGACTTCAGCTCTTGAAGGACTGAGCCACTGTTAGCTTAGAGCTAACACACACCCAGAATCCCATATAGGTGCTAGCAGGTAGTGTTAGCAGGGAGCACAGTCCTGTGGGGGTCCTGACCAATAAAAAAAAAGGCAACACTGAAGCAGTGAGCAGCACAGGCTGAACACTAACACACACTTATTCACAAGTGTGAATAAAGAAGCTCAATAATATAATACAATAACACACATTCACCATCCCTGTAGTGAAACACCCAAATACCCACAAACACAATAGTGAACACACACACTAGGTGGCAGTGAAACACCCACACACTACTGAACACACACACTAGTGGGCAGTGAAACACACACCTACACACACACAAACACACACAATAGTGAACACGCACACTAGGCGGCAGTGAAACACCCACACACTACTGAACACATACACTAGTGGGCAGTGAAACACCCACCTTCACACACACACACACTAGTGAACACACACACTAGGGGGCACCGAAACACGCACCTACATGCACACACTAGTGAACACACACACACTAGGAGCAGTGAAACACCCACACGCTAGTGAGCACACACACTAGGGGGCATCTATCTATCACTAGTGAACACACACACACTAAGGGGTAGTAACCGAACTCAGCAGCTTGTGAGCCAATGGCTGTGCTCGTGGGTGGAGTTTGAGGTTGAAGGCACTGCGCCCCCTACTGATCAGAATATGTAGTGTTGGAGTTATGAGCACTGATAAGAATGAAATGTGAAATAGCTCTGACTGTAGATTGATGGGTTTGTGTGATTGTAGCATATATACTCATAATATTGCAGTTTATCACAGCAGCTTATTGTTTGTTTTTCTACATCATTTAACTGCAGCAGCTGTTGTTTACATTGTGGGAAAATTTCATGATGAATAGACCAATAGAAATGATCCAAATTAGCTTGAAAAGAATTCTGGTTCCATTGACTTCCATTGAATGTGAAGACCTTTTTGTTAGTTACCATTTTGGCGATGATATACTGATATTTGCACACATGACGTGAGTGTGCTGGTACAGACCAAAGGTGTAAAAAGTATTCACATTCATTACTCAGGTATAGATACTGGGGTTTAAAATACTTCTGTAGAAGTTAAAGTATCAACTGAATCTTTTTACTCCAGTAAAAGTGTAAAAGTACTGCTTTCAAAACTACTTAAAGTATAAAAGTAAAAATAATGTAAGAAAAAAATGCTAATAAGGACAAACGCTTAGGCCGCACCACAGGGGTCTTTAGTGCACTAGCCCACCTCCACAAAAACCCCATTCTTCTAAAAGTCATAATGACTATAATGTTCTATTAAAATGTTAATGTTGATAAGTTTGGGATGCGCTAGGCTTCCTGTTTCAGCTCATATACCCCCATTAAACATGAATGTAGTTTAGTACATGTAAAATATAGTAAAGAAGCATATCTGTTACTACTGAACATAACATTGTGTTTCATGGAGCAGAAAGATATGATGACTAGTCGTCTATAAGTATTGTAATAAAGTCAAACTGCAAAGACATGTTTATCAATAATCTTTACTGGAAGTGTAAATGTACATGAATGTAAAACAAACTGAAATGAAATAGGAGTAACGAGACTGTTTAAAATGTAAGGAGTAGAAAGTACTGATAATGGAGTGTAAATGTAGAGGGAGTAGAAAGTACTGATAATGGAGTGTAAATGTAAGGAGTAGAAAGTACTGATAATGGAGTGTAAATATAAGGAGGTTATAATGTTCTGATAATGGAGTGTAAATGTAAGGAGTATAAAGTTCTGAAAATGGAGTGTAAGATTGTAAGGAGAAGAAAGTACAGATAATGGAGTGTAAATGTAAGGAGTAAAAGTACTGATAATGGAGTGTAAATGTAAGGAGAAGAAAGTACAGATAATGGAGTGTAAATGTAAGGAGTAGAAAGTACTGATATGGAGGTAAATGTAAGGAGTAGAAAGTTCTGATAATGGGAGTGTAAATGTAAGGAGTAGAAAGTACTGATAATGGAGTGTAAATGTAAGGGAGTAGAAAGTACTGATAATGAGGTGTAGAATGTAAGGCGTAGAAAGTACTGATAATGGAGGTGTAAAATGTAAGGCGTAGAAAGTACTGATAATGGAGTGTAAATGTAAGGAGTAGAAAGTACTGATAATGGAGTGTAAATGTAAGGAGTAGAAAGTACTGATAATGGAGTGTAAATGTAAGGAGTAGAAAGTACTGATAATGGAGTGTAAATAAGGAGTAGAAAGTACTGATAATGGAGTGTAAATGTAAGGAGTAGAAAGTACTGATAATGGAGTGTAAATGTAAGGAGTAGAAAGTACTGATAATGGAGTGTAAATGTAATGGAGTAGAAAGTACTGATAATGGAGTGTAAATAAGGAGTAGAAAGTACAGATAATGGAGTGTAAATGTAAGGAGTATAAAGTCTGATAATGGAGTGTAAATGTAAGGAGTAGAAAGTACTGATAATGGAGTGTAAATGTAAGGAGTAGAAAGTACTGATAATGGAGTGTAAATGTAAGGAGTAGAAAGTACAGATAATGGAGTGTAAATGTAAGGAGTAGAAAGTACAGATAATGGAGTGTAAATGTAAGGAGTAGAAAGTACTGATAATGGAGTGTAAATGTAAGGAGTAGAAAGTACAGATAATGGAGTGTAAATGTAAGGAGTAGAAAGTTCTGATAATGGAGTGTAAATGTAAGGAGTAGAAAGTACTGATAATGGAGTGTAAATGTAAGGCGTAGAAAGTACTGATAATGGAGTGTAAATGTAAGGAGTAGAAAGTACTGATAATGGAGTGTAAATGTAAGGAGTAGAAAGTACTGATAATGGAGTGTAAATGTAAGGAGTAGAAAGTACTGATAATGGAGTGTAAATGTAAGGAGTAGAAAGTACTGATAATGGAGTGTAAATGTAAGGAGTAGAAAGTACTGATAATGGAGTGTAAATGTAAGGAGTAGAAAGTACTGATAATGGAGTGTAAATGTAAGGAGTAGAAAGTACTGATAATGGAGTGTAAATGTAAGGAGTAGAAAGTACTGATAATGGAGTGTAAATGTAAGGAGTAGAAAGTACTGATAATGGAGTGTAAATGTAAGGAGTAGAAAGTACTGATAATGGAGTGTAAATGTAAGGAGTAGAAAGTACTGATAATGGAGTGTAAATGTAAGGAGTAGAAAGTACAGATAATGGAGTAATAATAATAATTATAATTACTCCAGTAAAGTATAAATAATTTAAATTTCTACTTAAGTAAGGTAATTGAGTATTTGTACTTCATTACTTGACTCCTCTGGTACAGACAGTGAAAATCAGAGCTGCTTGTTCTTGTTTTACTAGCAGATCTGGACGCTGTGATGAATACGAGCTGCTGAGTGTGAATACACTGGAGGTGTTTCTGATAAAGTGGCTGAGAACCAGTTACATAATGTTGGTTTGGCTGTAACTCTCCTGGGCAGGTATCTACTCTTCCTCCATCTCTCCCTCTTTCTATCTCTCTATCGCTTTATCTCTCTCTCTCTCTCTCTCTTGCTCTCTCTCTCTCTCTCTCTCTCTCTATTGGTTTAAATGTCGGATTGTGTGTTTAAGTAGCCCACCTGAGAGAGAAAGAGAGAGAGGGAGGGCTGGAAAATTGAGGATGAGGGAAGGAGAGATAAAAGTGGTGGAGAAAGAGTGAAATAAAGAGTGAAAAAAGGGATGGAGAAAGAAGGACAGAACAACAGAGGAAGAAAGAAAGAGAGCGCAAAAAGGGGGAAAAGGGAAAGAGGGAGATAGAGAGGACAGGAAAAATATGTAGAAAGAGAGAGAAAAACAGAGATGGGAAATTAAAGAGAAAGAAAGAGCAAGAGAGAGGAGAAATGAGATGGGGAAAGAGGAGAAGAGAAAGAATGTGAAAAGACATGTCGAAAGAGAAATTAAGAGCAAGACAGAAAAGATGAATAAAGAAGGAGAGATAGAGATGTAGGGAGAGAAAGAATGAGAAAGAATTAGAGAAAGAATGACAG
>CM038726.1:37597470-37636472 GCA_021613375.1 Megaleporinus macrocephalus | reverse complement strand
CCCACCCTGAGAGTTTAGAGTCTGAAGTTGTTTCTCCTGGAGCTTCTTGTTTATCACACAGAACCACATAATCAGGTCTGCTAAAGATACTGATCATCTCCACTCACTGAGAGGAGACAGGGGGTGTAATAGATATACAGTTAGCATGATGCTAATCGGTGGGGTATAAGCTAATCTAGATCTTCAGACACCAACCACGGGATGGTGTTTGTAGGAAAGGGATGGTGTTTTATTGGAGAGGGATGGTGTTTGTAGGAAAGGGATGGTGTTTGTAGGAAAGGGATGGTGTTTGTAGGAAAGGGATGGTGTTTTATTGGAGAGGGATGGTGTTTTATTGGAGAGTGATGGTGTTTGTAGGAAAGGGATGGTGTTTTATTGGCGAGGGATGGTGTTTGTAGGAAAGGGATGGTGTTTTATTGGTGAGGGATGGTGTTTGTAGGAAAGGGATGGTGTTTTATTGGAGAGGGATGGTGTTTTATTGAAGAGTGATGGTGTTTGTTGGAGAGGGATGGTGTTTGTTGGAGAGGGATGGTGTTCATTGGACAGGGATGGTGTTTATTGAAGAGGGATGGTGTTTTGTGGAGACTGATGGTGTTTTGTTGGGGAGTGTTAGTGTTTTGTGGAGACTGATAGTGTTTTGTGGAGACTGATAGTGTTTTGTGGAGAGTGTTAGTGTTTTGTAGAGACTGATAGTGTTTTGTGGAGACTGATAGTGTTTTCTGGAGATTGTTAGTGTTTTGTAGAGACTGATAGTGTTTTGTGGAGACTGATAGTGCTTTGTTGGAGACTGATAGTGTTTTGTGGAGACTGATAGTGCTTTGTTGGAGACTGATAGTGTTTTGTGGAGAGTGATAGTGTTTTGTGGAGACTGGTAGTGTTTTTTAGAGAGCATTAGTGTTTTGTGGTGAATGATAGTGTTTTATGGAGACTGATAGTATTTTGTGGAGACTGATAGTGTGTTGTGGAGAGTGATTGTGTTTGAGAGGATGGTGTTTGTTGGAGACTGATGGTGTTTTGTAGAGACTGATAGTGTTTTATAAAGACTGATAGTGTTTTATAGAGACTAATAGTGTTTTGTGGAGACTGATAGTGTTTTGTAGAGACTGATAGTGTTTTATAAAGACTGATAGTGTTTTATAGAGACTAATAGTGTTTTGTGGAGACTGATAGTGTTTTGTAGAGACTGATAGTGTTTTATAAAGACTGATAGTGTTTTATAGAGACTAATAGTGTTTTGTGGAGACTGATAGTGTTTTGTAGAGACTGATGGTGTTTCATAAAGACTGATAGTGTTTTGTGGAGACTGATAGTGTTTTGTGGAGACTGATAGTGTTTCGTGAAGAGTGTTAGTGTTTTGTAGAGACTGATAGTGTTTTGTAGAGACTGATAGTGTTTCGTGAAGAGTGTTAGTGTTTCGAGAAGAGTGTTAGTGTTTTGTGGAGACTGATAGTGTTTTGTAGAGACTGATAGTGTTTCATAAAGACTGATAGTGTTTTGTGGAGACTGATAGTGTTTTGTAGAGACTGATAGTGTTTCGTGAAGAGTGTTAGTGTTTCGAGAAGAGTGTTAGTGTTTTGTGGAGACTGATAGTGTTTTGTGGAGACTGATAGTGCTTTGTGGAGACTGATAGTGTTTTGTTGGAGACTGAGAGTGTTTTGTGGAGACTGGTAGTGTTTTTTAGAGAGCGTTAGTGTTTTGTGGTGAATGATAGTGTTTTGTGGAGAGTGTTAGTGTTTTGTGGAGGCTGATAGTGTTTTGTGGAGACTGATAGTATTTTGTGGAGACTGATAGTGTGTTGTGGAGAGTGATTGTGTTTGTTGGAGAGGATGGTGTTTGTTGGAGAGTGATGGTGTTTTGTAGAGACTGATAGTGTTTTGTAGAGACTGATAGTGTTTTATAAAGACTGATAGCGTTTTGTAGAGACTGATAGTGTTTTCTGGAGATTGTTAGTGTTTTGTAGAGACTGATGGTGCTTTGTTGGAGACTGATAGTGCTTTGTGGAGACTGATAGTGTTTTGTTGGAGACTGAGTGCGTTTTCTGGAGACTGGTAGTGTTTTTTACAGAGCGTTAGTGATTTGTGGTGAATGATAGTGTTTTGTGGAGGCTAATAGTGTTTTGTGGAGACTGGTAGTGTTTTTTACAGAGCGTTAGTGTTTTGTGGAGACTGCTAGTGTTTTGTGGAGACTGCTAGTGTTTTGTGGAGACTGGGAGTGTTTTCTGGAGACTGGTAGTGTTTTTTACAGAGCGTTAGTGTTTTGTGGAGACTGCTAGTGTTTTGTGGAGACTGCTAATGTTTTGTGGAGAATGATAGTGTTTTGTGTAGACTGATAGTGTTTTGTAGAGACTAATAGTGTTTTGTGGAGAGTGATAGTGTTTTGTTGGAGAGTGTTAGTGTTTTGTGGAGACTGATAGTGTTTTGTTGGAGACTGATAGTGTTTTGTGGAGACTGATAGTGTTTTGTGGAGACTGATAGTATTTTGTGGAGACTGATAGTGTGTTGTGGAGAGTGATTGTGTTTGAGAGGATGGTGTTTGTGGAGAGTGATGGTGTTTTGTGGAGACTAATAGTGTTTTGTAGAGACTGATAGTGTTTATAAAGACTGATAGTGTTTTATAGAGACTAATAGTGTTTTGTGGAGACTGGTAGTGTTTTTTAGAGAGCGTTAGTGTTTTGTGGAGACTGATCGTGCTTTGTGGAGACTGATAGTGTTTTGTTGGAGACTGATAGTGTTTTGTGGAGAGTGATAGTGTTTTGTTGGAGAGTGTTAGTGTTTTGTGGAGACTGATAGTGTTTTGTTGGAGACTGATAGTGTTTTGTGGAGACTGATAGTGTTTTGTGGAGACTGATAGTATTTTGTGGAGACTGATAGTGTGTTGTGGAGAGTGATTGTGTTTGAGAGGATGGTGTTTGTTGGAGAGTGATGGTGTTTTGTGGAGACTAATAGTGTTTTGTAGAGACTGATAGTGTTTATAAAGACTGATAGTGTTTTATAGAGACTAATAGTGTTTTGTGGAGACTGGTAGTGTTTTTTAGAGAGCGTTAGTGTTTTGTGGAGACTGATAGTGTTTTGTTGGAGACTGATAGTGTTTTGTGGAGACTGGTAGTGTTTTGTGGAGAGTGTTAGTGTTTTGTGGAGACTGATAGTGTGTTGTGGAGAGTGATTGTGTTTGTTGGAGAGGATGGTGTTTGTTGGAGAGTGATGGTGTTTTGTGGAGACTGATAGTGTTTTGTAGAGACTGATAGTGTTTTATAAAGACTGATAGTGTTTTATAGAGACTAATAGTGTTTTGTGGAGACTGATAGTGTTTTGTAGAGACTGATAGTGTTTTATAGAGACTAATAGTGTTTTGTAGTGACTGATAGTGTTTTATAAAGACTGATAGTGTTTTATAGAGACTAATAGTGTTTTGTGGAGACTGATAGTGTTTTGTGGAGACTGATAGTGTTTTATAAAGACTGATAGTGTTTTATAGAGACTAATAGTGTTTTGTGGGGACTGACAGTGTTTTGTGGAGACTGATAGTGTTTTGTAGAGACTGATAGTGTTTTATAGAGACTAATAGTGTTTTGTGGGGACTGATAGTGTTTTGTGGAGACTGATAGTGTTTTGTGGAGACTGATAGTGTTTTGTAGAGACTGATAGTGTTTTATAGAGACTAATAGTGTTTTGTGGAGAGTGTTAGTGTTTTGTGGAGAGTGTTAGTGTTTTGTGGAGAGTGTTAGTGTTGGGTAAAGAATGATGGTGTTTGTTTACTGAGAATGAGGTGCTTATCTTGTTGGCTTATTAGCTCATTTGGTTCATGTAGCTTGTATCTTCATATTTCTGATTATTTCAGATTGTTTCAGATTATTTCTGATTATTTCTGATTATTTCTGATTATTTCAGATTATTTCTGATTATTTCTGATTATTTCTGATTATTATAACACTCTTTATTTTTTCAGGTGTTTTGTCTTTATCAACAGAGATCATTTCCATGCCGCTGGTGTAACTGCCAGTAGGTGGCGCTGCAGGAGGAGGTTGAAAAGCCGGAGTTTAGCTGCTAGCTGCTGTTTAGCTCAGCGCTGATATCGAGCTGATATCGAGGTATTCGGTGAATCGCGGCTGCTCCTGTTGTTTGTGTTGTTGGTGTTGATGATGATGCGCGAGTGTGTTACATCAGCGGTGTAGCCGCGGATGAGTGTGCATGTCACTCAGCTCCTGTTGGCTTTATTTGATTTCGGCCTGTTCCCTTGGCAACGGAGGCAAGTGCCTGCTTGTCAGTTCACAGAAGTAGACAATATGAAGTGGGCGAGAGGAACGTGTGAGGAGAGCCACACTGAAGATTCCTGCATGCGTGTGTGAGCACGTGCATCGTACCGGAGATGATGATGATGATGATGATGATGATGATGATTATCATGGGGGGTGGGGTGGGGGTGCAGTGGCAGCAGAGGGGTAGAGAGTTTCTCCTAAAAGGTTTGGAGAAACTGAATATGTCCCAGTGAGTGTGAAAGTGAGATCTCTTCAGCTCCTCAGCTCCTCCAAAAATAGTCTGCTGTGTTTTACTCTGAGCTGAGCTGCTCGCTTTGTTCCAGCTCTTCAGCCCTACACTGACAGGAAACTCTTATATTTATATATATATATATGTGTGTGTGTGTGTGTGTGTGTGTGTGTGTGTGGTGTGTAGTGTGTATATATGTAAAAGTACACATGCATATATACACTGATCATAACATCAAAACCATTGTCCACTGTATCAGCTCCACTGACCAGCTCCACTGACCACCACAGAGCAGATACTATTAGGGAGGTGGGTCATTCTCAGCACTGCAGTGAGACTGACGTGGTGCTGGTGTGAGTGGATCAGACACAGCAGTGCTGCTTCACGAGTGTGTAAACACCTGCTCAGTGTCACTGCTGGACTGAGAATCGTCCACCAGCCAAAACTATCCAGACAGCAGTGTCCTGTGGGCGGCGTCCTGTGTCCACTAATGAAGAACTAGAGGAACACAAACTGTGCAGCAGCAGATGAGCTACTGTCTCTGACTTTACATCTACAAGGTGGACCAGCAAGTAGTAGGAGTGTCTAGACTACACATTCAAATTAGCCACATGTGATTTTGCACACAGTGGAATTTGACCTCTAACCCATCCGTGCAGTGAAACACCCACATATACACACACTAGTGAACACACCAGAGGGCAGTGAGCACACGTGCCCGGAGCGGTGGGCAGCCCTATCCACGGCGCCCAGGGAGCAGTTGGGGTTAGGTGCCTTGCTCAAGGGCACCTCAGTCGTGGCCTGGGGGATCCCGGGGATCGAGCCGGTGACCTTCCAGTCACAAGACCGGATCCCTAACCTTCAGGCCACGACTGCCAGCTCCTCCACTAATAGAGTGGACAGTGAGTGGACACAGTGTTTAAACACTCTGTAAGTCTGTAAGTGTAACTGTAAGTGTAGCTTCTGTATGGTCAGTGGAGCTGATACAGTGGACAGTGAGTGGAGGTCCTGTATGGTACGTGGAGCTGATACAGTGGACAGTGAGTGTAGGTCCTGTATGGTCAGTGGAGCTGATACAGTGGACAGTGAGTGGAGGTCCTGTATGGTCAGTGGAGCTGATACAGTGGACAGTGAGTGTAGGTCCTGTATGGTCAGTGGAGCTGATACAGTGGACAGTGAGTGGAGCTCCTGTATGGTCAGTGGAGCTGATACAGTGGACAGTGAGTGGAGGTCCTGTATAGTCCGTGGAGCTGATACAGTGGACAGTGAGTGGAGGTCCTGTATGGTCAGTGGAGCTGATACAGTGGACAGTGAGTGGAGGTCCTGTATGGTCAGTGGAGCTGATACAGTGGACAGTGAGTGGAGGTCCTGTATGGTCAGTGGAGCTGATACAGTGGACAGTGAGTGGAGCTCCTGTATGGTCAGTGGAGCTGATACAGTGGACAGTGAGTAGAGGTCCTGTATGGTCAGTGGAGCTGATACAGTGGACAGTGAGTGGAGCTCCTGTATGGTCAGTGGAGCTGATACAGTGGACAGTGAGTGGAGGTCCTGTATGGTCAGTGGAGCTGATACAGTGGTCAGTGAGTGTAGGTCCTGTATGGTCAGTGGAGCTGATACAGTGGACAGTGAGTGTAGGTCCTGTATGGTCAGTGGAGCTGATACAGTGGACAGTGAGTGTAGGTCCTGTATGGTCAGTGGAGCTGATACAGTGGACAGTGAGTGGTGTTTGGGTGATGACTGATTGGTGTTTTTTCTGTGGGGGTGTTACTCCCTTCAGTCTCCTCTTTAGCAGGTGGAACGTAAGCTCTAGAGGGTTTAAGTCTGGAGGTTGAGTCTGGACACTTCTTGCCCTGGTGAACTCCTGGTTTTGGCAGTGTGTTGTGGGTCATTATCTTGCTGCATGATGAAAGATCTCCCAGTCAGTTCAGTTGCATCATTCTTTAAATTGACAGACACAATGTTCCTGTGGTCTTCTGAGTTCACTGTACTGCTGCCATTGGGCATGATATCATCAATGAAGATTAATGAGCCCGTTCCAGAAGAAGCCAGGCAAGCCATGAAATTACCTCCGCTCCGATCATAAGCAGATCCTTTCTTTCAGTCCTAAAGGCTAGTCTTTTTCTCATCAGTCCATAAAACTTTGTCCCAGAACTTCTGAGGCTTGTCTCTGTACGTCTTGACAAACTCCAGCCTGGCCTTCCTATTCTTCTTGCTAATTACTGGTTAGCATCTTCTGGTGAAGCCTCTGTACCTTCACTCCTGCCCTCTGGAGGTTGTTGCTGATGTCACTAACAGTTGTTTGAGGGTCATTCTTCACAGCGTGCACAATGTTTCTGTCATCAGCTGCTGTTGTTGTTGTTTTCCTTGGTCTACCTGTTTGACATCTGTGCTAGCTACGTATGATATTTGTGCAATGACTCTGATTGATCTTCCATCTTCTCTCGGCTTCACAGTTGCTTGTTTTTCACCCATAGACAACTGGTCAGCTCTCTGGTCAGCTCTCTGGTCTTCATGTTGGCTACTCCTAACTCTAACTCTAAATATAAATTCCCAGTCTGCACAGGCAAAACCCAAATCGGACACTGGGTGTAAACGTTCAGCGCTATTTATAGTTTAAATAATCAACAAAACACACCTGACAGTTACATGTTCCAGTATTTTTGGATGGGAGTGTATATATATATATATATATATATATATATATGAATATGAGACAAAAAAAATCATATATATAATCAATCTTTATTTTCACTCAGAAACACATTTACATTTACAATGTCACTGAGCATTACAATGGTTAGACAAAAAGGGATTAAAAAATAAATTAAAATGAATTTTACTGAATCCTAAAAATGTAAAAGAAACAACTAGAACAGAGATAAAATTAGGTAAGATAAATAGTAAAGGAAAAACAAATAAAAACTGAATAAGAAACTATAATGAGGAATAAGACAAAGATAAAAAATAAGTCAATAAAGTAGCAAGACATAAAATAGTAAAAGAAATAATAATAAATAATAATAAAATAATATTAATAATAGAGTAATAAAAAGGTAATAAAAAAAATCAAATAAAAATAAATTTAATATCAAAATCATAAAACTGTTTACTAAAAATAAATAAAACACAGGCAGGTCGTGTGGAGGTGGTTAGAAATTAAGAGTTAAGAACGTCTCAGCGAGCTGAGCTTCAGTGTTTCCTGCAGTGCTGCTGGAGCTAAAAGCAGAATTTCCCAGTTCAGTAAAAGTTCTAGGAACCTGAAGGTGATCGAGCGAATTCTGTAATTTGTACTGTTCTCAGTAAACATTGTTGTAATATACGATGGCATACAGCCAGAAAGTGCTTTAAAAATAAAGAAACCAACGTGTTTCTCGACGCACGTGTATATGTTCAGTACATATGAGGAATAAGTAAAATTCCACTGTGTGTGTTTGTCTCTCTTCGTTGAGCGAGACGAGAGCAGGACTGTATTTTAAGCTGACGAGCGTGTGGATTCAGCTCACTGTCTTCAGGGAAAAGTGACTGATGCTGCGCTGAAGCTTTGTGTACACAGTCAAAACAAACAACTCTAGAACTGAAATGGAAATCCAGAGATTCTGAGTTCTGATTCCTCTGGACTTTCAAGCTCTGGAAGAGTGATAGTGTTTAGTTGGGAGTATGTTGGTAAATTGCAGTGTTTGGTTGGTTAGAGAGGGCTGACTTGTTAGGTTCCACATAAGCAGAGAGTTTGGGTGGATTCAGGCAGGGTTTGAGAAGTTTCTGGCAGTGAATTCTGAGACAGAGACTCTGACAGGGTTCGAGTGGGTTTCAGTGGGTTTCAGAGAGTTTAATTGGGTTTAGGTTGGGCTCTATTGGGTTTCTAGATAGGCAGAGAGTGTGTGTGGGCTCACATAGAGCTTTAAATGGGTTCCAGAGAGTATAGACAGGCTGAGGTACAACTCAAACTATCTAGTAGATAGTTTGTATGGGCACACACAAAGCTCTAGATAAGTTTTAGATGATTTGGATGGGCTCAGACAGGCAAAGGATTTTGGAAGCGCTTAAGCTGGGCTCTAGATGGGTTTCAGATGGCTTGGATTTGTTTATGCGGAGCTCTAGATGGGCAGAGTGTGTGTATGGGCTCACACAGAGCTCTAGATGAGCAGAGAGAGTGTATGGGCTCACACAGAGCTCTAGATGAGCAGAGAGAGTGTATGGGCTCACACAGAGCTCTAGATGAGCAGAGAGCGTGTATGGGCTCACACAGAGCTCTAGATGAGCAGAGGGAGTGTATGGGCTCACACAGAGCTCTAGATGAGCAGAGAGAGTGTATGGGCTCACGCAGAGCTCTAGATGAGCAGAGAGCGTGTATGGGCTCACACAGAGCTCTAGATGAGCAGAGAGAGTGTATGGGCTCACACAGAGCTCTAGATGAGCAGAGAGAGTGTATGGGCTCACACAGAGCTCTAGATGAGCAGAGAGAGTGTATGGGCTCACACAGAGCTCTAGATGAGCAGAGGGAGTGTATGGGCTCACACAGAGCTCTAGATGGCTTCCAGAGGGTTTGATTGGCTGTTAATGTGTGCTGGATGTGCTGTAGTATGTGTTTGTGGTTGTGGAAGCTGGCAGGGGAGCATCTGGGAGCCACTAAAGCAGCAGTGCTGATTAGCCCTTCATTAGAACAGTGAGTTATGAGCCTGTAGATAACCTACTCTCAGCGCTCCCCCGGCAGACGGAGCCTGTGTGCAGTTATGAGCCCATTATTTGTTTTTGGGGGCGTGTCTATCAGCGAACATCATACAAACCATCCGTACAAACAAAACGCCACATTAAATGTATGGGATGGATAGAATAAGACCGGGAGCTGGACAGATGGATCCAAAGGATGGATATAGAGACAGAATGGGGTGGGATGAGATGGACAGGTGGATGGATGCATGGAATGAGACGGAGGAATGTAATGATGAATGCATGGGATTGGTGAATATAAACAATGGATTGAATGGGATATGATGGAATATAGAATGGAAAATAGATGATGTATGGATATAGGGACTGGGATGGAAGGATGTAATGATAAGTGCATGGGATTGTTAAATAGAAATGATGGATTGAATGGAATGGAATGGATGTATAGTTAGAAGGATGTATGCATGAAATCAGATGGAAGGATGTAATGATAAGTGCATGGGATTGCTGGATAGAAACGATGGATTGAATGGAATGGATATATAGAATGGAAAATAGATGATGTATGGATATAGGGACTGGGATGGAAGGATGTAATGATGAATGCATGGGATTGATGGATAGAAAAGATGGATTGAATGGAATAGGATAGATGTATAGAATGGAACATAGCAGATAGATGCAATGGAATGGATTGGATTTGATTGGATGTATGGAATGGGATGATGGATGGATGGGATAGATTGGGCACAATGGATTGAAAGATGGACGGAAGGATGAGTGAAAGGGATGAAGTGGATGAATGCAGTGATTGATAGATTGGGATGCATGATGAGATGAATGGAATGAGACCACCCAAATCATGTCTGGACACCTGTGGTCAGAAAGTGACTGGAGTGCAGTGGGCCTGATACACTGTGTGCCTGTATGGCTGCCGTTTCCAATAAGACGGCCAACGAGTCCAGCTAAACGCTGAACATATCTCATGCTTGTGCACCGGTTTGTGGTTTAACCTCCTGAATTCAGAAGCTTCTGCATATTTAAGGAGCTGGTGCAGGTGTATGTGTTCAGATCCGGATCAGCACGCTCTGCTCTGAGTAAACCCTCTTCTTCACTCCTACCTGCCAGAAAACGCTCCGCTCAGCAAACACAGCGAACACTTCAGACATCTGTGCATCTCCCGCACCGGAGCTGCTCCTAAAAGACTTATTTCTGGTTTGGCATGCTCTTCTGTCAGCTGGATGCAGCCCGGTGGCGGGAAGAAAGCAGATTGGTCGCATGCACACGCGCTCGCACACGCAACAAACAACAGAGAACAACAAACAGATTTTTGTTGGGCTGCTTTCTTCATCACTGTGGTGTGTATTTTGAAGGAAATGATGATGATACTGTGATACACATTCAGACTTGGCGGTGATTAGCTTTAGCGGTCATTCCTACTCTTACGTAAATCCATGCAGGTCAGTAAAACTAAGACTGGAATTAATAGAATAAATGAATGAATAGAAAGAGATGGACTGGACAGATAATTAATACATGGGGTGGGATGGATAGAAGAATTTAGATGGAGAGATGCATTAGCATGGCTGGATAGAATGAGATAGGCATATAGAACCAGACTGATGGAATGTTATGGATATAGGGAATGGGAACGGATTGGATTGGTGAATGGGATGAAATGCTAAGATGTCATGACTGTATGGGATGGATAGAATGAGACAGGTAGTCAGAACTGGACAGATGGATGGACTAGGAACAGGATGGATGGATGCATTGAATGAGATGAATAGATATAATGATGGATGGATGGAATGAGATGCGTGAATGGAAGCCGATGAACGGGATGATAGGAAACAATGAAAATGCATGGGATGGACAGAATAAGACAGAATGGATTCAAAGAGTACAGGAACACGATGGGATAGATAGAACGAATGAGATGAATGCATGGATGAAAAGGGATGGATTGAATCGAATGTGATTGATGTATAGAATGGAACATAAGATGGACAGATGTAACTACTTTGATGGGATCTATAGAGACATTTGTGTGGAACAAGACAGATGGATGGAAAGGGTTAGGATAGACAGATAGAAGGATGGATGGATGAAAGGAATGAAGTGAAGGAATCCAGTGATGAATGTATGGAATGGGATGGATGGAAACAAATGTATATAATAGGATTGATGGATGCAATGTAGGTATGGAACTGGATTAATGAATATAATGGGATTGATAGATGGATTGTAGGTATAGAACTGGATGGATGGATATAAAGGGATTGATGGATAGAATGGAATGTAGGTATAGAACTGGATGGATGGATATAATGGGATTGATGGATGGAGCGTAGGTATGGAACTGGATGGATGAATATAATGGGATTGATGGATGGAATGTAGGTATAGAACTGGATGGATGGATATAATGGGATTGATGGATGGAGTGTGTGGGTATGGAACTGGATGGATGAATATAATGGGATTGATGGATGGAATGCATGTATAGAACTGGATGGATGGATATAATGGGATTGATGGATGGAGTGTGTGGGTATGGAACTGGATGGATGAATATAATGGGATTGATGGATGGACTGTAGGTATGGAACTGGATGTATGGATATAAAGGGATTGATCGATAGAATGGAATGCAGGTATAGAACTGGATGGATGGATATAATGGGATTGATGGATGGAGTGTGTGGGTATGGAACTGGATGTATGGATATAAAGGGATTGATCGATAGAATGGAATGCAGGTATAGAACTGGATGGATGGATAGAGTGTAGGTATAGAACTGGATGGATGGATATAATAGGACTGATTTAAGAACTGAATGTAGATATGGAACTGGATGAAGGTATATAATGGGATTGATGGATATAATGGAGTGCATGTATAGAACTGGATGGATGGATATAATGTGATTGATGGATGGAGCGTGGGTATGAAACTGGATGAAGGTATATAATGGGATTGATAGATGAAGTGTAGGTATAGAACTGGATGGATGGATATAATGTGATTGATGGATGGAGCGTGGGTATGAAACTGGATGGATGGATATAATGGGATTGATAGATGAAGTGTAGGTATAGAACTGGATGGATGGATATAATGTGATTGATGGATGGAGTGTGGGTATGAAACTGGATGGATGGATATAATGGGATTGATAGATGAAGTGTAGGTATAGAACTGGATGGATGGATATAATGTGATTGATGGATGGAGTGTGGGTATGAAACTGGATGGATGGATATAATGGGATTGATAGATGAAGTGTAGGTATAGAACTGGATGGATGGATATAATGTGATTGATGGATGGAGTGTGGGTATGAAACTGGATGGATGGATATAATAGGACTGATTTAAGAACTGAATGTAGGTATAGAACTGGATGAAGGTATATAATGGGATTGATAGATAGAGTGGAATGAGATGATAGAAAGAAGATGGATGGCTGGAAGTGTGAGAGAGAGAGACTGAAGTGCGTCTCCATGGATATTTAACACAGCTTGGCTTTTTTTACTCTGATCACACGTCTGTTGGAGTGAGAAAAGGCTGGAGGAGGGGCAACAGGAGGCCGAGCGAGTGAGTGTGCGTGTGTGTGGTTACTTTTTTGGGATCTGTGTGTGTGTGTGTGTGTGTGTGTGTGTGTGTGTGTGTGTGTGTGTGTTAGAGTTGCTGTATACTGGTAGTTAATGGTTATTGGGATGCTGATATCATAGAAGGCTGAACTGAGTATGTAACAGTAGATACACTAGAGAAGCAATCAGTTACTGATTAGAGAGACTGTACTGGATTAGTCTACTCAGTACTTCCTGGTAAAGTATTCTAAGTACTAATCAGTACAGAGAGAATTCAGAATAAAGCGTGGACGTTACGGAGCTGTTTGTGAAGTCGGAGATGTTTATCCCTCACTTTCATATTAGCGAGATTAGCGTATTAGCGTAAGGACTTTTATTTTGGATCTGGCATCTTCACTTTGGCTGGAATAACTCAGGCAGATGGTCCGTTTATAATGGGCGGGGCTTTTGTGGTCATCGAGGCAAATTAATGCTCTGTGTCCTCAGTGGGACTATTATCTTACCGGCTTTCATCCAGAACACACACACACACACACACACACACACACACACACAGTTATGAATGTATGGAGCTGTATGGCGTGATCATGTCGTCACAGTCAAAAGAAAAACAAGTAAGTTTAAAGGAGAGAACAAAAACTACTTCACTTTCAGTGAACGTCAATAAAACCAAGCTAATTTCGAGCATTTCTATTGGTCCATTAACCTTGACTTATCCCACAGGACCCCCACAGAGCAGCTACTATTAGAAAAGTGGATCATAATCTGTGCTGGTGTGAGTGGATCAGACGCAGTAGTGCTGCTGCTGGAGTGTTTAAACACTGTGTCCACTCACTGTCCACTCTATTAGACACTCCTACTACTTGCTGGTCCACCTTGTAGATGTAAAGTCAGAGACAGTAGCTCATCTGCTGCTGCTCAGTTTATGTTCCTCTAGTTCTTCATCAGTGGACACAGGACGCCGCCCACAGGACACTGCTGTCCGGACAGTTTTGGTTGGTGGACGATTCGCAGTCCAGCAGCAGCAATGCTGTGTCTGATCCACTTACACCAGCACCACGTCAGTGTCACTGCAGTGCTGAGAATGACCCAAGACTGACGTACACTCCCACAGTTCTGAGTACGTTAAGCTCACTGCTGGATTCCAGGATCCCAACATAAACAGTGAGCAGGTTGCTGATTGGATGATAGCAGGTGGTTTATATAACTGCTTGATTGTGACCAGAGATGCTCCGCCCACTCTCACTGAAATGAAGGGTGTGTCTGAAACCACACCCTACATACTGCTGAGGGTCCTACTGAGGGCGTTTAGTAGTGTTGTCTGAATTCTCAGTGGACAGTTGGATTCCCTATATAGTCACTACACTGTTACCCACAATGCACCATAAAAACAGTGGACAACCGATGTACACCACTTACAGGCTAACGCCCCACAATGCATAGCGGTGTCTTTGGAAAGATTGCAGACGAATCAGCCAGTGTTGTGTATAAATGTAAGTAGAAAATATAATTTAATGATGATTAAATCATATAAACATGTTAATATAACCTCGAGCTCATAACATAACAAGGCAGCGCATAACATGTCACTCGATAGTTTTATTGATTAAATCAAAGCTACAGAATCAAATATTTGACAGGCAAATTTACAATCGTTATAAAAAACATTAGAACATTAAAATAACGTTACAGTGATGTAGAATTTGATGATCTGGTTGCTCCACTGTTCTGGATTGTTCATAAGGTGGAGATGATTTGTTTCCAGTGTAAAAAAGTGTCGTCCAAATATCATCTCCCTCACGGCTTCCCTATAAAGCTGCAGATGAGTAAACATTACTCAGACTTGGAATTCTAACATTTCTGACCTCCGACTAGGAAGTTTGTAATGGAACGCTCTCTGAAGTTGGAGTTCCAGTTGGTAAACGTATATGCGTATATGAAGCTCAGCTGAGCGCTGCTGTTCTTCTGAAACATGGCGTGTAGGTTCTCTGTGGAAGATGTTTGTAACTGTGAGTCTGATTTAATGATTTATACTGAACAGGTTTATTGAAGTGGCTCAACTCATCACGGGTCAAAGGTGACAGCCCTGTGGACCCGCATAACTGAAGTAATTAAGTAATTAAGAGGGTGTGGCTTCCTGAAATGACACAGTAAAACTAATTTCATATTAGCTTCTGGTTTCATGTCGAAATGCTGCTTGATAGCTGGTGGAACGTACTAAACCTGACTGCCTTCTATGGTTGTCTTGGGTTGACATTGATTTGTTGCTGATGATGTCATGCAGAAAACCACAGTAGAAGGAAATGTTTTACATTACAACAAGCTATCTGGGTTTAAAAGTTCAGGGAACCAGAGATACAAACCCCAGAATCGTACTGAATTTGCGTCCTACTTGGGCGCACCCTGGGCAGGAGTAACTGAATTGTAGGGCGATATGTTCTCTTATCAGCCACGCATGACTTTTAATCATAGTTTTTAGGAAACCATAGATGATAGTGGTCAATATTTGATCTTTGAGGTTCTGTAGATCGATGGAGAAATGTTAGAATAAATGACGAAGGTCAGTAGAGCATGACATGGCCTGGATAACAGTACCAGCCTTCAGGCCACCAGAGATACAGACCCCACCAAGCTCTTCTTTTTAGTTTCATCATCATGTGTTGAGAAGGTGAGCTACTGGTTCATCCTACGTAGGAGCACCCTAGGCAGATTTTTTTTGAACTCAGCAAATGTAAGAGTAACTGATGTAACAAATATAAGAGTAAACGTTACAGAATTGTAGGGCGATATTCTCCCTCTTCAGACACACATGATTTTTAATCATAGTCTTTAGGAAACCATAGAAGACGATGTTCAATATTTGATCTTTGAGGTTCTGTAGATCGATGGAGAAATGTTAGAATAAATGACGAAGGTCAGTAGAGCAAGACATGGCCTTTCCAATGAGTCCTGGATAACAGTGCCAGCCTTCAGGACACCAGAGATACGGAACCCAACCAGGCTCTTCTTTTTAGTTGAGAAGGTGAGCTACTGGTTCCTCCTACTTGGGCGCACCCTAGGCAGAAATGTTGAGTGCTATAACTCAGCAAATGTAAGAGTCACTGATGTCAAACATTGTAGATTTACAGGGCGATATTCTCCCTCTTCAGCCACACATGAAGCCATGGATGATAATGGCCAATATTTGCTCTTTGAGGTTCTGTAGATCGGTGGAGACATTGCCAGCCTTCAGGACACCAGAGATACAGGTCCCACCAGGCTCCTCTTGTTAGTTTCATCATCGTGTGTTGAGCAGGTGAGCTATCTTTTCGTTTTGGAAGAAGTGAAATGAGCACAGAAAGTTTCAGGCATTTGTTCGGCAGTGAGAGATGTGTGGAAAAGCTTTCATGTGTAGCTCAGCTGGAGCTGCCACGAAGCACAGAGCAAAGGAATCCCTCTGAGGCTTGTCAAGAAGTTCTAGTTGCTGGGGCACCATCAGCTTGGGTGTCACCATGCCAACACCAGAGATGACAGTGATTGGTTAGTGAGTGTAAATCCTCGCTGGAAGTTTTCGAAACGCAAAAATAGGACAAGTTGTTCAGAAAGTCGGGTTTGTTGAGCGACATATCACCAGTTCTTCAGACTCGGAATACATCAGACTCAGCGTGTAGGCTTCAGTGTCCCTCTCTCTCTCTCTCTCTCTCTCTCTCTCTCTCTTTCTCTTCTCTCTCTCTCTCTCTCTCTCTTCTCTCTCTCACTTTCTCTTCTCTCTCTCTCTTCTCTATCTCTCTCTCTTCTTTATCTCCCTCTCTCTATCTCTCTCTCTTCTCTCTCTCTCTCTTCTATATCTCTCTCTCTCCTTCTCTCTCTCTCTCTTCTTTACCTCTCTCTCTCTATCTCTCTCTCTTTCTCTTCTCTCTCTCTCCTCTATCTCTCTCTCTTCTTTATCTCTCTCTTCTTTCTCTTCTCTCTCTCTTTCTTTTCTCTCTCTCTATTCTCTCACTCATTCTCTATTCTCTCTATCTCTCTATCTCTCTCTCTCTCTCTCTCTCACTCTCTCTCTCTCTCTCTCTCTCTGCCACAGCTTAATCTCCCAAATCTCTCCCTCATGCTCTCTTTCTCTTGTTTCATCTCCTCCATTCAAATCAAGCCCGTGATCAAGTTCTGCCTGTTTTTCTGACCTTCACGTCCATCCTCTCTCCTTCTTTTATCATTTTATCATCCTCCCCATTCATGCTTTCCTTTCCAACCTAATTTTCTCTTTCTCTTCCTCTGCTTTCAACTCTCTCGCTCTTCCTGCAGCCTTCCTTCTCTCTCTCTCTCTCTCTCTCTCTCTCTCTCTCTCTCTCTCTCTCTCTCTCTCTCTCTCTCTCTCATTACCCTGACCGGTGGATGAATAATGCATGGTTGGGGATGTTAACGTGCTGAATGTCAGCAGATGTGCTGCTCCTCGCTCGGCTTTGCCCACTTCAGCGCGTGCAGCTTCTCAAACCGCCGCAGTCTGATAACAACTTAGCATGTTCGCGTGTTAAAGTGATAGTTTGTTGGGAAGCAGCTCCGCCTCCGACTCACATTTCGTCCTTAAGTTACAACGTCTGCTTCTTTACTTCTAGCACTGGAGCTACAAGGCTACTGTAGCTAACATGTATTGGAAGCTTATGTCCCACCAATTAGCTTGGACTGCACAGTGTGGACATGATATGCAATATTTGAAATCACTGATACCAAACGTGAGTGAGTGAGAATTCCCTCAGCAGTCTTTCCTCTTCGAGTTTGCTGTCAGTCTACAAATAGGTCACTGCAGTCTTTGATGTTGTGCTACTGCTAGTGTTGCTGGACCTCTCTGTTGCTTCAGGTTCTTCAATAACAAAGTAAACAGCATGAAAAATATACTTTTACATCTGGTGCACAGATATACGTATACATATATACATATGAAGAAGATATACTATTATATATATATATATATATATATATATATATATATATATATATATATATATATATATATATATATATATATATATATATATTTAATATAGTGTGTATATGAGGCAAATGTCATAAATGTATGGATATTACAGATTTACTCCGGTGTATATATACATATATGGCAGGTTTACTACAGTATAGATACATATAATGCAGGTGTATTATAAAATATATACATATAATGCAGGTGTATTATAGTATATATACATATGACGCAGGTGTATTATAGTATATATACATATAATGCAGATTAATTATAGAGATGGACTGATCAGCGTTTTTGAGGCCAATTCTGATCGCCCATAACCTTTCTAAGTGATCGGCTGATACAGATCGAGGGCGGGGCTATATGACACGGCAGGGCTACATGTAGTTATTAGCGCAAGCAAGTCATGAAACCTGGTCTAAACTGATTTATTACCATTTTTAACGAGCTCATATGAAACAGTATAATATTTGTATCTAAATTAGAAGTTGGTCTAAATTAGAAGTTGGTCTATGTGGGAGTAAACCACTTGATAAGCTCCGGAAGAGCCACATCTGAAAAGTATCTCTACTAGGAACAGCAGAGCGTGGATCCAGGTGGAACATTAAGCAGCAGAATGATTGTCTTCTACAGCCGAGAAGAGCTGCTTATCTAGAACTATAAACTCAATCACTCTGGCTGTGGTTCTTTAGCTCTCTGGTTGTTTCTGGTAATGTACCGATCAAATATTTTGATTAAAAAACGTCCGATGCCGATACATGGCTGATCGATCCTTCCATCTCAAATATATATATATATATATATATATATATATATATATATATATATATATATATACACCTTGCAATAAATCAGCTTTATATATATATATATATACACACTACTGCTCAAAAGTTTGGGATCACAGTGAAATGTTCTTGTTTTAATGGAGTATCTTCTTCCTTAACACAACAATGGACTGACGGGTCTCAGTCAGAAGAAAGTTGTTTCTTTCTGGTCATTGTGAGTCGGTCAGCAAGTCATCAACTGCTGATCTTCAGATACTAAAGTAACCTAGAATGTTGTTCCCTTTTATACTCACTTATTAGTAGAATGTTTTTCAGCTGTGATCACAATTGAGCAAGAGTGTCCCAACAACCAATTAGTCCAATAACATCCTTAACTTGGATTGGTGGTCGTACCAGGAGATTTAGACAGAGGACTGAGAATTACTGATAATAGAACTATATGTAAAATAAGCCTCTATACAAAAATAGACTTTAATACAAACATTTATATTCTTTAAAAATCATCTGATACACTTACATTAATTGTGAAATAGACAATATTGTTTGTGAATTGCATGAAAATTGCATGAAATGAAATTCTAAAGTGATCCTAAACTTTTGAGTGGTAGTATAATGGAAAATGTTGTGCTAGTAACTTTTTGTTATGGTCAGTTTTAGTTTTAGGGATCTAGCATAAGGAGTCTAGCCAATTGTTCCTTCCTGGACAGGAAGTCTAGTTTCAGTGTGGTGTTATCCACGACACTAGCCAACTGCTGTCTGAAAGTTATGTCTCAGTTTTCACGTCTGAATCTGTAAACTAATAAATTCACACCTGTATCTGTTTGTTATTTGATGAGAAGTGTATACGGTGATATACAGAGAAGTTGTTTGTTCTGTGGGTAAAATGAGGTTCTTGTTGCTCCAGTGGTTTAAGAAAAGTCTTACTTCGTCCCTCTTATGTGGGTGTATGAGTGGAACGACTGTGAACTGGAGTCTGGGCTGTTAGACTGAAGGCCTGGGTGCTGCTCATAAGCTGCAGGTTAGCGTCTGAACATGGACATGATTATCACTGAGGCTAAATTAGTGCTAGCATAGCACAGCACAGGGGGTTATTAGCTGCCATCTCGAGTGAACACACACACACACACACACTCTGACTGTAGTCCATTAAAACACATGCTTGTTATCCTAAGTAGAGCTGAGAGCTGTGCAGGGACTCGTCGGCTGGATGAATAATTAACCCGGGCACTTTGATTGACAGGCAGTGTGTGTGCGCGTGTTTATCAGAGTGTAGGGCTACGAACCGAGCAAAATCAGAGACCACCTTTCATTTATAAAGAATAAATGAAATTCTTTATAAGAGAAAAATTGTTTATAAGAAAAAAGAGAATCGAAGATAAAATAACCGGAGTTAATGGGCCACCTAACAACTACCTGGAAGACTTGGTAGACCCACCCACACTGTCTCCATCAGATAAACAGCACTTCCATCTTATCAAGAGAGTGGAACTTTGGATCTGAGAACATACAGAGGTGTTTCTGCTCACCCTTCCACTGTGAGAAGACTGTGGGTCTGAAAGGATTTGTAGATGTTCAAGAAGCTCCTCACTGAGAAAACGAGATACAGACACATCCAACAAAGAAGCTGAACAATGGACTGACCACCCCAGAGTTCAGAACCTCAACACGACTGAGTGTGTTTGAGATTGTTTGGATGCTGAGAAGCAGCTTCTAAGACTTTGGATGTAAGTCTGAACTGAAAGTGAGTCTCATGAGAAGAATGAAAGTTGGAATAAAGGTAAAGAGTGGACCCTACATTCACATGACCTAACCACATGTATCCAGATATCTACAGTCTGCTCTGCAGTGTCATCCAATCAGCTGGCTGAGGTAGTCACATAGCTGCGACGTGGCATAGCTTAGTTCAGCCATACAAAAGACCTTTTAGCTGTAACATAGCACTGCTCATGCATACAGCCACACACCACCAGTCCAGGTGGCCCCACAGCTGCAGAGCAGCGTCCTCCAGACAGCCCCACAGCTGCAGAACAGGATTGTCCACACACCTCTGCAGCCATAGAGCAGCGTCGTCTAGACAACCCCACAGCCACAAAACAGCGTCGTCCAGACAGCCCCACAGCCGCAGAGCAGCATCGCCTAGACAACCCCCCAGACGCAGTCCAGCATCGTCCAGACAGCCCCGCAGCCACAGAGCAACATCATCCAGACAACCCTACAGCCCAGATAGCCCCACAGCTGCAGAGTAGCATCATCCAGACAACCCTACAGCCCAGACAGCCCCACAGCTGCAGAGTAGCATCATCCAGACAGCCCCGCAGCCGCAGAGCAACATCATCCAGACAACCCTACAGCCCAGACAGCCACACAGCTGCAGAGTAGCATCATCCAGACAGCCCCGCAGCCACAGAGCAACATCATCCAGACCACCCTACAGGCCAGACAGCCCCAGAGCTGCAGAGTAGCATCATCCAGACAGCCCCGCAGCCGCAGAGCAACATCATCCAGACAACCCCACAGCCTTAGAGTAGCATCATCCAGACAGCCCCACAGCCGCAGAGTAGCATCATCCAGACAACCCTACAGCCCAGACAGCCCCACAGCCGCAGAGTAGCATCATCCAGACAGCCCCACAGCCGCAGAGTAGCATCATCCAGACAACCCTACAGCCCGACAGCCGCAGAGTAGCATCGTCCAGACAGCCCTACAGCCCAGACAGCCCCGCAGCCGCAGAGCAACATCATCCAGACAACCATACAGCCCAGACAGCCCAACAGCCGCAGAGTAGCATCATCCAGACAGCCCCGCAGCCGCAGAGCAACATCATCCAGACAACCCCACAGCCCAGACAGCCCCACAGCCACAGAGTAGCATTGTCCAGACAACCCCACAGCTGCAGAGTAACGTCCAGACAGCCCCACAGCCGCAGAGTAACGTCCAGACAGCCCCACAGCCGCAGAGTAGCATCAGACAGCTCCACAGCCGCAGAGTAGCATCGTCCAGACAGCCCCACAGCCGCAGAGTAGCATCATCCAGACAGCCCCGCAGCCGCAGAGTAGCATCGTCCAGACAGCCCCACAGCCGCAGAGTAACGTCCAGACAGCCCCACAGTCGCAGAGTAACGTCCAGACAGCCCCACAGCCGCAGAGTAGCATCAGACAGCTCCGCAGCCGCAGAGTAGCATCGTCCAGACAGCCCCACAGCCGCAGAGTACCATCGTCCAGACAGCCCCACAGCCGCAGAGTAACGTCCAGACAGCCCCACAGCCGCAGAGTAACGTCCAGACAGCTCCACAGCCGCAGAGTAGCTTCGTCCAGACAGCTCCACAGCCACAGAGTACCATCGTCCAGACAGCCCCACAGCCGCAGAGTAGCATCGTCCAGACAACCCCACAGCCGCAGAGTAGCATCGTCCAGACAGCCCCACAGCCGCAGAGTACCATCGTCCAGACAGCCCCACAGCCGCAGAGTAACGTCCAGACAGCCCCACAGCCGCAGAGTAACGTCCAGACAGCTCCACAGCCGCAGAGTAGCTTCGTCCAGACAGCTCCACAGCCACAGAGTACCATCGTCCAGACAGCCCCACAGCCGCAGAGTAGCATCGTCCAGACAACCCCACAGCCGCAGAGTAGCATCGTCCAGACAGCCCCACAGCCGCAGAGTAGTATTGTCCAGACAGCCCTACAGCTGTATGTACTGTCGAACAGGCAGATGGTCCAGACAACCTTGTAGATGCCTTGCCTCTCGGACATCGTATGAAGAGCCAGCAAAGAGGCTTCCGGGCCACAGGTGGAAAACCAGGCACTAGTTTATGGAACCAGTCAGGGTTGCTGGTTCAATTCCCTATGCTGACTTGAGCAAGACACCAAACCCCCAACAGCTCCCCAGGCGCGAGGGCTAGGACTGCCGTCCACTCTGGGTAAGTGATTTGGCCTGACTGCTGCTGCTAAATTTCAAACACAAACCAAACTTAGAGACCCGACTCAACCAGGTCTGACTGGAGTCGTGCGCTGGAGGTTAGGGAACCAGCCTTGTGGCCGGAAGGTCGCTAGTTCAAACTCCTGACGTGACTGGACGTGACGTCAGGACGTGACTGAAGTTCTCCTGAACAACACACCAAACCCCTAACTGCTCCCCAGGTACTGTGGATAGGGCGACCCACCAATCTAGGCAAGTGTGCTCACTGCCCCCTAGTGTGTGTGTGTGTGTGTGTTTACACAAATAGCTCTAAAGAAATTCTCTTGGGTGAGATGGCAAACTCCTCGACCAGCAAGGAAACCACAACACAACTTAAACAACACACACGCCCCCTATGTGCTCGGAGCAGTATAGAGGTGTGTATGTAAGGGATGTGTGTGTTAGATGCTGTGTAAGGGGAAATATAGGTCAGTATGTTTAAAGGAATATGGGACACTTCTTTGTCTGCTAACCTCTTTACACCCTGGGGTGAGGCTGTAGACACTCTGTGGGACGTGTGAGGTGATGGACGTTGAGTTCTCTAAGAATGTCTGTGTAGATCTGCTTGTATTTGTGTTTGTTACACTGTAGGCAGGGGTTTGTGTATACATGTGTGTGATGTGTTCTTGTAAATAAACCTGTAGTTGAGGTCGGGCGACACTTGAGAAGCCTCGTGTGCAAACGTGTGTGTGTGTGTGTGTGTGTGTGTACAGAGGTAGAGATTTCCATTGTTTTAGGATGAGAGTAACCCAATACTTCCACTGGTGCTTACAGTATTGAACCAATCTGGCTGTATGTGCGTGTGTGTGTGTGTGTGTGTGTGTGTGTGTTAGAGGTCTGCATGGGCATGAAATTGAAGCCTGAACCTACGACTTTGAGAGCCGGCATGACTTGGCTTCACTAAATTTCAAACCAAAAGCCACAACTCTGAGACCAGACTCACCCAGTCGTGAGCTGGTGACCTAATGTGTGTTCAGTAGTGGGTGTGTATGTGGGTGTTTCACTACCCTTTAGTGTATACTATATTACTGTATACTATAGTAACTATATTACTGTATACTATAGTAACTATATTACTGTGTACTATAGTAACTATATTACTGTATACTATAGTAACTATATTACTGTATACTATAGTAACTATATTACTGTAGACTATAGTAACTATATTACTGTGTACTATAGTAACTATATTACTGTATACTATAGTAACTATATTACTGTATATTATAGTAACTATATTACTGTATACTATAGTAACTATATTACTGTGTACTATAGTAACTATATTACTGTATACTATAGTAACTATATTACTGTATATTATAGTAACTATATTACTGTGTATTATAGTAACTATATTACTGTATACTATAGTAACTATATTACTGTATACTATAGTAACTATATTACTGTGTATTATAGTAACTATATTACTGTATACTATAGTAACTATATTACTGTATACTATAGTAACTATATTACTGTGTACTATAGTAACTATATTACTGTATACTATAGTAACTATATTACTGTGTACTATAGTAACTATATTACTGTATACTATAGTAACTATATTACTGTATATTATAGTAACTATATTTACTGTATACTATAGTAACTGTATTTACTGTATACTATATTAACTATATTACTGTGTACTATAGTAACTATATTACTGTATACTATAGTAACTATATTACTGTGTACTATAGTAACTATATTACTGTATACTATAGTAACTATATTACTGTATATTATAGTAACTATATTTACTGTATACTATAGTAACTGTATTCACTGTATACTATAGTAATTATATTACTGTATACTATAGTAACTATATTACTGTATACTATAGTAACGATATTACTGTGTATTATAGTAACTATATTACTGTATACTATAGTAACTATATTACTGTATACTATAGTAACTGTATTTACTGTATACTATAGTAATTATATTACTGTATACTATAGTAACTATATTACTGTATACTATAGTAACTATATTACTGTATATTATAGTTACTATATTTATTGTGTACTATAGTAACTGTATTTACTGCATACTATAGTAACTATATTACTGTGTATTATAGTAACTGTATTTACTGTATACTATAGTAATTATATTACTGTATACTATAGTAATTATATTACTGTATACTATAGTAACTATATTACTGTATATTATAGTAACTATATTTACTGTATGCTATAGTAACTATATTACTGTATACTATAGTAACTGTATTTACTGTATACTATAGTAACTATATTTACTGCATACTATAGTAACTGTATTTACTGTATACTATAGTAACTGTATTTACTGTATACAATAGTAATTATATTACTGTATATTATAGTAACTATATTACTGTATACTATACTGACTATATTTACTGTATACAATAGTAACTGTATTTACTGTGTACTATAGTAATTATACTATAGTAATTATATTACTGTATACTATAGTAACTATATTACTGTATACTATAGTAACTATATTTACTGTATACTGTAGTAACTGTATTTACTGTATACTATAGTAACTATATTACTGTATACTATAGTGACTATATTACTGTATACTATAGTAACTGTATTAACTGTATACTATACTAACTGTATTTACTGTATACTATAGTAACTATATTACTATTTACTATAGTAACTGTATTTACTGTATACTATAGTAACTGTATTTACTCTATACTATAGTAACTGTATTTACTGTATACTATAGTAACTAAATTAATGTATACTATAGTAACTTTATTTACTGTATACTATATTAACTATATTACTGTATACTATAGTAACTGTATTTACTGTATACTATAGTAACTATATTACTGTACACTGTAGTAACTATATTTACTGTATACTATAGTAACTATATTACTATATAAAAATTCGTGTAGAACGTAGGACTACGATTAGAACGTAGAACGTAGAATATAGTAACTATATTACTGTATATTATAGTTACTATATTTATTGTGTACTATAGTAACTGTATTTACTGCATACTATAGTAACTATATTACTGTGTATTATAGTAACTGTATTTACTGTATACTATAGTAATTATACTATATATATATATATATATATATATATATATATACTATATATATAAATATACTATAGTATACTATATACTATAGTAACTGTATTTACTCTATACTATAGTAACTGTATTTACTGTATACTATAGTAATTATATTACTGTATACTATAGTAACTGTATTTACTCTATACTATATTAACTATATTACTGTACACTATAGTAACTATATTTACTGTATACTATAGTAACTACATTACTGTATACTATAGTAACTGTATTTACTGTATACTATATTAACTATATTACTGTATACTATAGTAACTATATTTACTGTATACTATAGTAACTATATTACTGTATACTATAGTAACTGTATTTACTGTATACTATAGTAACTGTATTTACTGTATACAATAGTAATTATATTACTGTATACTATAGTAACTATATTACTGTATACTATAGTAACTGTATTTACTGTATACTATATTAACTATATTACTGTACACTATAGTAACTATATTTACTGTATACTATAGTAACTACATTACTGTATACTATAGTAACTGTATTTACTGTATACTATATTAACTATATTACTGTATACTATAGTAACTATATTTACTGTATACTATAGTAACTATTTTTACTGCATACTATAGTAACTGTATTTACTGTATACTATAGTAACTGTATTTACTGTATTCAATAGTAATTATATTACTGTATATTATAGTAACTATATTACTGTATGCTATACTGACTATATTTACTGTATACAATAGTAACTGTATTTACTGTATACTGTAGTAACTGTATTTACTGTATACTATAGTAATTATATTACTGTATACTATAGTGACTATATTACTGTATACTATAGTAACTGTATTTACTGTATACTATAGTAACTGTATTAACTGTATACTATAGTAACTTTATTTACTGTATACTATAGTAACTATATTACTATATACTATAGTAACTGTATTTACTGTATACTATAGTAACTGTATTTACTCTATACTATAGTAACTGTATTTACTGTATACTATAGTAACTATATTACTGTATACTATAGTAACTATATTTACTGTATACTGTAGTAATTGTATTACTGTATACTATAGTAACTATATTACTGTATATTATAGTAACTATATTTACTGTATACTATATTAATTATATTACTGTATACTATAGTAACTATATTACTGTATATTATAGTAACTATATTTACTGTATACTATAGTAACTATATTACTGTATACTATAGTAACTATATTACTGTATATTATAGTAACTGTATTTACTGTATACTATAGTAACTATATTACTGTATATTATAGTAACTATATTACTGTATATTATAGTAACTATATTTACTGTATACTATAGTAACTGTATTTACTGTATACTATAGTAATTATATTACTGTATACTATAGTGACTATTTTACTGTATATTATAGTAACTATATTACTGTATATTATAGTAACTATATTTACTGTATACTATAGTAACTATATTTACTGTATACTATAGTGACTATATTACTGTATATTATAGTAACTATATTACTGTATATTATAGTAACTATATTTACTGTATACTATAGTAACTATATTTACTGTATACTATAGTAACTGTATTTACTGTATACTATATTAACTATATTACTGTATATTATAGTAACTATATTACTGTATATTATAGTAACTATATTTACTGTATACTATAGTAACTATATTACTGTATACTATAGTAACTGTATTTATTGTATACCATAGTAACTATATTTACAGTATACTATAGTAACTGTATTTACTGTATTATATAGTAACTATATTTACTGTATACTATAGTAACTATATTTACTGTATACTATATTAACTATATTACTGTATACTCTAGTAACTATATTACTGTATACCATAGTAACTATATTTACTGTATACTATAGTAACTATATTTACAGTATACTATAGTAACTGTATTTACTGTATTATATAGTAACTATATTTTCTGTATACTATAGTAACTATATTTACTGTATACTATATTAACTATATTTACTGTATACTATAGTAATTATATTACTGTGTATTATAATAACTATATTACTGTATACTATAGTAACTATATTACTGTATACTATATTAACTATATTACTGTATACTATAGTAACTATATTACTGTATACTATAGTAACTATATTTACTGTATACTATAGTAAGTATGTTTACTGTATAATAGTAAATACTAAATTACATTAGTGAACCTGAATTTGAGACCTAAAAGCTGGAAAGTTTGTTGTCTGTTTGACACCAGTCTGTACATGCATGTGTTCTCATTACACTGTGTGTGTGTGTGTGTGTGTGTGTGTGTGTGTGTGTGTGTGTGTGTGTGTGTGTGTGTGTGTGTGTGTGTGTAAGAGAGAGAGAGAGAGAGAGAGAGAGAGAGAGAGAGATTGTGTGTGTGTGTGTACAGTCACTGTAGTCAGCAGATAAAGTTGAGGGGTCGTATTTGATCTCCAGTCAAGGGCAAACTCTCTCTCTCTCTCTCTCTCTCTCTCTCTCTCTCTCTCTCTCTCTCTCTCTCTGTCTCTCTCTTTCTTTCTCTCTCTCTCCATATTGATTTGACTAGAGGGCTAAAGCCAGATGCCCTTTAGTTCCGCTAAGTTATGCACTCACTGTCCACTCACCGTCCAAGAGTACTACAACTAACATTTTTATCATTAAATTGATCGCCCCCTACACTGTATTGTAATACACTACAGGAAGTTTAGGGGGCGATCAACTTGATGACAAAAATATCATTGCTGCTTCAGAGTGCTGTCACAATGACTGTCGCCCCCTACACTTCCTGTAGTGTATTACAGTCTGTCAGAACCACCGTCGCCCCCTACGCTTCCTGTAGTGTATTACAGTCTGTCAGAACCACCGTCGCCCCCTACGCTTCCTGTAGTGTATTAGTCTGTCAGAACCACCGTCGCCCCCTACGCTTCCTGTAGTGTATTACAGTCTGTCAGAACCACCATCGCCCCCTACGCTTCCTGTAGTGTATTACAGTCCGTCAAAACCACCGTCGCCCCCTACGTTTCCTGTAGTGTATTACAGTCTGTCAGAACCACCGTCGCCCCCTACGCTTCCTGTAGTGTATTACAGTCTGTCAGAACGACCGTCGCCCCCTACGCTTCCTGTAGTGTATTACAGTCTGTCAGAACCACCGTCGCCCCCTACGCTTCCTGTAGTGTATTACAGTCTGTCAGAACCACCGTCGCCCCCTACGCTTCCTGTAGTGTATTACAGTCTGTCAGAACCACCGTCGCCCCCTACGCTTCCTGTAGTGTATTACAGTCTGTCAGAACCACCGTCGCCCCCTACGCTTCCTGTAGTGTATTACAGTCTGTCAGAACCACCGTCGCCCCCCTACGCTTCCTGTAGTGTATTACAGTCTGTCAGAACCACCGTCGCCCCCTACGCTTCCTGTAGTGTATTACAGTCTGTCAGAACCACCGTCGCCCCCTACGCTTCCTGTAGTGTATTACAGTCTGTCAGAACCACCGTCGCCCCCTACGCTTCCTGTAGTGTATTACAGTCTGTCAGAATGACCATTATTGCTACTGAGCGCTGACTGGTTAGTATTACTGTTACTGAGAGCTGATTGGTTAGTATTACTGTTACTGAGAGCTGACTGGTTAGTATTACTGCTACTGAGAGCTGATTGGTTAATATTACTGCTACTGAGAGCTGATTGGTTAGTATTACTGCTACTGAGAGCTGATTGGTTAGTATTACTGCTACTGAGAGCTGATTGGTTAGTATTACAGTTACTGAGCGCTGACTGGTTAGTATTACTGTTACTGAGAGCTGACTGGTTAGTATTACTGTTACTGAGAGCTGATTGGTTAGTATTACTGCTACTGAGAGCTGATTGGTTAGTATTACTGTTACTGAGAGCTGATTGGTTAATATTACTGTTACTGAGAGCTGACTGGTTAATATTACTGTTACTGAGAGCTGATTGGTTAGTATCACTGCTACTGAGAGCTGACTGGTTAGTATTACTGCTACTGAGCGCTGACTGGTTAATATTACTGTTACTGAGAGCTGACTGGTTAGTATTACTGCTACTGAGAGCTGACTGGTTAATATTACTGTTACTGAGAGCTGACTGGTTAGTATTACTGTTACTGAGAGCTGATTGGTTAATATTACTGTTACTGAGAGCTGACTGGTTAGTATTACTGTTACTGAGAGCTGATTGGTTAGTATTACTGCTACTGAGAGCTGACTGGTTAGTATTACTGCTACTGAGAGCTGATTGGTTAGTATTACTGCTACTGAGAGCTGACTGGTTAGCATTACTGTTACTGAGAGCTGACTGATTAGCATTACTGTTACTGAGAGCTGACTGGTTAGTATTACTGTTACTGAGAGCTGACTGGTTAGTATTACTGCTACTGAGAGCTGACTGGTTAATATTACTGTTACTGAGAGCTGATTGGTTAGTATTACTGTTACTGAGAGCTGACTGGCTAGTATTACTGTTACTGAGAGCTGACTGGTTAGTATTACTGTTACTGAGAGCTGACTGGTTAGTATTACTGTTACTGAGAGCTGACTGGTTAGTATTACTGTTACTGAGAGCTGATTGGTTAGTATTACTGCTACTGAGAGCTGATTGGTTAGTATTACTGTTACTGAGTGCTGACTGGTTAGTATTACTGTTACTGAGTGCTGACTGTTTAGTATTACTGTTACTGAGAGCTGATTGGTTAGTATTACTCTTACTGAGAGCTGACTTGTTAGTATTACTGCTACTGAGCGCTAACTGTTTTTTGAGGTCAGGATTGTAAAGGCTATTCTGAGGTTCCAAGCAGGAAATTCAGCTTGTGAGGGCTTTCCAGTTCAAACTTCCTGCTGGGACCAGTTGATAATAGTGAAACACCGGTCTCAGCTTTGGCCTCTATAACTTTTTTCTAAGGCAAAATGTGGAGAGCACACTAACGTTCTCACACACACCAAATATACACCCAACTACAGGGACTCGGACCTCATACACACACACACACATACACACACACACACACACAGATGGTGCAAATGTCATCAGCAGTACATATACCCACGTCCTCTTAGTACTTCCTGTGAGAAGTGAAATGTAACGTGGGCACACGCAGCGTGTCTCTCGTTGGCAGGGTTTCAGTCCTGAATGTGTAATAACAGTCAGTTTAAGAGGAATCTATCAGGAAAAGACCACTAGAGGACGTCAGTGAGCAAGTCCTCAAATAGTGGGGCTGAAAGGAGCTAAACAGATAAAAAAATACTGATTGGTTAGCATTACTGCTACTAAGTGCTGATTTGTTAGCATTATTGCTACTGAGAGCTCATTGGTTGGCAGTGCTGATACTGAGTGCTGATTGATTGGCATTGCTGCTACCGCGTGCTGGTTGGTTAGCATTACTGCTGCTAAGCTCTGATTGGTTACCATAACTGCTATTGAATTCTGATTGGTTTGCTTTCCTGTTGCTGTGCTCTAATTGGTTAGTATTACTGCTTCTGAGAGCTGATTGGTTAGCATTACTGCTACTGAGTGCTGATTGGTTAGCATTACTGCTACTGAGTGCTGATTGGTTAACATTACTGCTACTGAGAGCTGATTGGTTAGTATTACTGCTACTGAGTGTTGATTGGTTAGCATTACTGCTACTGAGTGCTGATTGGTTAGCATTACTGCTACTGAGTACTGTTTGGTTTGCTTTACTGCTACTGAGAGCTGATTGGTTAGCATTACTGCTAGTGAGTGCTGATTGGTTAGCATTACTGCTAGTGAGTGCTGATTGGTTAGCATTACTGCTACTGAGTACTGTTTGGTTTGCTTTGCTGCTACTGAGAGCTGATTGGTTATCATTACTGTTACTGAGAGCTGACTGGTTAGTATTACTGCTACTGAGAGCTGACTGGTTAGTATTACTGTTACTGAGAGCTGACTGGCTAGTATTACTGTTACTGAGAGCTGATTGGTTATAATTACTGCTACTGAGTGTTGATTGGTTATCATTACTGCTACTGAGAGCTGATTGGTTATCATTACTGCTACTGAGTGTTGATTGGTTAGCATTACTGCTACTGAGTGCTGATTGGTTAGCATTACTGCTACTGAGTACTGTTTGGTTTGCTTTACTGCTACTGAGAGCTGATTGGTTATCATTACTGCTACTGAGTGCTGATTGGTTAGCATTACTGCTACTGAGTACTGTTTGGTTTGGTTTGCTTTACTGCTACTGAGAGCTGATTGGTTATCATTACTGCTACTGAGTGCTGATTGGTTAGCATTACTGCTACTGAGTACTGTTTGGTTTGGTTTGCTTTACTGCTACTGAGAGCTGATTGGTTATCATTACTGCTACTGAGTGTTGATTGGTTAGCATTACTGCTACTGAGTACTCTTTGGTTTGCTTTACTGCTACTGAGAGCTGATTGGTTATCATTATTGCTACTGAGTGCTGATTGGTTAGCATTACTGCTACTGAGTACTGTTTGGTTTGCTTTACTGCTACTGAGAGCTGATTGGTTATCATTACTGCTACTGAGTGCTGATTGGTTAGCATTACTGCTACTGAGTACTGTTTGGTTTGCTTTACTGCTACTGAGAGCTGATTGGTTATCATTACTGCTACCGAGTGCTGATTGGTTAGCATTACTGCTACTGAGTACTGTTTGGTTAGTATTACTGCTACTGAGTGTTGATTGGTTATCATTACTGCTTCTGAGTGCTGATTGGTTAGCATTATTGCTACTGAGTGCTGATTGGTTAGCATTACTGCTACTGAGAGCTGATTGGTTAGCATTACTGCTACTGAGTGCTGATTGGTTATCATTACTGCTACTGAGTGTTGATTGGTTATCATTACTGCTACTAAGAGCTGATTGGTTATCATTGCTGCTACTGAGTGCTGATTGGTTAGCATTATTGCTACTGAGTGCTGATTGGTTAGCATTACTGCTACTGAGAGCTGATTGGTTAGCATTACTGCTACTGAGTGCTGATTGGTTAGCATTACTGCTTCTGAGTGCTGATTGGTTATCATTACTGCTTCTGAGTGCTGATTGGTTATCATTACTGCTTCTAAGTGTTGATTGGTTATCATTACTGCTTCTGAGTGCTGATTGGTTATCATTACTGCTACTGAGTGCTGATTGGTTGGCATGTCTGCCACTAACTACTAACTGAGCGTGAGAATCATGCATGTAAATGAAGCTGACTTTATATTTCTGGTTGTAATCAGTGCATAATTTGTTCTGAGACTCTCTCCTGATTGGACCAGTGATTGAATCAGACTGTTTGCCGGACTCAGACATGGTCAGAGAGCTGTGGTTGTTTGGTGTGATGTAGTTTATACACTGACATTGCAAAGCAGTTATAGAACATCAAACAACCCGGCATTTACAAACTACAGTTCAGCTGCACAGGACTTGCTCCAGAGCGCCCCCTAGTGTCCACCCAACCCGGAAGACGTAATGCATTGGCAGTTCTTCTTGTTACACATTTTCTGGGAATAAATTCTCTTTTAATTTTTCTTCTTCCGGTCTTCTCGTACCTCTCTCTCTTTAGCGCTCCTTCTCTTTCATTCCGTCATTCATTTCATTTCATCCTTCTTTCTCTCTCTGTATGACTCGCTCTCATTATTTCTCTCCTACACGCACACATCAACCTTCAGCCTTTTGTTGCAAAGAGCACACACACGCTGCAGAGGTGCGCCCACTGCATTCAAACACCACACACACACTGCAGTGAGGCAGGGGTTGCATTTATTCTCTCACACACCCACCCACACACACACACACCCACATACACACACATACACACATATGCACACACACACACACACACACACACACACACACTGAATCATGGCTTGAACCTGTTCTCAGAAGCGACTGATTGCGAGTGTACTCACTAATGCCTTTGTTTGCAGACAGGAAGCTGCGCTTCATTACAGAAATGATACAGCGAGTTACACATCGTTATATGATTACAGTAATGACAGACATTTCCGCTGCAAACTGAGGCCCCTGATGAATTTACAGAGACAGCAACGTTAATCGATATCACGCTGGAGCCGCGTTCACATTATTCATATGCATTATTTATTTTTTTAGAATCGTGGATTTAAGCTTTTCCAAACTTTTCCCAATGGGAGGCACACCCTGACCCAGTCACCCCTCCGTAACATCCCTACAACATCAGCACAGCAGCTAAACTACTTTCAGCTAAGCTAAGCTACATTCCGTTGAACCAGGGGTGCCCAATCGTGATCCTGGAGATCATAACCAAAACAGTGAGGGGGACTACAGGGGAACTGGGATGGACACAAAGGTTGAAACAGGAAAACAAGAAACCCAAACAGGAATGGGCAGGTGAGCAATGGTGGGTGACTTAGATGGAATGATTAAGGCAGGGACTTAGGTCAAGGTGCAAGGCAGGGACTCAGGTCATAGACAAGGACTCAGGTCATAGACAGGGACTCAGGTCAAGGTGCAAGGCAGGGACTCAGGTCATAAACAAGGACTCAGGTCATAGACAGGAACTTAGGACATAGACAGGGACTCAGGTTGAGGTGCCAGACAGGGACTCAGGTCATAGGCAGGGACACAGGTCATAGGCAGGGACTCAGGTCATAGACAAGGACTCAGGTCATAGACGGGGACTCAGGTCATAGACAGGGACTCAGGTTTAGGTGCCAGACAGGGACTCAGGTCATAGACAGGGACTCAGGTTGAGGTGCCAGACAGGGACTCAGGTTATAGACAGGGACTCAGGTTATAGACAGGGACTCAGGTCATAGACAGGGACTCAGGTCATAGGCAGGGACACAGGTCATAGACAGGGACTCAGGTCATAGACAGGGACTCAGGTCATAGACAGGGACTCAGGTTATAGACAGGGACTCAGGTCATAGACAGGGACTCAGGCCATAGGCAGGGACACAGGTCATAGACAGTGACTCAGGTTGAGAAGCCATCAGACTTCTCAACACTTCTCAACGTCTGAACTGATATCTTTCTGGTACATGTACACTCTCTCTCTCTCTCTCTCTCTCTCTCTCTCTCTCTCTCTCTCTCTCTCTGTCTCTCTCTCTCTCTCTGTCTCTCCCTCCAACCATTTACCCCAGATAAAAAAGGGAAGCATTTTTGCGCAAAGCATTGCACTAATAACTCTACTACCTCACTGGACTTTATCTTTATTACACATTGCAAAATTTGCACACTACCAGCAATTATTTATTATTCTCTGTCTGTACTGTGTTGTGTTGTGTTCTGTCTGTACTGTGTTGTGTTCTGTCTGTACTGTGTTGTGTTGTGTTGTGTTGTGTTGTCTGTACTGTGTTGTGTTCTGTCTGTACTGTGTTGTGTTGTGTTGTGTTCTGTCTGTACTGTGTTGTGTTCTGTCTGTACTGTGTTGTGTTGTGTTGTGTTCTGTCTGTACTGTGTTGTGTTCTGTCTGTACTGTGTTGTGTTGTCTGTACTGTGTTGTGTTGCCTGTACTGTGTTGTGTTGTCTGTACTGTGTTGTGTTCTGTCTGTACTGTGTTGTGTTGTGTTGTCTGTCCGCACTTGTTTGTTCGTGTTGCACTTGTGTCTGTATGCACTGTCTATGTTGCACCATGGTCCTGGAGGAACGTTGTTTCGTTTCACTGTGTACTCTGTATGTAGTTGAAATGACAATAAAACCCACTTGACTTGACTTGAGGTGCCAGGCAGGGACTCAGGTCATAGACAGGGACTCAGGTCATAGGCAGGGACTCAGGTCATAGACAGGGACTCAGGTCATAGACAGGGACTCAGGTTGAGGTGCCAGACAGGGACTCAGGTCAAGGTGCGAGGCAGGGACTCAGGTTATAGACAGGGACTCAGGTTATAGACAGGGACTCAGGTCATAGACAGGGACTCAGGTTATAGACAGGGACTCAGGTCATAGACAGGGACTCAGGTCATAAGCAGGGACCAGCTTGACGTGCCAGGCAGGAACTTGGGTCATAGACAGGGACTTAGGTCGAGGTCATAGGCAGGAACTCAGGTCATAGGCAGGGACTCAGGTGGAGGTGCCAGGCAGGAAATCGGGTCATAGACAGGGACTTAGGTCGAGGTCATAGGCAGGGACACAGGTCATAGGCAGGGACTCAGGTGGAGGTGCCAGGCAGAAACTCATGCCATAGACAGGGACTCAGGTGGAGGTGCCAGGCAGGGACTCGGGTCATAGACAGGGACCAGCTCAAAGGGCTGGTGTTGAGGAAGTAGCAACTCAAGGTGCCGGGTCTGGAGCAGTTCTAGAGGCAGACTGAGGAAGACACTGGAGACCCAGAGGTTACAGGCAGGCCAGTGTCTCAGGTCATAGGCCGGACTAGACAGCTGTGCAGGACAGGGTAGGTGCTGTGGGACCAGCAAGTTAATGAACTCGGAGTACGGTGGGTCAGGGGGTCAGTTGGGGGGCATGAAAGCTGGCAAGCTGCTCCAGCGTTCTCAGGTGCAGGCTGGTGGTTCAAGGTGACCGCGGGTGCTGCCTGCTAGGGGGCGGCGGTGGCTGATGGCCCTCACAGAGCCCAGGAGTAGATGGACCCCCTAAAGATATCCTCTCCCCTGCAGAGGAGTCTTACCTTCTAGTCCTCCGACCTCAAACTCACTGAACTCTTTACACATGACTGTGAATTCAGTCAGGACACACCTGGACACACCTGGGGCTAACGCTTACAGGTACAACACAGGTGAGCGGTAACAAAGGGGCGGAGTCAGGAAGTCCGAATACAGAAGCACGTTGCTTGACGAGGGGAGATGAACAGAGGGGCAGACGGACGAGGGGGGATAAACAGAAGGGCAGACGGATGAGGCGGAATAAACAGAAACAGAGCGGGAAGTTAAAGTGCTGTAATTGAAATGCTTGGCTGTGATTGGTTAACTCTGCTAATTGGCTAAAATGTAACGAGTTTGTAAACGAGCACACTGGCCGTGTGGAGTCAGAGATTGATGAGTGTGTATCTTACAGCATGACTGATCAGTTCACTCCAACCGTGGAGCTGATTGGTTAGTTTTTGAGCATGAAGGAATGTGATTGGTCGCTTCTTGAGACAAGAGCAGATGGTCTCTCTCTCTCTCTCTCTCTCTCTCTCTTTCTCTCTCTCACTCACACACACCCCCTGTCTGAAGAGGCTGTCACTTCCTCATCATTTGTTCTACTCCTCTTGCTATCTCTCTCTTCCTTCTCTCTCTTTTCTCTCTCTCTCTCTCTTTTCCTCTCGCTTCCTATTCTCACTCTCTTCCTCCTCCTCTCTTTCTTGCTCTCTCTCTCTCCCTCTACTTCGTCAGTGATTAAAGGATGATGAAAGGATAGAAAGTAGACGACAGTAGATAGAAAGTAAATCCATCATGATAGAGCGAGAGAGGGACAGAGGGAGAAAAGACATAGGTGAAGAGAGAAAGAGCGTTAGAGTAGAGAGATAAGGTAGAGAAAGAGAGATCTGAAAGGAGGAGAGAAAGATGGATAGAAAGAGAGAGATAAAGAGGGATGGAGAGAGAAGAAGAGAGGGAATGAGATAGGGGAAAGGGAGAGGAAGGTAGAGAGAGAAAGGGGCAGATAGTGAGAGAGAGGGAGAGAAAAGAGAGATGAGAAAGGTGAGAGGAAAGGGGGAGAGAGTGAGTGAGGGAAAGTGAGAGAGAGGGAGAGACAGTGAGGGAGGAAAAGAAAGGAGGATGGAGTGAGAGAGAGGAGAAAGATATTCATAGGAGTGAAACTGAGTCTGTAAATTAATCTTCAGCTGAGTTAGAAATATCTCCAGTTTGGCTTCGTCCCCAGTCTGTGCCCCCCCAGTCTGTGCCCCCCCAGTCTGAGCCCCCCAGTCTGAGCCCACCCCAGTCTGTATTTACCACCTGCACGTCCAGTCCTGAGTGCATTTCACAGCTACACCAGAATATCTCCATCCTCTCTACACTCTACTCTCACTGGCCATTTTATCAGAAACACCTACCTCCCCTCTACAGTCTACTCTCACTGGCCATTTTATCAGAAACACCTACCTCCTCTCTACACTCTACTCTCACTGGCCATTTTATCAGAAACACCTACCTCCTCTCTACACTCTACTCTCACTGGCCACTTTATCAGAAATACCTACCTCCTCTCTACACTCTACTCTCACTGGCCACTTTATCAGAAACACCTACCTCCTCTCTACACTCTACTCTCACTGGCCATTTTATCAGAAACACCTACCTCCCCTCTACAGTCTACTCTCACTGGCCATTTTATCAGAAACACCTACCTCCTCTCTACACTCTACTCTCACTGGCCATTTTATCAGAAACACCTACCTCCTCTCTACACTCTACTCTCACTGGCCACTTTATCAGAAATACCTACCTCCTCTCTACACTCTACTCTCACTGGCCACTTTATCAGAAACACCTACCTCCTCTCTACACTCTTATCTCACTGGCCATTTTATCAGAAACACCTACCTCCGCTCAACAGTTACGTTCACAGGCCACTTTATCAGAAACACCTACTTTCTCTCTATAGGCTACTCTCACTGGCCACTTTATCAGAAACACCTACCTCCTCTCTACACTCTACTCTCACTGGCCACTTTATCAGAAACACCTACCTCCTCTCTACACTCTACTCTCACTGGCCATTTTATCAGAAACACCTACCTCCGCTCAACAGTTACGTTCACAGGCCACTTTATCAGAAACACCTACTTTCTCTCTATAGGCTACTTTCACTGGCCACTTTATCTGAAACAGCTACCTCCTCTCTACAGGTACGTTCACTGGCCACTTTATTAGAAACACCTACTTTTTCTCTATAGGCTACTCTCACTGGCCACTTTATCTGAAACACCTACCTCCTCTCTACAGGTACGTTCACTGGCCACTTTATTAGAAACACCTACTTTCTTTCTACAGTCTACTCTCACTGGCCACTTTATCAGAAACACTTACCTCCTCTCTACAGTCTACTCTCACGGGCCACTTTATTAGAAACACCTACTTTCTTTCTACAGTCTACTCTCACTGGCCACTTTATCAGAAACACCTACCTCCTCTCTACACTCTACTCTCACTGGCCACTTTATCAGAAACACCTACCTCTTCTCTACACTCTACTCTCACTGGCCACTTTATCAGAAACACCTACCTCTTCTCTACACTCTACTCTCACTGGCCACTTTATCAGAAACACCTACCTCCTCTCTACACTCTACTCTCTTTTTCCTGAGCTCATGAATAATTAATGAACTCTGCTCTGATTGGCTGGTTTACATCTGGACATCAAACACAAAGTAGATGAAAGGTGTCTCTGTGAAACTTTCAGTTGAAGATGATCTGCTTCAACCAGCACACAGTGATCCACTCACACAGCATGGCTGCTACTTCCAGTCACTGTTGGGGTTGTGGTGTTAATAAAGGT
>CM038726.1:37574811-37596470 GCA_021613375.1 Megaleporinus macrocephalus | reverse complement strand
GCTAAACTCTCCGGCAGCGTACGGGTGATTTAAAGTGATCGGTCTTTTTCCTGCTAGACTCTTTTTCCTGCTTCACATCAAACGGAACCTGATGTAATGAGGCAGAGGCGACGTGGGAGGTGTCTCTGAATAAGTGCTCTGCTCCTGCTCTGCTCCTGCCTCAGCTTTTATTGGAAACACAAGGAACAGCAGTCCTCTGCCTAGCGTAGCCTTGCTCAGGGGTTTCCGGTCCTGGACCCAGACTAGCTGTAAACAGGGTCTAGGTACATGCTAACAAAACAGAACCACCTCATAGGCCCAGAAGAACTTTATGCAAATTACCTTGAGCGACGACCAATCAGATGTGATGTATGGAGTGGTAGCTGATTGTGTCACATCCATAGACGCACATGTGTTAATGAGTCTGAAAAGACAGATCTCTGTGTAAGTATTACTGACTCTGGGTCAGCTGTGTAAGTATTACTGACTCTGGGTCAGCTGTGTAAGTATTACTGACTCTGTATCAGCTGTGTAAGTATTACTGACTCTGTATCAGCTGTGTAGATATTACTGACTCTGTATCAGCTGTGTAAGTACTACTGACTCTGTATCAGCTGTGTAGATATTACTGACTCTGTATCAGCTGTGTAAGTATTACTGACTCTGTATCAGCTGTGTAAGTATTACTGACTCTGTATCAGCTGTGTAAGTATTACTGACTCTGTATCAGCTGTGTAAGTATTACTGACTCTGTATCAGCTGTGTAGATATTACTGACTCTGTATCAGCTGTGTAAGTATTACTGACTCTGGGTCAGCTGTGTAAGTATTACTGACTCTGTATCAGCTGTGTAAGTATTACTGACTCTGTATCAGCTGTGTAGATATTACTGACTCTGTATCAGCTGTGTAAGTATTACTGACTCTGGGTCAGCTGTGTAAGTATTACTGACTCTGTATCAGCTGTGTAAGTATTACTGACTCTGGGTCAGCTGTGTAAGTAGTACTGACTCTGGATCAGCTGTGTAAGTAGTACTGACTCTGTATCAGCTGTGTAAGTAGTACTGACTCTGGATCAGCTGTGTAAGTAGTACTGACTCTGGATCAGCTGTGTATCACTGACTCTGTATTAGCTGTGTAAGTATTACTGACTCTGGATCAGCTGTGTAAGTAGTACTGACTCTGTATCAGCTGTGTAAGTATCACTGAGTCTGTATCAGCTGTGTAAGTAGTACTGACTCTGTATCAGCTGTGTAAGTAGTACTGACTCTGTATCAGCTGTGTAAGTATTGCTGACTCTGGATCAGCTGTGTAAGTAGTACTGACTCTGTATCAGCTGTGTAAATATCACTGACTCTGTATCAGCTGTGTAAGTATCACTGACTCTGTATCAGCTGTGTAAGTAGTACTGACTCTGTGTCAGCTGTGTAAATATCACTGACTTTGTATCAGCTGTGTAAATATCACTGACTTTGTATCAGCTGTGTAAATATCACTGACTCTGTATCAGCTGTGTAAATATCACTTACTCTGTATCAGCTGTGTAAGTAGTACTGACTCTGTATCAGCTGTGTATCACTGACTCTGTATCAGCTGTGTAAGTAGTACTGACTCTGTATCAGCTGTGTATCACTTACTCTGTATCAGCTGTGTAAGTAGTACTGACTCTGTATCAGCTGTGTATCACTGACTCTGTATCAGCTGTGTAAATATCACTGACTTTGTATCAGCTGTGTAAATATCACTGACTCTGTATCAGCTGTGTAAGTAGTACTGACTCTGTATCAGCTGTGTAAATATCACTGACTCTGTATCAGCTGTGTAAATATCACTGACTCTGGATCAGCTGTGTAAGTAGTACTGACTCTGTATCAGCTGTGTAAATATCACTGACTTTGTATCAGCTGTGTAAATATCACTGACTCTGTATCAGCTGTGTAAGTAGTACTGACTCTGTATCAGCTGTGTAAATATCACTGACTCTGTATCAGCTGTGTAAATATCACTGACTCTGGATCAGCTGTGTAAGTAGTACTGACTCTGTATCAGCTGTGTAAATATCACTGACTCTGTATCAGCTGTGTAAATATCACTGACTCTGGATCAGCTGTGTAAGTAGTACTGACTCTGTATCAGCTGTGTAAATATCACTGACTCTGTATCAGCTGTGTAAATATCACTGACTCTGGATCAGCTGTGTAAGTAGTACTGACTCTGTATCAGCTGTGTAAATATCACTGACTCTGGATCAGCTGTGTAAGTAGTACTGACTCTGTATCAGCTGTGTAAGTATCACTGACTTTGTATCAGCTGTGTAAATATCACTGACTCTGTATCAGCTGTGTAAATATCACTGACTCTGGATCAGCTGTGTAAGTAGTACTGACTCTGTATCAGCTGTGTAAATATCACTGACTCTGTATCAGCTGTGTAAGTAGTACTGACTCTGGATCAGCTGTGTAAGTATCACTGACTCTGTATCAGCTGTGTAAGTAGTACTGACTCTGTATCAGCTGTGTTAGTGGTACTGACTCTGTATCAGCTGTTTAAGTAGTACTGACTCTGTATCAGCTGTGTTAGTGGTACTGACTCTGTATCAGCTGTTTAAGTAGTACTGACTCTGTATCAGCTGTGTTAGTGGTACTGACTCTGTATCAGCTGTTTAAGTAGTACTGACTCTGTATCAGCTGTGTAAGTAGTACTGACTCTGGATCAGCTGTTTAAGTAGTACTGACTCTGTATCAGCTGTGTTAGTGGTACTGACTCTGTATCAGCTGTTTAAGTAGTGCTGACTCTGTATCAGCTGTGTAAGTAGTACTGACTCTGTATCAGCTGTTTAAGTAGTACTGACTCTGTATCAGCTGTGTATCTCTGTACAGTACAGAAAGTACATAAGGTAGCCCTCCTCCACATACACCACCACCCCCGATCCTAAAACAACCCCTCCAGTTCTGGGACCTGATAGTTTCTAAACAGTCCTGCAGATCAGTCTGTTCCTCAGACGGGGAACACCAGCTACTTCAGCTTTTTCTGTATCTGCTGGTTTTCTACAGAGAGAGAGAGAGAGAGGCAGAGAGAGAGAGAGATACAGAGACGGGGAGAGAGAGAGAGAGATACAGAGAGAGAGAGAGAGAAAGAGAGAGAGAGAGAAAGAGAGAGAGAGGGGGGGATACAGAGACAGAGAGAGAGATACAGAAAGATACAGAAAGGGAGAGAGAGAGAGAGAGAGAGAGAGAGAGATGCCTCCGCACTGTTCTGTAGCGCGGCCAAGGTCGGAGCTGCCTCCTTCAGCACATACAGTATATCCATGGAAACCATGTGGTCATCTGTACCAATAGACTCGCGCAGACGTGCAAACCCACGCGCACAACTGACACAAGCGACTCCCACCACTTCCGCCGCGTGTGCGAACCCCCCACGCCTACCGCGCGGTCTAAAACTGTGGAGTGTGACGACACTGTCCGCTCAGAGGGGGCGCGTTCTCGGTGGGAACAGAACCTCAGCAGACGAGACGCGTCGGGGGTCCCGCGTATGTGCGCCGGTTAGCAGCGAGCTATCGCGCTTAATCACCAGCACAGGTGCTCAGTATCTCTAACAGAGCGGATCACGTGACTCTGTATGACTCACCGTTATAAACTAATGGACACCAGCAGCTCCTACGTCCCATTCATAAATCCATACGCGTTAATATGGAGGTGGTCCAGCTAGACCAGCTTCCACTCTTCTCTGAGGCTTCCTACAAGAGTTTGAGTGTCTATGAGAACGTTTGTCCAGAAGAGGTTTTGTGAGACGTTGCTAAAAAACATGCCCATAGCATCATTATCCCTCCTCCACCAAACTTTACAGCCACAGTGCAGTCAGGCAGGTAACGTTCTCCTGGTGTTCTCCAAACCCAGATTCGTTTATCACACTGCTAGATGGAGAGCTGTGATTGGTCACGCCGCAGAACACGAGTCTACCGCTCCATTCACTGGCGGAGCTTCACTCCAGCTGACGCTCGGCCTTGTGCTGATGTGCAGCTGCTCGGCTATGAAGCTCCACAGTGTTGGTGCTGATGTTAAAGCCAGAGGAGTCTGAACTCTGCAGTGATTGGTCAGCAGAGAGTTGGAGATGTTTACACACTATGCTCAGCACTCGGCGTCCCCGCTCTGTAACTTTACCTAGTTCAGTAAAACCCTCACAGCTGATGGAGAAGTTGTTTCACTAACTGACTAGCTGTGATGGTGGATCCTGTTACAGACCACTGCAAGGTTAGGTGCTTGATTATATACACCTGTTTCAGTTGGACTGAACTGAATAATGAAGAGGTGTGTCCTAATACTAAATAGTGTCCCAATTTTGTCCATAGAATGTGTATCTCCATGTTTGTTGGTTTTCAGTATTTGACAGAATTTGAACGTACCTATATATATATATATATATATATATACACACACACACACACACACACACACACACACACACACACACACACACACACATATATATATATATATATATATATATATATATATATATATATATATATATACAATTTCATCATAAACAGACCAATCAAAATGCTCCAAAATTATTGGAAACAATTCTGGTTCCATTGGCTTTTTCCTGTAAAATTGCCATTTTGGATATTTGTTTTTCATTGGACAGTGATGATTATCATATTATAACCATTATACATATAATCTTATATTATTTTGTTAATTAATAAAATCATTATTCCCATTATTTTTATTCTTCTTTAATTTTAAGTGCTGTTAATTTACTTTTAGTATTTTCTTATGATTGTTATTTTTATTTAGTTATTGTTTCCCAATTGTTTTTATTTTCATTTTATTTTTTATTAATTTATTTATTTTATTGCTGTTTTTTATTTCATTTTCTTCCACTCATTAACTTGCTAGTTAATTTACTTAATTATGTTGATTTATTTATTTAGTTTATTATCTTGGTTTTAATCTTTTAGTTTCTTAATGAAATCTTATTTGTTCTCTTAAATATTTTACTCTTTATCTTTTATATTTTTGAGTTTATTGGCAGTTTGTTTCATGTAGTTCTTTCTTCTTAGTTTAGTTACCAGAGTAAAATCAATTTTAACTTTTTAAATCTCATTAAGCTGTACATACTCAGCTGCAATGAAAACAAGAGTCACCCTCAATGTGTTTCCAGTGAAAATGAAGGTTGGTTGACAAGACAGCTTGTTATATATTATATTAATGTTTATTGTTATTAGGGTTTATATGGTTAATGTGTATTATTTGTAGGGTGTATATTGTTATTGGGGCATATATTGTTAATGTATATTGTTATTGTCAAACAATTAAAATAATTAATTTTGAAGCTCAAATTTGACATTCTTCTGGGAAGGCTTTACTGCAGGTCTTGGAACAGTGTGTTAAATATTTGATTGCATTCAGCCACAAGATCATTAGTGAGGTCAGGTACTGATGTTGGAAGATCCCAGAGGTATTGACTGGAGCTCCATCACTCCAGAGATCACATTGCTCTGCTCCACAGCCCACTGCCGGGGGTCTTTTTATGCCCCGAGGAAAACATGTATCTCGACTTTTGTTGATTGTTATTTTTCTACATATTTTGAATTCAGCAGCTGCCATTTATGTGGTGCCAGAATTTCAGGGTTAATGAACAAATACAATTCTGGTTCCATTGACTTTCATTAAAAGTAGAGTTTGTTTTGGGGTTCTCCTGTCAAGTTGTCATTTTGGAGATACTCGTGTTTCTTTGGACGGTGATGGTATGTTGGATACGAGGCATTCTGGATATTAATGGAAATGAATGGAATTATAACTCCATGTAACTGCACATGTTATAGGTACAATGGGACACTGTGTTAGGTATTATGAAGACAGCATGTTATAGATACTATAGGACACTGTGTTAGGTATTATGAGGACAGCATGTTATTAGGTCCTATAGGACACTGTGTTAGGTATTATGAAGACAGCATGTTATAGATACTATAGGACACTGTGTTAGGTATTATGAGGACAGCATGTTATAGATACTATAGGACACTGTGTTAGGTATGAGGACAGCATGTTATAGGTACTATAGGACACTGTGTTAGGTATGAGGACAGCATGTTATAGGTACTATAGGACACTGTGTTAGGTATTATGAGGTAGCATGTTATAGGTACTATGGGACACTGTGTTAGGTATTATGAGGACAGCATGTTATAGGTACTATAGGACACTGTGTTAGGTATTATGAGGACAGCATGTTATAGGTACTATAGGACACTGTGTTAGGTATTATGAGGACAGCATGTTATAGGTACTATGGGACAGTGTGTTAGGTATTATGAGGACAGCACGTTATAGGTACTATGGGACACTGTGTTAGGTATTATGAGGTAGCATGTTATAGATACTATAGGACACTGTGTTAGATATTATGAGGACAGCATGTTATAGGTACTATAGGACATTGTGTTAGGTATTATGAGGACAGCATGTTATAGGTACTATAGGACACTGTGTTAGGTATTATGAGGACAGCATGTTATAGGTACTATAGGACACTGTGTTAGGTATTATGAGGACAGCATGTTGTAGGTACTATGGAGCACTGTGTTAGGTATTATGAGGACAGCATGTTATAGGTACTATAGGACACTCTGTTAGGTATTATGAGGACAGCATATTATAGGTACTATAGGACACTGTGTTAGGTATTATGAGGACAGCATATTATAGGTACTATGGGACACTGTGTTAGGTATTATGAGGACAGCATATTATAGGTACTATGGGACACTGTGTTAGGTATTATGAGGTAGCATATTATATGTACTATGGGGCACTGTGTTAGGTATTATGAGGACAGCATATTATAGGTACTATAGGACACTGTGTTAGGTATTATGAGGACAGCATATTATTTGTACCATGGGACACTGGGTTAGGTAGTATGAGTACAGCATGTAATGGGTATTATGGGACACTGTTTGATATTATGAGTACAGCGTGTTATGGGTACTATCAGACACTGTGTTAGGTATTATGAGGACAGCATATTATATGTACTATGGGGCACTGTGTTAGGTATTATGAGGACAGCATATTATAGGTACTATAGGACACTGTGGTAGGTATTATGAGGACAACATATTACATGTACCATGGGACACTGGGTTAGGTAGTATGAGTACAGCATGTAATGGGTATTATGGGACACTGTTAGATATTATGAGTACAGCGTGTTATGGGTACTATCAGACACTGTGTTAAGTATTATGAGGACAGCATGTTTTAAGGTAACATGGGACACTGTTAAGTATTATGAGTACAGCGTGTTATGGGTATTGTGGGAAACTGTGTTAAGTATTGAGGACAGCATGTTATGATTACTATAGGACCCCGTGTTAAGTATTATGAGGACAGCGTGTTATAGGTACTGTGGGACACTGTGAGGTACTATAAGGACAGTATGTTATATGTACTATGGGACACTGTGTGAGGTACTATAAAGACAGTTTGTTATAGGTACTATGGGACACTGTGTGAGGTACTATAAGCACAGTATGTTATAGATACTATGGGACACTGTGTGAGGTACTATAAGGACAGTATGTTATAGGTACTATGGGACACTGTGTGAGGTACTATAAGGACAGTATGTTATAGGTACTATGGGACACTGAGGTACTATACGGACAGTTTGTTATAGGTACTATGGGACACTGTGTGAGGTACTATAAGGACAGTTTGTTATAGGTACTATGGGACACTGTGTGAGGTACTACAAGGACAGTATGTTAAAGATATTATAGGACACTGTGTGAGGTACTATATGGACAGTATGTTATAGGTACTGTGGGACACTGTGTGAGGTACTATAAGGACAGTATGTTATAGGTACTATGGGACACTGTGTGAGGTACTATAAGGACAGTATGTTATAGGTACTATGGGACACTGAGGTACTATACGGACAGTTTGTTATAGGTACTATGGGACACTGTGTGAGGTACTATAAGGACAGTTTGTTATAGGTACTATGGGACCCTGTGAGGTACTACAAGGACAGTATGTTAAAGATATTATAGGACACTGTGTGAGGTACTATATGGACAGTATGTTATAGGTACTGTGGGACACTGTGTGAGGTACTATAAGGACAGTATGTTAAAGATATTGGACACTGTGAGGTACTATAAGGACAGTATGTTAAAGATATTATAGGACACTGTGTGAGGTACTATAAGGACAGTATGTTATAGGTACTATGGGACACTGTGTGAGGTACTATAAGGACAGTATGTTATAGGTACTATGGGACACTGAGGTACTATACGGACAGTTTGTTATAGGTACTATGGGACACTGTGTGAGGTACTATAAGGACAGTTTGTTATAGGTACTATGGGACACTGTGTGAGGTACTACAAGGACAGTATGTTAAAGATATTATAGGACACTGTGTGAGGTACTATAAGGACAGTATGTTATAGGTACTGTGGGACACTGTGTGAGGTACTATAAGGACAGTATGTTAAAGATATAGGACACTGTGTGAGGTACTATAAGGACAGTATGTTAAAGATATTATAGGACACTGTGTGAGGTACTATAAGGACAGTTTGTTATAGGTATTATAGGACACTGTGTGAGGTACTATAAGGACAGTATGTTAAAGATATTATAGGACACTGTGTGAGGTACTATAAGGACAGTTTGTTATAGGTATTATAGGACACTGTGTGAGGTACTATAAGGACAGTATGTTAAAGATATTATAGGACACTGTGTGAGGTACTATAAGGACAGTATGTTAAAGATATTATAGGACACTGTGTGAGGTACTATAAGCACAGTATGTTATAGGTACTGTGGGACACTGTGTGAGGTTTTATGAGGATGGTATGTTCTAGATACTATTCTATAGAGTTGATTATTATGGAATCATGTTAACTATGTGTAAGTGTAGCTGAACTGGTTTCATGTTGTTGAGGAATGTGGTTTGAGCTGAAGGGACTGTGTACACTGGGCGAGTGATGTATGAACTGTAGCAGACTGAGAAAGAGGAAGTTGTGTTTTTGTTCTGTCATGTGTTCTTTAAAACACTGACGTCACCTTGAGGGGGCGCCGCAGTCGGTCCTGAGATGAATGCACAATATATAACTGCTCTCTCTCTCTTACACACAGGCACACACACACACTCACCTGGCTCTCTCGCCCCACCGTGTGTGTAATCAGTAGAGTGGCCTGGAGCTGTGAGTCCACACACAGCACTGCAAGGCCTGAATCAAATCAAATCAATGTTTTGTTGCCATCAATCATGAGGAATCTACTAGATGTGCAGTTGAAAGGCGGCTGCATGTGTTCACAGGACTGAGCAGAGTCAGTGGAGTTTAGTAACTACAGTACAAACCCAGTAGAACATCACAGCATTTAAACTGTTTAGCCTAAATAACATCAGCCATATTGAAGCCTGAAGTTGATCAGAATCCAAGTGATAAACTGACTACTGAACAGTGTCACACGGTGAGTGAGGGTTTAGACATGCAGTTAGCACCGTGCTGATTGGTGTACTACAACTGGGCTAAACTACTGAGTTACAGAAATAAGACTTGTGATTATGGGACATTGTGTTTTAACAGATACTATGGTACAGTGTGTTAGGTATTATAAGGACAGCATGTTATAGATAATATGAGACACTGTGTTAGGTATTGTGAGGACAGCATGTTATAGATAATATGAGACACTGTGTTAGGTATTATAAGGACAGCATGTTATAGATAATATGAGACACTGTGTTAGGTATTATAAGGACAGCATGTTATAGATAATATGAGACACTGTGTTAGGTATTGTGAGGACAGCATGTTATAGATAATATGAGACACTGTGTTAGGTATTGTGAGGACAGCATGTTATAGATAATATGAGACACTGTGTTAAGGATGATGAGGACAGCATGTTATAGGTATTATGGGACACTTGGGTACTATGAGGACAGCATGTTATTGGTAATATGAGACACTGTGTTAGGTATTATGAGGACAGCATATTATAGGTATTATAGGACACTTGGGTATTATGAGGACAGCATGTTATTGGTCATATGAGACACTGGGTTAGGTATTGTGAGTACAGCATGTTATAGGTTTTATGGGACACTTGGGTATTATAGGGACAGCATATTATAGATAATATGAGACACAGTGTCAGGGATCATGAGGACAGCATGTTATAGGTATTATGGGACACTGTGTTAGGTATCATGAGGACAGCATGTTATAGGTATTATGGGACAATTGGGTATTATGAGGACAGCATGTTGTTGGTAATATGAGACACTGTGTTAGGTATCATGAGGACAGCATATTATAGGTACTATGGGACACTGTGTTAGGTATTATCAGGGCCAACATATTATAGGTACTATGGGACACTGTGTTAGGTATTATGAGGATAGCATATTATAGGTACTATGGGACACTGTGTTAGGAATTATTAGGACAGTATGTTATATGTAGTACAGGGACACTATGTTAGGTATTATGGGACATTGCTTCAGAGATTACGAGGACAGCATGTTAAAGGTACTATGGGGGCCATATGTTAGGTACTATGGGACACTGTGCAAGAGATTACAAGGACAGCATGTTATAGGTAATATGGGACACTGTGTTAGGTATTATTAGGACAGCAAGTTAAATGTAATATGGGACACTGTGCAAGAGATTACGAGGACAGCATGTCAAAGGTAATATGGGACGCTGTGCAAGGGATTACGAGGACAACATGTTACATATACTATGAAACACTGTTAGGTATTATGAGGACAGCATGTTATAGGTACTATGTGGACAGTATGTTTAGTATTATGGGACACTTTGTTAGGAATGACAAGGACAGCATGTTCAGTTATATGTTTTAGGTATAAGTTAGGAAATACATAGATGGTATGGTAGATCTTATGGGACACTGTGTTAGGGATTATAAGGACTGGAATGGGAATATTATGATTATTAGGTGTTATGAGGACGGGGCATTAGGTATTGTAAGATGCTGTGTTAAGTACTATGGGAACATTATGTATGATGAAATTATGTGTTATAAGTTCACTGTGTGCTGGGACTGTGTGCTAGCAGGACAATATGTTAGGTACCATGGCTCACTGTGTTAGGTGTTATGAGGACAGCATGTTTTAGTTAATATTTGTTTTGGGACACTGCTGTTATGGGTATGTGAACAGTGTTTTGTGTGGTACGCAGATGACGTTGGGTATAATAGAGTCACTATGTGGTGTAATGCCAATATTAAATTAGGATATTGTATTACGGGGACGTTATGCTAGGGATTATGGGGACAGAGTATGTTTGAAATTATGCAAAGTGCATTGAGTGATGTGAAGTAGTAGTTTTACATTAGAATGTTGTATTATGGGGACAGTGCTTTAAGATATTGGAGCATGTTTGATAGTGTGTGACAGTGTGTTGGGGATTATGGGGACAGAGTTTTAGGATGTATTATAGGAGTATGTTTGATAGTGTGTGACAGTGTGTTGAGGATTATGGGGACAGAGTTTTAGGATATATTATAGGAGTATGTTTGATAGTTTGTGTCAGTGTGTTGAGGATTATGGGGACAGAGTTTTAGGATATATTATAGGAGTATGTTTGATAGTGTGTGACAGTGTGTTGAGGATTATGGGGACAGAGTTTTAGGATATATTATAGGAGTATGTTTGATAGTGTGTGAGAGTGTGTTGAGGATTATGGGGACAGAGTTTTAGGATATATTATAGGAGTATGTTTGATAGTGTGTGTCAGTGTGTTGAGGATTATGGGACAGAGTTTTAGGATATATTATAGGAGTATGTTTGATAGTGTGTGACAGTGTGTTGGGGATTATGGGAACAGAGTTTTAGGATGTATTATTGGAGTATGTTTGATAGTGTGTGACTGTGTTGGGGATTATGGGGACAGTGTTTTAAGATATTAAAGCATGTTTGATAGTGTGTGGCAGTGTGTTGAGGATTATGGGGACAGAGTTTTAGGATATATTATAGGAGTATGTTTGATAGTGTGTGACAGTGTGTTGGGGATTATGGGGACAGAGTTTTAGGATATATTATAGGAGTATGTTTGATAGTGTGTGACAGTGTGTTGGGGATTATGGGACAGAGTTTTAGGATGTATTATAGGAGTATGTTTGATAGTGTGTGTCAGTGTGTTGAGGATTATGGGGACAGAGTTTTAGGATATATTATAGGAGTATGTTTGATAGTGTGTGACAGTGTGTTGAGGATTATGGGGACAGAGTTTTAGGATGTTTTATAGGAGTATGTTTGATAGTGTGTGAGAGTGTGTTGGGGATTATGGGAACAGAGTTTTAGGATATATTATAGGAGTATGTTTGATAGTGTGTGAGAGTGTGTTGGGGATTATGGGGACAGAGTTTTAGGATATATTATAGGAGTATGTTTGATAGTGTGTGAGAGTGTGTTGGGGATTATGGGGACAGAGTTTTAGGATGTTTTATAGGAGTATGTTTGATAGTGTCTGACAGTGTGTTGAGGATTATGGGGACAGAGTTTTAGGATATATTATAGGAGTATGTTTGATAGTGTGTGAAGTGTGTTGGGGATTATGGGGACAGAGTTTTAGGATATATTATAGGAGTATGTTTGATAGTGTGTGAGAGTGTGTTGAGGATTATGGGGACAGAGTTTTAGGATATATTATAGGAGTATGTTTGATAGTGTGTGAGAGTGTGTTGGGGATTATGGGGACAGAGTTTTAGGATATATTATAGGAGTATGTTTGATAGTGTGTGACAGTGTGTTGGGGATTATGGGGAAAGAGTTTTAGGATGTATTATAGGAGTATGTTTGATAGTGTCTGACAGTGTGTTGAGGATTATGGGGACAGAGTTTTAGGATATATTATAGGAGTATGTTTGATAGTGTGTGAGAGTGTGTTGGGGATTATGGGGACAGAGTTTTAGGATATATTATAGGAGTATGTTTGATAGTGTGTGAGAGTGTGTTGGGGATTATGGGGACAGAGTTTTAGGATATATTATAGGAGTATGTTTGATAGTGTGTGAGAGTGTGTTGGGGATTATGGGGACAGAGTTTTAGGATATATTATAGGAGTATGTTTGATAGTGTGTGACAGTGTGTTGAGGATTATGGGGACAGAGTTTTAGGATATATTATAGGAGTATGTTTGATAGTGTGTGGCAGTGTGTTGAGGATTATGGGGACAGAGTTTTAGGATGTATTATAGGAGTATGTTTGATAGTGTGTGACAGTGTGTTGAGGATTATGGGGACAGAGTTTTAGGATATATTATAGGAGTATGTTTGATAGTGTGTGAGAGTGTGTTGGGGATTATGGGGACAGAGTTTTAGGATATATTATAGGAGTATGTTTGATAGTGTGTGAGAGTGTGTTGGGGATTATGGGGACAGAGTTTTAGGATATATTATAGGAGTATGTTTGATAGTGTGTGAGAGTGTGTTGGGGATTATGGGGACAGAGTTTTAGGATATATTTATAGGAGTATGTTTGATAGTGTGTGAGAGTGTGTTGGGGATTATGGGGACAGAGTTTTAGGATATATTATAGGAGTATGTTTGATAATGTGTGTCAGTGTGTTGAGGATTATGGGGACAGAGTTTTAGGATATATTATAGGAGTATGTTTGATAGTGTGTGGCAGTGTGTTGAGGATTATGGGGACAGAGTTTTAGGATGTATTATAGGAGTATGTTTGATAGTGTGTGAGAGTGTGTTGGGGATTATGGGGACAGAGTTTTAGGATATATTATAGTAGTATGTTTGATAGTGTGTGTCAGTGTGTTGAGGATTATGGGGACAGAGTTTTAGGATGTATTATAGGAGTATGTTTGATAGTGTGTGACAGTGTGTTGTTATTATAGGTCAGTGTTTTTGGTCATAGGTGGCTTTTTTACTGTATCCGGCTTTTGATAGTAGTTGTGTAGGATCAGCTCATTTAGAAATATACACCAGGCTCATCAGAAACTGGAACAAACAGGAGTTTCTAAAAGCGTCCCATATTACACCTAATATAGGACAGCGGCTGAGGTTTTACAGTGTGGTAGTTATTACGGCACAGTGTTTTGGGTCATATGGGACATTGATAAATTGAGAGTTTCTGTTGGCTGTGTTACAGATACAGTAGGAAGCCTTTTTTTTGCTAATTCTGGAATAAAGTTCATTACTTTTTAGTATATACAGTATGTTTTAGGCGTTTTTGGACATTATTATATTTTAAAAAGCTATTTTTATTCAGACAGGAAACATTTATTTCAATAAACACTTTATTATTAAATATTAATCAGTATTAATAGAGTAAGTAGAGCCTTTACACTTTATTATTAAATATTAATCAGTAATAATAGAGTAAGTAGTGATTTTACACTTTATTATTAAATATTAATCAGTATTAATAGAGTAAGTAGTGTTTTCCATACGTCAGTGTGTTTATTTAACTCTTTCCAAGCTTCTCCTAAACAACCCAGTATTATTATCAGTTCTCATCTAATACCTGCTTTGACTGCTCAGTACTTCATTAAGCTAAATCAAGATTTGCTGCTGAAGGAACTGAACACATTCATACAATGTCTGGGGTGTCCAGGAGAAATCCGGAACCTAACTTTGTTCTTTAAACTGGATCAAGATCTGATCTACTTCTCTCACAATAACATATTCATGTTACTTTGTATTGTTTTTATTGCTGTGTTGCAGTTAAGCAGTTAGTTTAGGTTTTAAGAATTTAGCGTGGTTCTGTATTAGTACTGATGGGTTTGGATATCAGACTGATGTATCAGCAGACAATATAATGGCAGTAACTACACACATAGCTGACTGTCCACTAATATTACTGTGTAGTAGCAGCTTATACGCTGGTGGATGTTGTTATGTGCACCTGCTTATAGTACAAGTTACACAGCGCCACCCTGTGCAAGCAGCCAGTATAGTGATCAGGTAGCATCATAGGCTGCTTTTAGATGCTTACATCAAGTAAAGTGATTGTAAGTGGAAATAGCTCAGTAGTATTTGATTGGGGTTGATTAAAAAAACTGAAGATGGTTCTTTAAGGGTTCTTTATTTAGGACAGTGGTTCTATATAGCATGATGAGCACCCACAGAACCTTTTGCATTCCCAAATGGTTCTTTGCATGCTTAAACGATTATTTAGATTGACTGAGTTTGAGTTGAGTATATGGTTCTAGATAGCACTAAAAAGACTTCAGCTGTTGTTACAAGCTTGTTACTATTTAAGAACTCTATATAAAAAGGTTCTTTATAGAACCATACACAGCACAATCCTATTCAGTCTAAAGAACCATTTAAGCATGCTGTGGTTCTGCGTTGAACTGGGCAGTCGTGGGCTGGAGGTTAAGGAACCAGCCGCATGGATTGGTTATGTTGTGTAAAGATGTTTTTTTAAGGGTTCTTTATTTAGGACAGTGGTTCTATGTAGCATGATAAGCACCCACAAAACCTTTTGCATGCCCAAATGGTTCTTTGCATGCTTGAACGATTCTTTAAATTGACTGAGGTTGCGTATATGGTTCTAGATAGCACTAAAAGTAGTTCAGCTTTTACATTGTTACAAGCCTGTAATCATATAAGAACCCTATATAAAAGGCTCAGTGAAGAACCATAGATAGCACAATCCAATTCAGTCTAAAGAACAAAGAACCATTTAATCACGTTCTGGTTCTGTGTTGAACTGGGCAGTCGTGGGCTTGACGTTGCTTCTGTTGTGTGAAGATGGTTATTTAAGGGTTCTTTAAGGGGTCTTTGCATGCTTGAACGATTCTTTAGATTGACTGAGGTTAAGTGTATGGTTCTAGATAGCACTAAAAAGAGTTCACCTGTTGTTGTTACTATTTAAGAACCCTATATAAAAAGGTTCTGTATAGAACCATACACATCACACTCCTATTCAGTCTATAGAACCAACTCAGCCTTGTGAATGGAAGGTCATTGGTTCAATGCCCTGAAGTGACAGGACACGACTGAAGTGCCCTCGGACAAGACCCCAGCGGATAGGCCTGCCCACCACTCTGGGCAAGTGTCCTCACTGCCCACCATCGTGTGTGTTTGTGTGTGTGGGTGTTTCAAGGCGGACGTCCAATTCCTGTGTGTGCAAACACGGATGGTCAGTAGTTCTAAATTCTATACGGAACCATTCTCTTTATTTAAAGAACTCTTAAAGAACCATCGCAGCACTGAAACCTGAATGCATATGAAATGAAACATTATTTATTATTATGTAAATCCTTCGCTCTCGGTTCAGCACCACAGACAGCTCCTACACAGTTTGGCAGCTAGATGGCGCCAAATCCTCTCATTCACGCAAACATATACCCGCATACATAAAGCTGTGCAGTATGGGAACCTATGGTCACTGCATGTTAGGGGCATTAGGTGTGGGCAGTCGCTGGGGACGGCTCGGTTAGCGTGATGCTGCACACTATGAGATTTAGTCTAGTTTATTTTTAATCGCTATGTTTCTACGTGAGTGAGAGAGCGAGGTGGATAGAGTGAGAGGGGAGGAGAGAGAGAGATGGAGAGAGGGGGAGGGATAGTATAGCGCCATGCAGGCACAGGCAGAGGGATTGCTTTACCGGATGCAGGTTGGCTGTCGGTGGGGGAAGACCGGGATGGATGCTACTGCTGCCCTCAGGACGTTTCCCCTTTAAGGATGAGCAGAGGTTGCTGTGTGTGTGTGAGTGAGTGTGTGAGTGTGTGAGTAAGTGTGTGAGTGTGTGTGTAAGTAACCTTGCGGAGTGATCCCGCTCCTCTCCGTGTCTGGGCTCGTCCTCTATGGCTGTGGATATGATGATGTCTCCGCCGTGGAGGAGTCTGAAGAGTATGAAGTGTTTCTCTCCGGTGATGTGCCAGTGCAAGCTGATATGCAGCAACAGGACCCTCTCGCTGATGTTCGGCTGCAAGGTGAGCCCACCGCGGCTGTGCGTGCCTGGCAGGCGGGTGCCGTTCGGCCCGAGCCATATGGGCTGTTCAGGGTTCAGCTGTTTAAGCCGAGCGAGGTCTGTGCCGGAGGAGAGCGGCGGAGGGGAACGCTACACAGCCCCAGATGATGAATGGACGAGCGTGTGTGTGTGAGAGAGAGAGAGAGAGAGAGAGAGAGAGAGAGAGAGAGAGAGAGATGGTGGGCTGCTCACATCTGCTGACTGTGCTTCCATGCTGGTGTGGAGGTTTAATACCTCCAGCGCGGTTGCTAGGGGGGTAGAAGGCTGTATGTTAATGTACTTGTTGTTAGAGCTTGTTATTGTATGTGTGTAGTATAGACGGGAACTGAACTGGGGTAAAACACTCAGCAGTAAACAGAGCAGTGGGGTGATAGATGGGGCATTAGGAGCAGGACCTGGGGCAGTGGAATGGGAGATGTATAAGTACAGGGGTAGACGGGGCGGTGGAAGGGAAAAGGGGCAGTGAATGAGGAGGCAGTGCATTTGAAGAGGAAGGTGGAGCTGTAGAGGGGTAGAAGGGGCAGTACAGGGGTAGACGGGGCAGTAGAAGGGAAAAGGGGCAGTAAATGAGGAGGCAGTGTATTTGAAGAGGAAGGTGGAGCTGTAGACGGGTAGACGGGGCAGTAGAAGGGAAAAGGGGCAGTAAATGAGGAGGCAGTGTATTTGAAGAGGAAGGTGGAGCTGTAGACGGGTAGACGGGGCAGTAGAAGGGAAAAGGGGCAGTAAATGAGGAGGCAGTGCATTTGAAGAGGAAGGTGGAGCTGTAGAGGGGTAGAAGTGAAAGTACAGGGGTAGACGGGGCAGTAGAAGGAAAAGGGGCAGTAAATGAGGAGGCAGTGTATTTGAAGAGGAAGGTGGAGCTGTAGAGGGGTAGAAGTGAAAGTACAGGGGTAGACGGGGCAGTAGAAGGGAAAAGGGGCAGTGAATGAGGAGGCAGTGCATTTGAAGAAGACAATGGAGCTGTAGGGGGGTAGAAGTGAAAGTACAGGGGTAGACGGGGCAGTAGAAAGAAAAAGGGGCAGTAAGTGAGGAGGCAGTGCATTTGAAGAGGAAGGTGGAGCTGTAGAGGGGTAGAAGTGAAAGTACGGGGTAGACGGGGCAGTAGAAGGGAAAAGGGGCAGTAAATGAGGAGGCAGTGCATTTGAAGAGGAAGGTGGAGCTGTAGAGGGGTAGAAGTGAAAGTACAGGGGTAGACGGGGCAGTTGAAGGAAAAGGGGCAGTGAATGAGGAGGCAGTGCATTTGAAGAGGAAGGTGGAGCTGTAGAGGGGTAGAAGTGAAAGTACGGGGTAGACGGGGCATAAGAAGGGAAAAGGGGCAGTAAGTGAGGAGGCAGTGCATTTGAAGAGGAAGATGGAGCTGTAGAGGGGTAGAAGTGAAAGTACAGGGGTAGACGGGGCAGTTGAAGGAAAAGGGGCAGTGACTGAGGAGGCAGTGCATTTGAAGAGAAAGATGGAGCTGTAGAGGGGTAGAAGTGAAAGTACAGGGGTAGAAGGGGCATACGAAGGAAAAGGGGCAGTAAGTGAGGAGGCAGTGCATTTGAAGAGGAAGATGGAGCTGTAGAGGATGGAGATGTGAAGGTAGACTGGGAGATGGAAGGAAAAATGGGGCAGTAGAGGGAAAGATGGGGCAGTAGAGGGAAAGATGGGGCAGTAGAGGGAAAGATGGGGCAGTAGAGGGAAAGATGGGGCAGTAGAGGGAAAGATGGGGCAGTAGAAGGGGTAAATATCTTTATGCTTGTTTTCTGGATATAAACTCTGCAACACGGATACTCTGCACAGCCGAGTGATGAGATGATGACCTTGGGATAGAAACCGAGAAGGCCAGTCGCACAAACGTACACACACACACACACACACACACACACACACACACACACACACTCACAAACACACACACAGAGCTCTGCATTGTTTAGTTAATGATGTCATCATGATGTGCTGTTGCTGTAATAGTCTGGGTTAGTGTAGCGTATCCATAACCCAGCTCACCAACACACGCTCACCTCTCAGCCACGAGCATCACGTTACTGGGCCGTGGATGTTTATCTTTCTATAGGATCCAGTCTGCTGGCCGGTATATCCTGTCCTGGAACGTCATATATATTTAATTACGGAGTCATCTGAGACTGCCGCCGAGTGCATACACTCTGAGTGCATCACACATGGCTGGTATTGATGGATGGGGCTGAGAGTGTATTGATCTATGTATATTCCTGGAGAGCTCTTATTTATTCACTAACAGTGATAATTCGGTTGCTGTGATAAACAGTAGACTAGACCAGATCAGAGCGCTTCTGTCACAGACAGTAAGAGAGTGTGTTATAATGAATATTACAGTACAGAGTGATGTGGCTTCTATCACTCCATAAGGGTGCAGGGGTAGCGTTATGGTATAGAGTGAGATGGCTATTACATCATAAGTACAAAGACTTGCACATAAGAATGGTTTAGAGCGACTGTTATTACCTTACAATGGTGTGGAGTGAGACAGCTGTTATTACATCATAACTGTGTAGAGTGAGCAGTCTGTTATTACATTATAACTGTGTAGAGTGAGCAGTCTGTTATTACATCATAACTGTGCAGAGTGAGACGGCTGATATTACACCATAAGTGTGTAGAGTGAGACAGCTGCTATAACATTATAACTGTGTAGAGTGAACAGTCTGTTTCTACACCATAGCTGTGTAGAGTGAGCAGTCTGTTAATACATCATAACTGTGTAACATGAGCCGTCTGTTATTACATCATAACGGTGTAGAGTGAGCAGTCTGTCATTACATCATAACGGCGTAGCGTGAGCAGTCTGTTATTACATCATAACTGTGTAGCGTGGGGAGTCTGTTATTACATCATAACTGTGTAAAGTCAGCAGTCTGTTATCACATCATAACGATGTAGAGTGAGCAGTCTGTTATTACATCATAACGGCGTAGCGTGAGCAGTCTTTTATTACATCATAACTGTGTAACGAGAGCAGTCTGTTATTACATCATAACTATGTAGAGTGAGCAGTCTGTCATTACATCATAACTGTGCAACGTGAACAGTCTGTTATTACATCATAACTGTGTAGAGTGAGCAGTCTGTTATTACATCATAACTGTGTAACGTGAACAGTCTGTTATTACATCATAACTGTGTAGAGTGAGCAGTCTGTTATTACATCATAACTCTAATGTGAACAGTCTCTTATTACATCATAACTGTGTAGAGTGAGCAGTCTGTTATTACATCATAACGGTGTAGCGTGAGCAGTCTGTTATTACATCATAACTATGTAGCTTGAGCAGTCTGTCATTACATCATAACTGTGTAACGTGAACAGTCTGTTATTACATCATAACTGTGTAGAGTGAGCAGTCTGTTAATACATCATAACTGTGTAGAGTGAGCAGTCTGTCATTACATCATAACTGTGTAACGTGAACAGTCTGTTATTACATCATAACTGTGTAGAGTGAGCAGTCTGTTAATACATCATAACTGTATAGAGTGAGCAGTCTGTCATTACATCATAACTGTGTAACGTGAACAGTCTCTTTTTACACAATAACTATGTAGAGTGAGCAGTCTGTTAATACATCATAACTGTGTAGCGTCAGCAGTTTGTTATTACATCATAACTGTGTAACGTGAACATTCTGTTATTACATCATAACTGTGTAGAGTGAGCAGTCTCTTAATACATCATAACTGTGTAGAGTGAGCAGTCTGTCATTACATCATAACTGTGTAGAGTGAACAGTCTATTTTTACACCATAACTATGTAGAGTGAGCAGTCTGTTATTACATCATACCTGTGTAGTATCAGCAGTTTGTTATTACATCATAACTGTGTAACGTGAACAGTCTGTTATTACACCATAACTGTGTAGAGTGAGCAGTCTGTTATTACATTATAACTGTGTAGAGTGAGACAGCAGTTCTTACACCATATCTGTGTAGTGTGAGCAGTCTGTTATTACATCATAACTGTGTAAAGTGAGCAGTCTGTTATTACATCATAACTGTGTAACGTCAGCAGTCTGTTATTACATCATAACTGTGTAACGTCAGCAGTCTGTGATTACATCATAACTGTGTAGTGAGAGACGGCAGTTATTACACCATCACTGTGTAGAGTGAGCAGTCTTTTATTACATCATAACTGTGTAGAGTGAGCAGTCTGTTATTATATCATAACTGTGTAGAGTGAGACAGCTGTTATTATATCATAACTGTGTAGAGCGAGACAGCTGTTATTACATCATAACTGTGTAGAGTGAACAGTCTGTTATTACATCATAACTGTGTAGAGTGAACAGTCTGTTATTACACCATAACTGTGTAGAGTGAGCAGTCTGTTATTACATTATAACTGTGTAGAGTGAGACAGCAGTTCTTACACCATATCTGTGTAGTGTGAGCAGTCTGTTATTACATCATAACTGTGTAAAGTGAGCAGTCTGTTATTACATCATAACTGTGTAACGTCAGCAGTCTGTTATTACATCATAACTGTGTAACGTGAACAGTCTGTTATTACACCATAACTGTGTAGAGTGAGCAGTCTGTTATTACATTATAACTGTGTAGAGTGAGACAGCAGTTCTTACACCATATCTGTGTAGTGTGAGCAGTCTGTTATTACATCATAACTGTGTAAAGTGAGCAGTCTGTTATTACATCATAA
>CM038726.1:37566491-37573811 GCA_021613375.1 Megaleporinus macrocephalus | reverse complement strand
TGATTGGTAGCTGGTGTTACTAGGATGCTTGGTGTGGTACTGGGATGCTTGGTGTGGTACTTGGATGCTGTGTGTGTTACTAGGATGCTTGGTGTGGTACTGGGATGCTGGGTGTGGTAGTGGGATGCTGGGTGTGGTACTGGGATGCTGGGTGTGGTACTGGGATGCTGGGTGGATGCTGGGTGTGGTAGTGGGATGCTGGGTGGATGCTGGGTGTGGTAGTGGGATGCTGGGTGTGGTACTGGGATGCTGGGTGTGGTACTGGGATGCTGGGTGTGGTACTGGGATGCTGGGTGTGGTACTGGGATGCTGGGTGTGGTACTGGGATGCTGGGTGTGGTACTGGGATGCTGGGTGTGGTAGTGGGATGCTGCTTGTTGCGCTGAGATACAGGATGCCGTACTGGGATGCTAGGTGTGTTACTGAGATACAGGATACAGGATACAGTGGTACTGGGATGCTGGGTATACTGGGATACTGGATGCTGGGTCAGGTACTAAGATACTGGATGCTGGGTGTACTGGGATACTGGATGCTGGGTGTACTGGGATACTGGATGCTGGGTCTGGTACTGGGATACTGGATGCTGGGTGTACTGGGATACTGGATGCTGTGTGTACTGGGATACTGGATACTGGGTCTGGTACTGGGATGCTGTGTACTGGGATACTGGATGCTGGGTCTGGTACTGGGATACTGGATGCTGGGTGTACTTGGATGCTGGGTGTGCTGGGATGCTGGGTGTACTGGGATGCTGGGTGTGGTAGGAGGACACCACACGACACTGCTGTCTGGATAGTTTTGGTTGGTGGACGATTCTCAGTCCAGCAGTGACAATGAGGTGTTTAAACACTCCAGCAGCAGCACTGCTGTGTCTAATCCACTCACACCAGCACAACACACACTTGGGTCTGTAAGTGGAGCTCCTGTATGGTCAGTGGAGCTGATACAGTGGACAGTGAGTGGAGGTCCTGTATGGTCAGTGGAGCTGATACAGTGGACAGTGAGTGGAGGTCCTGTATGGTCAGTGGAGCTGATACAGTGAGTGTAGATACAGGGAGGTAGTGTTAATGTTATGGCTGATATATATATATATATATAGGTTTGATATAGATATATATATGTATATCTTTTATCATGAAGGTATCGTATTATGCAGAGCAGCTGTATCTCTGCCGTGGCTTGAATATGAACTGATCTGGGTTCAGTGTTTATGGCTGACGCAGTGATCTGTCAGTGCTATCGTATATCGCTCTGGATGAACTGCTGGTCTGCAGCCTTTAAAGATACGAGCTTCATATCATCGCTGGCCTCTGCTGTGAAGGTGGCATTTTGGAGATTCTTGATTTTCTTTGGGCAGCAATAAAACATAACAGCGTCCATGTCCTGCGTTTGTGTTGCTATATGGACCAAAACCAGCTGAACACCACTACTTCCCAGCCTCTCTTTCTTACTGTTCCTCTCTTCTGATTGGCTGCTAATTACAAAAGCAGACCCGGCTCACTTTGTAGCTTCAGTGTAAGTGGGAGGGGCTAAACTGCCATAGCCTGAATATGTAAATGTGTTGGTTTCAGCAGTTTAGTTTCTATATGGACTGTATAGAAGTAACAACTGTGTGATGATATAGAACAGGGGTCACTAACAGGCGGACCCCAGACGTTGTCCAATGCGGACCCAAACAGATAAACTACTGAGAAGGATTTAATTCTGACTGTGTTTATTTTAAGCCAATCAGATCTGAGCAAATTCGGGAGTGCAGCGAGCACACAGAGTAACGTGCAACCAGGAATGGACCGAGACATACATGCTCCAAACAGAGTGAAGAAGAAGGCTACATGTTTTATTTACTTTTTCTATAAATAAACACTTTTCTGTTTTTTTTTAATGTAAGCCCTGTTTTTATTGAATGAGTAAAATTGTAACAAACTGAAATATCACTAAATTCTATAAGTAGTTACTATAAGTTCAGACACTGAAAATTGATGTGATAAATGTAAAAAGACCACAATACATAAAAATAAATCAGACTGAACAGCCAGCTGAGAATTTCGATGGTGATTTTTTTATAGAAAACAAACCCGCACTGACACGACAACTACATTAAGTGAAAACCCAAAACAAAAGCTCTTTTAATCAGTGTAATCTTTACTTTGTATGGGGTTATTTGTGGTGGTCTAAAGGTGCCCAGCTTTAAGTTACAGTCCTTTACATACAGTCATTCAGATTTTCTTATTCCCCCAAAGCGCAGTCCACACATCCATGACGAATACTGAATGTTCCATAAAGAAAATAGTCACAAGCAAGAACCAAAAACTCCAAGATACTTCAATCACTGAGGAAAAAACACTCATGTAGAACAAACAGGATCTGTCTCGCCCAGCTTCCTGCTTAACTCCAACAGCCAAATCCAAGAACAGTGATGAGAAGGTGAAGAAGTATTTAGGCTTGTTCGAGATACGGCTGAGCCTGGCCTTGGTGGTCAGCGAGAGCAGCCGGGCGCAGTTGGGGGAGGAGCTTAGAAAAGAGCCTTAACTCGGACAGTCGCCGTCTGCAGCCTACGTGAACACCGGCGGGTCTCGCTGTGTTAGCTCTCTTCACAGCTGGTGAAGTAGACGCAATAAAAAAACAGTAAAAAGAAAGAAATGAATTTAAGAGTTGAAGGAAAAATATATCCAATACGATAGTGATGTAGTGCTTTCAAAGACATTCACAAATCATTAGAGTAAAAATCTAAGGTAATTGAGCCTCAACCTTTATGATCTTTATGATCTTTATGAACTGACATGCTAGGACACATGATAGTATTAGTATAAATATGGGGTCTTGAAAGAGTTTTAGAGGAGACATATATTTTACATTTTAAAAAATCAGATGTCAAAGGTGTCTGCGGAGCTTCTGACCAATGAGGATTAAGCTCTGTCGTCATCAAGCCGTCTCTCGGCTGGTGCAGTTCGTGAAGAGCAACTGCAGCGACTGTGTGTGAAGCCTGCAGCTCCTCGCCCTCGCGAGATGTTAACGTAGTAGGTCATCGTGGAGCGACTCAAGTCGTAAAAAAAAACTAACACGCCTTTTCTTTTCCCCGTCTGAACAGGAGCTACTCCAAAAACAAAAGAAAAAAAGGAATATATAGAAAACATCATGTACCTGCACCACTTCCCACCAAAGAATCAAATCATTTCTTAGATCATCTACAAAGGTACTCAAGTTACTCAAAAGCTACCCAACAGCTTTATAAATAAATCATTCAGTTCAGCATTTAAACAGTAAATATACTGAAATGTATTCATGCTATTTTCCATGACAACACTGGGGCGGCCATCTTTGTTTACTTTGTGTTAGAACTTCTGTTGCGAGCGCGGATACGTGGATACTGATTACAAGCAAAACGACAACAAACATAAAATAATTAGCATAACATGTTCAGTTAGAGGGGGTCAGTAATTGGAAGAAGATAAAAACTTGTCTTGAACAAGTGTTGGGGGGCCGCCTTCCAAACAAGACCACCTGCTTCTCTGACTGAAGCTCTAAATTTAAAACCTCCACCCAAACCTCCGTATGTCTGCTCTCACCATTCTGTGGAGGAGAACCAGCACCAGAGCTTCCTTATCCAGAGAACTGTCTCTTTTATGAAGCTCAGAGGAAGCAGACGTGTCGGTGCTGGTGAGTCTATCAGTTCAGTAACTGTTTTCTGATCAGTGTCCACCGCGCTAGGCTATCTGGACTGTAACTAACACCCACGCAGAGCGGCTCGGGCAGCTGCTGGACTTGGGTTTTACCGGCTTTCAGAAATATAAACTCACCGTCTGTGTGTAGGAGGACACGCCCACCTTCCCACTGTGCAGGTACTGATACGCTTCAGTACTTTTATAGTTTTTCATTACTGAACCGTCTACACCTTCAGAGTACAGAGTAATTAAACATGTCTTCATAAGTAACCTCAGACCACCTTCTCATATCACCCACCCACTGTGTTATTAACCTCAGACCACCTTCCCATATCACCCACCCACTGTGATATTAACCTCAGACCACCTTCCCATATCACCCACCCACTGTGATATTAACCTCAGACCACCTTCTCATATCACCCACCCACTGTGTTATTAACCTCAGACCACCTTCCCATATCACCCACCCACTGTGATATTAACCTCAGACCACCTTCTCATATCACCCACCCACTGTGTTATTAACCACAGACCACCTTCTCATATCACCCACCCACTGTGTTATTAACCTCAGACCACCTTCCCATATCACCCACCCACTGTGTTATTAACCTCAGACCACCTTCTCATATCACCCACCCACTGTGTTATTAACCTCAGACCACCTTCTCATATCACCCACCCACTGTGTTATTAACCACAGACCACCTTCTCATATCACCCACCCACTGTGTTATTAACCACAGACCACCTTCTCATATCACCCACCCACTGTGTTATTAACCTCAGACCACCTTCCCATATCACCCACCCACTGTGATATTAACCTCAGACCACCTTCTCATATCACCCACCCACTGTGTTATTAACCACAGACCACCTTCTCATATCACCCACCCACTGTGTTATTAACCACAGACCACCTTCTCATATCACCCACCCACTGTGTTATTAACCTCAGACCACCTTCCCATATCACCCACCCATTGTGATATTAACCTCAGACCACCTTCTCATATCACCCACCCACTGTGTTACTAACCACAGACCACCTTCTCATATCACCCACCCACTGTGTTATTAACCTCAGACCACCTTCCCATATCACCCACCCACTGTGATATTAACCTCAGACCACCTTCTCATATCACCCACCCACTGTGTTATTAACCTCAGACCACCTTCTCATATCACCCACCCACTGTGTTATTAACCACAGACCACCTTCTCATATCACCCACCCACTGTGTTATTAACCACAGACCACCTTCTCATATCACCCACCCACTGTGTTATTAACCTCAGACCACCTTCCCATATCACCCACCCACTGTGATATTAACCTCAGACCACCTTCTCATATCACCCACCCACTGTGTTATTAACCTCAGACCACCTTCCCATATCACCCACCCACTGTGATATTAACCTCAGACCACCTTCTCATATCACCCACCCACTGTGTTATTAACCACAGACCACCTTCTCATATCACCCACCCACTGTGTTATTAACCTCAGACCACCTTCCCATATCACCCACCCACTGTGATATTAACCTCAGACCACCTTCTCATATCACCCACCCACTGTGTTATTAACCTCAGACCACCTTCTCATATCACCCACCCACTGTGTTATTAACCACAGACCACCTTCTCATATCACCCACCCACTGTGTTATTAACCTCAGACCACCTTCCCATATCACCCACCCACTGTGATATTAACCTCAGACCACCTTCTCATATCACCCACCCACTGTGTTATTAACCTCAGACCACCTTCTCATATCACCCACCCACTGTGCAGGTACTGATACACTTCAGTACTTTTATAGTTTTCCACCTTCTCATATCATCCACCCACTGAGTTATTAACCTCAGAACAACTTCTCATATCACCCACCCACTGAGTTATTAACCTCAGACCACCTTCTCATATCATCCACCCACTGAGTTATTAACCTCAGAACAACTTCTCATATCACCCACCCACTGAGTTATTAACCTCAGACCACCTTCTTATATCACCCACCCACTGTGCAGGTACTGATACACTTCAGTACTTTTATAGTTTTCCACATCACCCACCCACTGTGTTATTAACCTGGGAGGAGACGGTGTTGTCCCATTAGAACTTCTTACTGTCTCTCTGGTCTCCTCCCATCTAACTGTATTCATTTTGGTTAGCTGAGTGGAAGTTCTAACACAAAGGCAGAACAAACACACGCTTGAAAGTGGGTGTGGCCAAATACGGTGAATAAGATGCTGATACAAGGCTACTTGGGTAAACAGAATACACCACTGAATCAGAACACACGTTAGAAATGATGACGGCCAGACCTTGGCCTGAGGAGATCTCCTCTAACTGGACCTCACTGAACTTTAATTAAACACTCCTGATATAGAGGTTCACGTAGCATGGTTCTAATTGGTGGGGTAATCATATAATCATCTAATAAACTCTCGTAACTTGGAATGCTGGGACCAGATCATACTAATTCAACCCCAACATGACCCGATTTTGTCATAGCCAACAAATTCCCAACGTTGGTCTGGAGAGAATTCCAATGGGATGTGGTATCTGGGATGACCCACAACATCCTAGCTAACTGTCGAGCATGTCAGGATTTTAATATTTTGCCACCTAGATTTACATCTCCTGTGATATGTTCCTTGATGTTTTACCAATAGGAGGATAAAGCGCCCTCTGGTGGTCATCATGGAGAAGAGCGAGATGGTGATGCTGCTGTTATAGCTGTCAGGTGGAGCTACATATCATTGATATCACAATAACCTCCAGTCCCAATTTAACAGCAGCTACTAACACTCCTGTGGACACAGTCGTTACCTCGCGTTCTCTTTGAATGCTCGGCAGGCCACGCCATCCTCGCCGGGCTCCACAATCGCTTTTTCTTTTCAGAGCCACCAGTGTAACACACAGCCCTCCTGTAGCCATGATGGACAGTTGCTTGACCCGCCTCCCCAGGGACGTGATTGGTCGGGTTAAAATGTACAGTGTTTACAGTCTCTGGACTGTAGTGGTGCTGTGACTGATTAATCTGATAAAGAGACCATCGTGAAAAACAAACTCATAGTTTAGTCGGACCCCAGCAGGAGGTCCAGTGATGCTGTTAGCGTTAACAGTGCTGTGGAGCCGTATTACACCTGTTAGTGCAGGTGTGCAATATTAACACATCCACGAGTCCCTGCAGATGGAGATGAAGGGAAGAGTCACACGCTGGTGTCTTCCAGGGAAGTAGTTCTGTGTTGTACTTTAACAATACCTATCTTTCTCTCTCTCTCTCTCCCTCTCTCCCTGTCTCTCTCTCTCTCTCTCTCCCTCTCTCTCTCTGTAGAAATACAGGTATCAGGATGAGGAGACTCCGCCCCTGGAGCATAGCCCCGCCCACCTGGCCCACAGCAAAAGTGCTGAGATGCTGCATATGAGCGACAAGAACTTGGCTGCAATGGACACCATGCATAGCTACGGTCCCCACACACACATCTCTCCTGTGAAGGTGAGCACACACACATATACACACACACACATACACACACACACATATACACACACACACACACACACACACACTTACACACACACAGACATAAAAACACATACACACACACACACACACACACACACAAA
>CM038726.1:37548991-37561491 GCA_021613375.1 Megaleporinus macrocephalus | reverse complement strand
TCTCTCTCTCTCTCTTACTGTGGTACCATCTGTCTACATGAAATACACATACTAACACCACACACATCACACACACCACACACACCAACAACACACGACTAACACACACCAGAGCAAGCTGAGGCTGTGTGTGTGTGTGTGTGTGTGTGTGTGTGTGTCAGCCGGTGACTGGACAGAGTGTGTTTATATATAAACTGACTGGTCACTTCATTAACTACATCTCCACTTTGTAGTTCTACACTTACAGACTTTAGTTCATCTGTTTCTTTAATGATCAGGACCCCCACAGAACCACCCACCACAGAGCAGGTACTGTTAGGGAGGTGGGTCATTCTCAGCACTGCAGTGACACTGACGTGGTGGTGGTGTGTTAGTGTGTGTGGTGCTGGTGTGAGTGGATCAGACACAGCATCTTTTCTCTCTCTTTCTTTCTCCATATCTCTTTCTCCCTATATCTCTCTCTCTTTTTTTCTCTCTCTCTTTCATCTATCCACAAGCTCTCCCTTGTTCTTCCACCTCTGCTCACAACAACTACACTGTGTTATTTTACTCCTGTCTGTTATACATGCTTCCTCCTGAACACTGACCCAGGAACAGCACTAACAGAGCCCCAGTCAGGAACCACAGCTCTGTCACTGGTCCTTATATATACTCACCAGGCCGTACAGTCCATATATATATATAAAACACTAATCATAACATTCAACAGTATTTTAATTTGTATTATTCTGAGCATATACCCGGTTCTGCTGCTGCTGCTTTAAAGTGAAAATCTAACACGGGTTTGGACGTTTATCTCAAACTCAGACGAGCTGAGAGGACGTGTGATGTTCTGTAGGCTGCACTGGAGCTACACGGCTAATGTAGCTAACCTGTAATTAGAGCTATCAGTTTAGCATCGTGATCGTATTACAGTGTAAAGATGTTCTCTTACAGACTCACTGTTATCTGTAAACATGGACTCAATTAGATTGAAAAAGCTACGCTAGCTATGCTAACAGGATTTGCTGGATGACTAAACACATTTTATTATTTAGGTAAGATACATGATGCTAAACTGGATGCTAAAAGCTTTTAATATACGTTAGCTACATTAGCATCTGGTTATATAGTCCATATATAGACTCTCAAGTCTGAACAGTCCATATATAGACTCTCCAGGCCACATGGTCCTCATATATACCCAACAGGCCGTACAGTCCATATATATAAAACACTAATCATAACATTCAACAATAAATTCGGAGCATATACGGTTCTGCAGCTGCTTTAAAGTGAAAATCTAACACGGATTTGCCATTTACCCCAAAATTACACGGCTAGCTAACCTGTAATTAGAGCTATCAGTTTAGCATCATGACTGTATTACAGTGTAAAGATGTTCTCTTACAGACTCACTGTTATCTGTAAACATGGACTGAATTAGATTGAAGAAGCTACACTAGCTATGCTAACAGGATTTGTTGGATGACTAAACACATTTTATGATATTTAAATACACGTTAGCTGCATTAGCATCCGATTCTCCAGGCCACATGGTCCTCATATATACTCACTAGGCCGTACAGTCCATATATATTAAATACTAATCATAACATTCAACAGTAAAATTTGAGCAGATACGGTTCTGCTGCTGCTTTAAAGTGAAAATCAGATTTGAATGTTAATCTCAAAATTAGACGAGCTGAGAGGATGTTGTGTAGTTCTGTAGGCTGCACTGAAGCTACAGTTTAGCTATCAGTTTAGCCTCATGATCATATTATAATAAAAGCTTTAAAAGCTTTTAATACACGTTTGCTGCATTAACTGTAATACGATCATGATGCTAAACTGACAACTCTTATTAGAGGTTAGCTAGCCGTGTAGTTCCAGTGCAGCCTACAGAACCACACAACTTCCAACTTAGAGCTGAGAGGATGTGTGTAGTTCTGTAGGCTGCATTGGAGCTACACAGCTAATGTAGGTAACCAGTAATGGGAGCTATCAGTTTAGCATCATGATCGTATTACAGTGTAAATATGTAATACATAAACGGAATTAGATTGAAAAAGCTACGCTAGCTATGCTAACAGGATTTGTTGGTTGACTAAACACATTTTATGATTTAAGTATGATACATGATGCTAAACTGGATGCTAAAAGCTTTTAATACACGTTAGCTGCATTAGCATCTGGCTATATAGTCCATATATAGATTCTCCAGGCCACATGGTCCTCATATATACCCACCAGGTCGTACAGTCCATATATATAAAACACTAATCATAACATTCAACGGTAAATTCTGAGCAGATTTACACGTTTACTCTAAAATTAGACGAGCTGAGAGGATGTGTGTTGTTCTGTAGGCTGCACTGGAGCTACATGGCTAGCTAACCTGTAATTAGAGCTATCAGTTTAGCATCGTGATCGTATTAAAGTATAGAGATGTTCTCTTACAGACTCACTGTTATCTGTAAACATGGACTGATGCAGCTACGCTAGCTATGCTTACAGGTGTTGTTGATGGTTATTTATAACAGAGAGAGTCAGAAATGACATGTTCAAGACTATTAAAGCTGACTGAACATACAGTTAGGCCCAGAAATAATTGGACAGTGACACAAGCATTGTACACTTGTATACTAAACCATATTCAAGATACTGTTATATAATGAATGTGGGCTTGAAGTGCAGACTCTCATTTTAATTTAAGAGTATCCACATCCTGATTGGAGGAAGGGTTTAGGAATTACAGCGCTTCAATAAGTAGCTGCCTCTTTTTCAAGGGACCAAAAGTAATTGGACAGTTATCTCAAAAGCTATTTCATGGGCTTTTTTTCCCTCGATAATCCATCATCAGTTAAGCAGGTAAAGGTCTGGAGTTGATTCAAGGTGTGGCATTTGCTAGGAATGTTAGGAGTGGCCATATTAAACATATTAAAGGTGCATTCTGGGAAGAAAGAGCGCAGTGGTGAGCTCGGGAACTCAAAAAGGCCTGGACGTCCTCAGAAGACATCAGTGGTGGAAGATCTCAGAATCCTTTTCATGGTGAGGAAGAATTACTTCACAACATCCATCCCAGTGAGGAACACTCTCCAGGAAGAAGGTGTATCAGTATCTAAGTCTACCATAAAGAGAAGACTTCATCAGAGCAAATTTAGAGGGTTCACCGTGAGTTAACCCTTAAACACAGAAACTCCAGATTAGACTAAAAACATCTAATGCTGATCTTACACCAAACGATTTTCAAGCCATTTTACTGTTAAAGAAAAGTTTCCAGTGTTGGAATAAAATCATGAGAGTCTTGCTAGAGTCGCGCTCGCGTCATCTCGATGGTTTAGGGTTAGCGTTCCGATAAAATCAATCCTGTTTAATATTATCATAAGTCTAAAGTCTTGGCTCACGCAAATAGTGACGTGAACATCGTTGACAACCAATAGGAGAGCTCCGTTCACCACCAAACGGGAAGCTGCGAGGAACGCGACCCCCCCACGTGCCCCTAATCCAACACGGCACCCGAGCGCCCAGGAACGTCTGCCAGGTAAAGAAGTTAGACATGGAGGGAAGTCCAGATTTGGAAGGATTTGGAAAATGGGGTTCTCCTGGACTGTACAGAAGGAGGAGAAACTGGTGGAACTGTGGAGTGAGCTGTGGAGTGAGCTGTGGAGTGAGCTGTGGAGTGAGCAAGAGGGCCTCTACCGTACATTTAGCTGAATATTGCTAGCTTCAGTCATATAGATGAGAAATAATTGCAGTCTCGTAAACAGTGACTCTGAAAGACCCCCAGTCTTTGCAAAATCATAGCCTGTGACTAGTCTGTGACTAAAGGCTGTGACTAGTGTTTAGATGTGAGAGGGTGTCAGACTAGGGGTGTGCCATATCGTATCATACACAATAATATCGCCAACATTTTTAAATATGGTGAACGATATTATACCCTGAAATATCGAGCCATATCACCATCACTAATTATCACACCAGGTACTACTTTTACTGTTTTTAGAAAAATATAAATTTACACTTTTCTCATTTCCTATTATATCTCTACTAGATACAGATTTTATCTCCAGTATCATTCACTTTACTTCAGTCCTGGATATATGGAGATATCTGGAGTGCATTATTTAGTATTGTGGCATTCTGGATCATTGACTTCTGTTACAATCTGATGAAAATTTGTGTATTTTTTAATATCTCAGTTAGGAGTGTGCCATATCATATCATACGCAATAATAAAAAAAAAATCATATTGCCAAGATTATAGTTATTGCAAAAATACCATGAAATATTGTGATATTATTATAGGGCCATATCACCCACCCCTATGTCAGTATATTAAACGTCTTTTCAGAGTCTTCTAGTGTATGGTTAGCATAAAGAAAGCCAGCCCAGTTCTGGACCAGCATTCTTCATACAGATGAAACTCAGATCAACCTGTATCAGAATGATGAGAAGAAGAAAGCACCAAAGCACACCACACCCTCTGTAAAACATGGTGGAGCAATGGCACTGGGTGACTAGTGTTTATTGATGATATGACAGAAGATAGAAGCAGCTGGATGAATGCTGAAGTGTACAGGGATTTACTTTCTGCTCATATTCAACCAAATGCAGCGAGGTTGATTGGACAGCACTTCATAGTACAGATGGACAGTGACCCAAAACACGCTGCAAAACCAACCCAGGACTTCTTTAAGGTAAAGAATATTCTGTAATGGTCGAGTCAGTCACCAGATCTCAACTTGCTTGAGCATTGATTCACTGCTTAAGATAAAACTTACGGCAGAAAATCCTCAAACAAGCCACGACTGAAGACCACTGAAGTAAAGACCTAGCAAAACATCACAATGGAGGAAACCCAGTGTTTGGTGATGTCCATGGGTTCCAGATATCAGGCAGTCATTGCCTGCAAGGGATTCTTAACAGAGTGTTAATAATTAACATTTTATTTATAGTAATGTTAATTTGTCCAATTACTTTTGAGCCTCTGAAATGAGGAGGCTTTGGAGAAAAATGGTTGCAGTTCCTAAACATTTCATAGGATATTTTTGTTCAACCCCTTGAGTTAAACGTGAAAGTCTACACTTCAATTGCATTCCAGTTAATTCATTATAAATCCAATGTGGTGGCTTGGAGAGCCCAAATGATAAAGACTGTGTCACTGTCCAAATATTTCTGGACCTAACTGTATTTTACGATTTAGGTATGATGTATAACTGTCTATTTAGTTGAGGCTAAATGTTAGCCGCATTAGCCTAGTAGTTTCTGTGCTAAAGCTAAAGAGGTAATAATGCATGTCTTTATGGCTGAAGAGCCGCGATTGGGCTACAAGATTCCTCTGTTTAACCATCAGCTAAATATTTAACCCACTCTTTTCCTTTTCTGACCACATTTAAAGGGGAACTCCACCAAATTAGCAAGTAAAAAGAGTTGTTCAGAGTGGTTCAGTGTGAAAAGATCTGTTCAAAGTGGTGGTGAATGGAACCAGACATCCACCTCTAAAAGCTCCTCACAGAAAGTTCTTACAGTAGATGTTATAAATACACTGTCTGATTCTGAGACGCTGTTTATGATAGTTTAGAGAAGATCTCAGTCTTAAACTCCATTCATGGTGGAGGGATACATGCAGGACGCTGTGAGGTTCAAATAGTCCCCAAAGAAAACCTAGTATTTTCAGATCTTCCACATTTTACCATCAACATCCAGATAAACTCAGAAGACACATGTAGCTTCACTGGTGGGTTTCATAGTAAATACAATGTGTAAATTAGTGTTGTAGACATGGAGACACCTGGTTACCTTCACCACCACTGTAAACATCATCACCACAACTGTAAACACCATCACCACCACTGTAAACACCATCACCACCACTGTAAACACTATCACCACCACTGTAAATATCACCATCACTGTAAACACCATCACCACCACTGTAAACACCATCACCACCACCACTGTAAACACCACCAGCACCACTATAAACACCATCATCACCACTGTATACACCATCACTACCACTGTAAACAACATCACTACCACTGTAAACACCATCACCACCACTGTAAACACCATCACCTCCACTGTAACATCATCACCACCTCTGTAAACACCACCAACACCACTGTAAACACCATCACTACCACTGTAAACACCATCACTACCACTGTAAACACCATCACCACCACTGTAAACACCATCACCTCCACTGTAACATCATCACCACCTCTGTAAACACCACCAACACCACTGTAAACACCATCACCACCACCACTGTAAACACCATCACCTCCACTGTAAACATCATCACCTCCACTGTAAACACCATCACCTCCACTGTAACAACACTACCACCACTGTAAACACCATCACCACCACCACTATAAACACCATCACCACCACTGTAAACACCATCACCACCACTGTAAACAGCATTACCACCACTGTAAACACCACCTCTGTGTTCTATATATCTCAAACCCTAATTTATGAAGGAATTTGGAGAAGTTCCCCTTTAATACTTCCTCCTGCTCCTCCCACTGTTCTTGCTCCCTCCCTCCGCCCGGTGTGATTGATATCTGATCCTGCTCTTCCCTCTGTTCAGTTATCCTCCCTCCTCTGCTGTTTTTATTTTTTTCAGCCGGTGCTGCTGTCGGCTGGCCACACCCCTCTGTACACCTCCGCTGTCTCCACTCTGGTAAGAGCACTGAGGCGGCACTGCCATCTGCTGGTCGGTGGCGGCCGTTACAGCAGCAGAAACAGCTGACTGTGCGTGTGTGTGTTTGTGTGGACGTCGTCCTTCATCCAAGACCATTACATTCAGATCACTCCTCAGCACCGCCGTTCCTCCCGCGTGAGCCGAGCAGGCCGCGTGTGTCTTCACCGTCTCGTCTGTGCTCAGTGACGCTGAACACGTTGTTTATGTTCTGAAATGTTCTCGAGTTTAAATCCTGAAGAATCTACGTGATGATGTGACCAAACGTATGACTGGAAAGTGTTCTTGTGAGCTTCAGCACTTCTGGGTTTATCTGCCCGTCTGTATGTCTGTCTGTCTATCTGGCTGTCCATCGATCTAGAGTGTTATCATAGAACCATATGCCCAGGAACCACTGAGGAACCTTCATGTATGGAGCACTGGGTCTTCTTTAGGACGAAGATGAAATCACTATTCTGACAGCTGCAGGTTGAGTCTCACTTCAGCAAGAACTTCATTTAGACCAGAATACTGGAGACATGAGAACTCTTCATCATCATCATCATCATCATCAGTCATCATCATTATAACATTATTGTTACCATCATCAGCATTATCTTCATCATAATCTTCATTAACATTATCATCGGCATCAACTTCATCATCATTGTCTTAATTATCTTCATCATCATCACCATATTATCATCATCATCACCAATCATCATCATCGTCTGCTTCATCATCATCATCACCATCGTTGTCTGCTTCATCATCATTATCTTTTCTATTATCTTCTTTAGCATCATCATCATCTTCATCAACATCATCATTATCTTCATCATCACTATATAATCATCATCAGCATCATCAATCATCATCATCTTTATTAACATCATTTTCATTAACATTATCATCATCGAAATTATCTTCTTCATCATCATCATTGGCATCAAAGTCCCCATCATTGTCTTCATCATCATCATCATCATTATCCTCATCATCACCATATCATCATCATTGTCTTCATCATTGTCAACATTGTCTTCGTCAGCATTATCATCCTAATCATCATTCTCATCTTCATCATCATATCATCATCATCTTAGTTATCATCATCACCATCATCATCTTCTTCATCAACATCGTCAGCATTATCATCTTCATCATTATCTTAATTATCCTCCTCCTCACCTTCTTCTTCATCATCTTTATCATCATATATTCACCATCATTGTGATCATCATCATCATCGTCCCTCTGTTTTATCATGTTAGTGTTAGTAATAGACTCCTAACAGGGTTCTGCAGGGTTCTGTAGTAAGGACAGTGGGGTCTGTGTAGAACCTGAACACTTTGTATGTTAAAATCTTTCTTTACACGGTCTGATGGAGAACGTGTCGTATGTGGTTCTGTTGTGTAACAATAAAAGAACCTATTTTGGTGCTGTATGGAACCATATACAACACATTCTCCATCAGTCTGAAGATCCATTACTCCATGAAAAGAACCAGTCCAGCATGCAGATGGTTCTTTGAGTGTTTATGGTTCTAGATAATGTCTGTACTGAAGAACCCTTGAAGAACCGTCTTCTGTAATAGTGTAGTTACTACAGAGGACACGTGTGGACTCATCATCAGTGATGTTACACGAAGTCATCAGTTGGCTAGTAGTGGTGTTATTAGTATTAGTAATATTATTAGTAGTATTTCTAGTAATATTAGTAATATCTCTCTGGAGTTACTCGGCTGTTGTATAAAGTATATGCTGTGTGTGGAAATGACCAGCTGGGGGCAGAATTGAGTTACAGTCAGTGTTTAACCGTCAGAGCCCAATATAAAGTTTCACTGCATCAGCTCTCTCTCTCCCTCTCCCTCTCTCTCTCTCTCTCTTTCTCTCTCTCTCTCCCTCTCTCTCTCTCTCTTTCTCTCTCTCTCCCTCTCTCTCTCTCTATCTCTTTATCTATCTATATAGTCACTCTATCTCTCTAACCGTATCTATCTCTCTATCTCTCTCTTTATTTATCTCTCTCTCTCTCTCTCTCTCTCTCTCTCTCTATCTATCTCTCTTTATCTATCTATATAGATATATATCTATCTCTATCTCCTGTCTCTCTCTATCTATATATCTTTTTCTATCTATCTATCTATCTATCTATCTATCTATCTATCTATCTATTGCTCTCGCTCTATCAGTCACTCTATCTCTCTAACTGTATCTATCTCTCTATCTCTCTCTTTATTTATCTCTGTCTCTTTCTGTCGCTCTATCTCTCTAACTGTATCTATCTCTCTTTCTATCTCTCTCTATCTCTGTCTCTATCTCTATCTGTCTCTCTCTCTGTCTATCTTTCTATCTGTCACTCTATCTCTCTATCTTTCTCTCTCTCTATCTATATCTATCTATCTGTCACTCTATTTCTAACTCACTATCTATCCCTCTATCTCTCTATCTCTTTCTATCTCTCTCTGTCTGTCAGTCACTGTATGTCTCTAACTTTATCTATCTCTCTATCTCTCTCTACCTCTTTACTCTTTCTCCTTCCCTCTCTGCTGTCCTCCCCCTCTCTTTCTCTCTCTGTCTTTCTATATCTCTCTCTATCTATCTCTCTATCTCTCTCTATCTTTCTATCTGTCACTCATCTATATGTCACTCCTCTTTCTCTCTAACTTTCTCTATCTCTTTCTCCCTCTTCACACTCTTTCTCTTTCCCTCTTTCTTCCTTTCCCCACTCTCTTCCTCTCTCTCTATCTCTCTCTTTCACACACCTACACATACACTGTTATCTCTTTCTGTATCTCTCACTCACTTCCTCTGTCTCTCTCTTTTCCTCTCTTTCTCTCTTACTTCCTGTTTCTCTCTCTCTCTCTCACTCATACACTCCAAATTTCCAGCAGGAGGTTTAGACAGTGAGAGGTTGGTCTCCGTGGTAACAGTATGGGCTGCTCTTGACATTTGCAGACTGACTGAAGTGAAGAGAGGGAGAGAGAGGGAGAGAGAGGGAGAGAGAGAGACTGAACAGGCTGTTGGGTGATGAGGCACTGAGAGGAGTGAAGAGATGCTGAGTTGTCAGGAAGGCACCCTAGAAATCATCCACCAGATGCTCACAGCAGAATACAGACAGCAAAGCAGCTCAGCTCAGCTCAGCGCTGGACGGGTTTCTGTTTATTATTAGTGGAGAACTTTCTCTGTCTTCACTACTGAAGAACACCTCTGTTCTCCAAACACCATCAACGTCCATCACATACCAACACTGTCCATCACACACCAACACTGTCCATCACACACCAACACTGTGCATCACACACCAACACTGTCCTTCAAACACCAACACTGTCCATTAAACACTAACACTGTTCATCACACACCAACACTGTCCTTCAAACAGCAACACTGTCCATTAAACACTAACACTGTCCATCACACACCAACACTGTCCTTTAAACAGCAACACTGTCCTTCAAACAGCAACACTGTCCTTCAAACAGCAACACTGTCCATTAAACACTAACACTGTTCATCACACACCAACACTGTCCATCAAACACCAACACTGTCCATCACACACCAACACTGTCCTTCACACACCAACACTGTCCATTAAACACTAACACTGTTCATCACACACCAACACTGTCCTTCAAACAGCAACACTGTCCATTAAACACTAACACTGTTCATCAAACACCAACACTGTCTTTCACACACCAACACTGTCCATCACACACCAACACTGTCCTTCAAACACTAACACTGTCCATCAAACACCAACACTGTCCGTCACACACCAACACTGTCCATCAAACACCAACACTATCCCTCACACACCCACACTGTCCATCAAACACCAACACTGTCTATCAAACACCAACACTGTCCTTCAAACAGCTACACTGTCCATTAAACACCATCAACGTCCATAAAACACCAACACTGTCTATTACACACCAACACTGTCCATCAAACACCAACACTGTCCTTCAAACACCAACACTGTCCTTCAAATAGCAACACTGTCCATTAAACACCAACACTTCATCAAACACCAACACTGTCTATCAAACACCAACACGGTCTATCAAACACCAACACTGTCCATCAAACACCCACACTGTCCATCAAACACCAACACTGTCCATCAAACACCAACACTGTCCTTCAGACACCAACACTGTCCTTCAAATAGCAACACTGTCCTTTAAACACCAACACTGCTCATCAAACACCAACACTGCTCATCAAACACCAACACTGCTCATCAAACACCAACACTGCTCATCAAACACCAACACTCTCCATCACACACCAACACTGTCTATCAAAGACCAACACTGTCCATCAAAGACCAACACTGTCCATCAAAGACCAACACTGTCCTTCAAACACCAACACTGTCCCTTAAACACCAACACTGTTCATCAAACACCAACACTGTCCGTCACACACCAACACTGTCCATCAAACACCAACACTGTCCTTCAAACACTAACACTGTTCATCAAACACCAACACTGTCCGTCACACACCAACACTGTCCATCAAACACCAACACTGTCCTTCAAACACCAACACTCTCCATCACACACCAACACTGTCCATCAAACACCAACACTGTTCATCACACACCAACACTGTCCATCACACACCAACACTGTCCATCACACACCAACACTGTCCTTCAAACAGCAACACTGTCCAATAAACACTAACACTGTTCATCACACACCAACACTGTCCATCACACACCAACACTGTCCATCATACACCAACACTGTCCTTCAAACACCAACACTGTCCATTAAACACTAACACTGTTCATCACACACCAACACTGTCCATCAAAGACCAACACTGTCCATCACACACCAACACTGTCCTTCAAACAGCAACACTGTTCATCAAACACCAACACTGTCCATTAAACACCAACACTGTTCATCAAACACCAACACTGTCCATCACACACCAACACTGTCTGTCAAACACCGACACTTTCCATCACACACCAACACTGTCCTTCAAACACCAACACTGTCCATCAAACACCAACACTGTCCATCAAACACCAACACTGTCCATCACACACCAACACTGTCCTTCACACACCAACACTGTCCGTCAAACACCGACACTGTCCATCACACACCAACACTGTCCTTCAAACACCAACACTGTCCTTCAAACACCAACACTGTCCATTAAACACCATCAACGTCCATCAAACACCAACACTGTCTATTACACACCAACACTGTCCATCAAACACCAACACTGTCCATCACACACCAACACTGTCCATCACACAGCAACACTGTCCTTCAAACAGCAACACTGTCCTTCAAACAGCAACACTGTCCATCACACACCAACACTGTCTTTCACACACCAACACTGTCCATCAAACACCAACACTGTCCATCACACACCAACACTGTTCATCAAACACCGACACTGTCCGTCAAACACCAACACTGTCCATCACACACCAACACTGTCCATCACACACCAACACTATCCGTCAAACACCGACACTGTCCGTCAAACACCAACACTGTCCATCACACACCAACACTGTCCATCACACACCAACACTATCCGTCAAACACCAACACTGTCCTTCACACACCAACACTGTCCATCAAACACAGACACTGTCCGTCAAACACCAACACTGTCCATCAAACACCAACACTGTCCATCAAACACCAACACTGTCCGTCACACACCAACACTGTCCATCAAACAACAACATTGTCCGTCACACACCAACACTGTCCATCAAACACCAACACTGTCCTTCAAACACTAACACTGTTCATCAAACACCA
>CM038726.1:37536226-37547993 GCA_021613375.1 Megaleporinus macrocephalus | reverse complement strand
ATACTAACCACTACACCACCATACTAACCACTACACCACCATACTGACCACTACACCACCATACTAACCACTACACCATCATACTAACCACTACACCATCATACTAACCACTACACCACCATACTAACCACTACACCATCATACTAACCACTACACCACCATACTAACCACTACACCACCATACTAACCACTACACCACCGAGCATTTTTATTGGTCCAGTCATCATGGAGGACAACTTTGGAGCTCAAATTGTGGAGATATTTGTTTGTCTGAAATATGGAACCTGGAAGTTCTGAAAATACTAGGTTTTCTTTGGGGACTATTTGAACCTCACAGCGTCCTGCATGTATCCCTCCACCATGAATGGTGTTTAAGACTGAGATCTTCTCTAAACTATCATAAACAGCGTCTCAGAATCAGACAGTGTATTTATAACATCTACTGTAAGAACTTTCTGTGAGGAGCTTTTAGAGGTGGACGTCTGGTTCCATTTACCTCCACTGTTAACAGAGCGCTTCACACCAAACCCCTCTGAGCGACGCTGTTTACGTCTTTAGAGAGCTTCGATAAAATATGTAAATTATTCTCAGTGGGCCTCTACAGTGTTTGTTTATAGTCACTACATAACATTTAATTTCCAGTTTAATATCAAAACTAGACTGTGTTGTTGTAGCTAATCGAAACTGGGTAGGTTGCAAATGACGAGTTAGCTACAATGCTAACACTAGCATCAACCGCACAACCAAACATTGCTTCCATTTCATAGTAACGGTATTTAGAGTTACCACGTAACATTGAGTTCCCTGTTTAAAATGCTATGATACTGAGCTGGTCTGTGTCCTTACGCTAACGTTAGCTTGATTACAAACCAGCTCTTCTTTTTAACATACATACAAAACTCAAGCTAAAACATACTACAAGGTTTTGAATCCTTACGTATTTCCATAAGATAAAACATTAATTTCTGTCCATCTGTGATGGTAGAGAATTGTAACTGGGCTAACTTTAGCTTGCTAACGTCGCTTAGCCACTAATCGAGATAATTTTTATTTCTCTTCAGTTCCAAATATTAGTTTTTAGTAAGAGGCACGGATACTGTGTCAAAGCAAATTACCATCAATTACAACTGGTGCCTTCTAGCGGCCATTTAGCGTTAGCCACGTTAGCATTAACGGTTAAGACGTAGTTAGCTGGACAGTTTTACGACATTCACTCAAACCCTTTAATACCAGTTCAGAAATACGTTAATTAGAAGATTACAAATCATTCATTTTGCTTCCGAACTGTTAGCCTGTAGCGTAACACGCATTCCTGCCTAAACATTCAAGATCTTCTGATTTCAAACCGTAACCAGAGATACTACTGGACTAATTCTGAGCCTCTAACTTTCTAATCCTAACCTTAACCTAATTCTTACCATTCCCTAATCTTAACCCTTATCCTGACATTACCCCAATCTTAACTCTAACTCTGACTTTACCCTAATCTTATCCTAATTCTAACCATAACCTCATTTTAACCCTAATTCTGACTTTACCCTAATCTTATCCTAATTCTAACCATAACCTAATTTTAACCCTAATTCTGACTTTACCCTAATCTTAACCCTTGTTCTGATTTTACTCTAACCTTAATCAGAACGTTATCCTAATTCTAACATTGACTTAATCTTAACCCTAATCCTAATCTTATTCCAACCTTAACCCTAATTCTGATTTTACCCTAATCCTAACCTTACTCTAACCTTAACCCTTATCTTGACTCTTTCCTAATCTTAACCCTTGCCTTAACCTTACCCTTAACACCAATCCAATCCTAACCCTACCCTATTCTTAACCCTGACCTTATCAACTTTACCCTAATTTTAAACCTATTCCTAAACCCAACCTTACTCTAAATTTATCCTAATCTTAAACTTACCCTAATCTTAAACCTAATCCCAACCATACCTTAATCTAAACCTTAATCTTATCCTAACTTCACCCTAACCCTTAGCCGAACACTAACCGTAAAACTTTCAACTCTAATGATTTACACTGTGGGGACCAGCTTGTGAGAAAGAAATGTCCCCACAGCGTGAGTGTATAAAGAGGTTTTGGTCCCCACAATGTGGTATAAACCTGGTGCACACACACAAACACAAGACATGAAATGTGAGCAATGTTTTTCAGCTTGTTCGTGTGTATGAATGTAAATGTTTTAGGAGGACACTGGGAAAACCACAGGAATGTTCTGGAATATTCCATCAGCCGCTTCGTCTAAACCCACCTTCGTCTAAACCCACCTTCATCTAAACCCACCATCGTCTAAACCCACCTTCATCTAAACCCACCTTCATCTAAACCCACCCTTCATCTAAACCCGCCTTCATCTGAACCCACCTTCATCTAAATCCACACGATCAAAGCACTGGACCCTTTGGGCTGTACTAATATGAAGTGGTTGGAGGGACGTGTTTGACAGGACCAGGCAAAAGTTTGGAGACACCTGATCTAACGAATCGTTGCTGTCACATGAAAAAACTTTGCATCTCTACGCGTGTCGTCATTCAATTGTTTTGCCTAATTTAAAAACTTTGGTCACACTTTAAATTGTGTTAAGCTTTTATGGCGAATTGACCAATAGAAATACTCCAAAAGTCCCTGGTTGGGGGGTGGCTGGTTACATTAACTTCCATTACAAGTTGTAGAGTTAGCATTCTGGAGATTTTGTTCAGACAGCAGTGAGTGGATTTTCAGAATTCTGTTCAAATTCAATTCCAACCTATTCAAATAACCAACCAGTCAATCAACCAGTGAGTGCATATATTATATATCGGCCTCTTACTGTTGTTCATACAGCTGGTGGTGTTTGAGCTACAATCACAGATTTTTTCAGGATGTAGAAGTGTCTCCAAACTTTTGACTGCTTCTGTATATCAGATTCCTGAGTAAATGAGTTTGCTGCTTACTAAACATCCCAGAATCAACTATTCAACTATTGGTTCCCACGTTTACTGTCTAATTTGCAGATTCTGACTTTAAACCTTCATGAATGTTCATAATTTTAGCAAATCTGTCAGAAAGTATTCAGGTTTTTGTGTTGTTTTGTTTTTTGTTTAACTCCAACGTTCAGGTTTCCATCGCTATCTGCTGTTTTACCCCTCAGACTGTTCAGACGCTGTTATATTTTACTGACTGAAACACAACCAGGGCTCTGATGAGGTTCTGCAGGTCCAACAGAAGTCAGACTTCACACAATGATAGCAAATTCAAATAGACTTACATCAGCTTTCCTCCTTAAACTCCGCCCACGTGTGTTCGATTATAGCTACTGTTGTGATGCTAGACAAGCTTTACACAACACTAGTAAAAATTACATTGAATTCATTAAAGTTTATATCACAATACCTATATTTAGAGTTATACATTCAACCTAATGAGAAACTGTAACTAAGTTTATATAAAATACATATGTTTAAAGATATACATTCAACCTACTAAAAACTGTAACTCAGTTTATATAAAATACATACATTTAGAGTTATACATTCAACCTAATGAGAAACTGTAACTCAGATTATATACAATACCTACATTTAGAGTTATACATTCAACCTAATGAGAAACTGTAACTCAGTTTATATACAATACCTACATTTAGAGTTATACATTTAACCTAATAAGAAACTGTAACTCAGTTTATATACAATACCTACATTTAGAGTTATACATTCAACCTAATGAGAAACTGTAACTCAGTTTGTATACAATACCTACATTTAGAGTTATACATTTAACCTAATAAGAAACTATAACTCAGTTTATATACAATACCTACATTAAGAGTTATACATTCAACCTAATGAGAAAATGTACTCAGATTATATACAATACCTACATTTGGAGTTATACATTCAACCTAATGAGAAACTGTAACTCAGTTTATATACAATACCTACATTTAGAGTTATACATTTAACCTAATGTGAAAATGGAACTCAGTTTATATACCATACCTAAATTTAGAGGTTTACATTTAACTTAATGAGAAACTGTAACTCAGTTTATATCACAATACCTACATTTAGAGTTATACATTCAACCCAATGAGAAACTGTAACTCAGTTTATATACCATACCTAAATTTAGAGTTATACATTTAACCTAATGAGAAACTGTAACTCAGTTTATATACAATACTTACATTTAGAGTTATACATTTAACCTAATGAGAAACTGTAACTCAGTTTATATCACAATACCTACATTTAGAGTTATCCATTCAACCTAATGTATATACAATATATACAATTTATATATTGTATATAAATTGAGGTACAGTTTCTTATTAGGTTGAATATATAACTCTAAATGTAGGTATTGTATATAAACTGAGTTACAGTTTCTCATTAGGTTGAATGTATAACTCTAAATGTAGGTATTGTATATAAACTGAGTTACAGTTTCTCATTAGGTTGAATGTATATCACTAAATGTAGGTATTGTATATAAACTGAGTTACAGTTTCTCATTAGGTTGAATGTATAACTCTAAATGTAGGTATTGTATATAAATTGAGGTACAGTTTCTTATTAGGTTGAATATATAACTCTAAATGTAGGTATTGTATATAAACTGAGTTACAGTTTCTCATTAGGTTGAATGTATAACTCTAAATGTAGGTATTGTATATAAACTGAGTTACAGTTTCTCATTAGGTTGAATGTATATCACTAAATGTAGGTATTGTATATAAACTGAGTTACAGTTTCTCATTAGGTTGAATGTATAACTCTAAATGTAGGTATGGTATATAAACTGAGTTACAGTTTCTCATTAGGTTGAATGTATAACTCTTAATGTAGGTATTGTATATAAACTGAGTTACAGTTTCTCATTAGGTTGAATGTATAACTCTAAATGTAGGTATTGTATATAAACTGAGTTACAGTTTCTCATTAGGTTGAATGTATAACTCTAAATGTAGGTATTGTATATAAACTGAGTTACAGTTTCTCATTAGGTTGAATGTATAACTCTAAATGTAGGTATGGTATATAAACTGAGTTACAGTTTCTCATTAGGTTGAATGTATAACTCTAAATGTAGGTATGGTATATAAACTGAGTTACAGTTTCTCATTAGGTTGAATGTATAACTCTAAATGTAGGTATTGTGATATAAACTGAGTTTAATAGGACTTTAACAATAGCTCTTTAAAGCTTGTCCAGCTTCACAACAGCCGCTACGGAAGCCTGTGATAGGGCAGTTGGTTCTCTGGGCTGCAGTCTGGACGTAAGTAGGACAAGTTTACAAAGACGCTGAAACAGAAAAAAGTATGTAGGACACACGGTGATGAAACTGGTGTTTTCATAAACGTGTGAACGGACGCCAGGGAGTGGGATGCTAAAGCGATGATCTAACTGAGACTGTGATTTAGACAAGCCCACGCGAGATGTGAAAACTGGCACAAGCAGACCTGTATTTGTTTGTTTGTGGGGTCTCCACACTAGTCTGCTCTCTACGCAGACCAACACACAAAACAAATATACAGTGTTTATTATAAACAGTACACTGCAAAACATGAGGCCTTGACCAGAGAAATCTAATTCTTTTATCTAATATTTCTTATTTTCAGTAGCTCAAATGATCTTTGTGTTGTAGCACCACTGCATACAACACAGCTGGAAACAGCAAATGCTCTTTTACTGAACACAGCAGCACATGAGTTAAAGACACTCCAACTGCACCCACAGGTCATCGTATAAGCCTCTGCGTCCATGTGGGACAGTAGCAGCCCTGCTTTTAAAAGTCTGCCATCTTGTTGTCCCACAAGAGCTCCTGGGGCACACAGGAAACCCCCTAGCGTGCCCTCTCTGCGGGGGGAGTTCAGAATGTTCACAGTACACATGCCACAGGACGGTCTCTCCTCGGTCACATGCACTAAATGCCCTTTTCCTTGGCGGTGACGTCCTGAGGGCTGGCTGGTTTGGCGAGCTGCACGTGCCACCCCACTCATGTTCTAAGCATCATAGACGAGCCATGGCCAATGCTGCCAGCACGGCTCCACTGGCAGGTCCTCGCTGGCTGCTGTCCAAGCGTCCTCACTGCTGCCACCCGTCCTCGTCATTCCTCTGCAGGCCTCGTCCAAGCTCTATCACTTCACATTTGAGTTTGTTGAAGTGTGGTTTCTCACCAGTCCCAGGGGGACTATTATCCCACTTCTGACACCAGTGTAGTATCCTCGTAGAGTAAGAAACACATTCCATGATGTTGTTGCGAGTGATGTTCTTTTATGTACTACCAGACAGAGAGACATTCTGAACCTGGACCTCCTCAGTCACACGCAGTGCAGCAGAGAGCTTGAGCTGTGATGCCTTGAAGGCCGGCCGGTTTAGCAAGTTGCACGCATCACCCCAGCTTCCCTCAAAGCCTTCTTGAACACCTGGCATGCCTGCAGAACCTGCACTCACTAAGCTCCGCCATCAGGCCTAAGCATAGCTGAAGAGCTGTGGCCAATGCTGCAGGTCCTCGCTGACTGCCAAGCGTCCTCACTGCTGATGTGTTCTCTGTCTGTCCTCCTTGTCCTGCTTCTTCTTCTGTAGGCCTTGTCCAAGCTCAGTCTTCTCCGCCACTTCACTTTTGAGCTTGTGGAAAAGTAGTTTCTCACAAGTCCCAGTGGGAGTGCTATCCCACTTCTGACACCAGTGTAGCATCATCATAGAAAACACATTCCATGTTGGTGCAAGTGGTGCTCTTTTATGAAACACCAGACCGAAAGACATTCTGAACATCCACAGCAGAGGTTCAGAATATCCACAGTCCACGCTACCCCACTTCTGACACCAGTGTAGCGTTGGTGTAGAGTAGAAAATGCACTCCATAATTCTGTTGCGAGTGGTGCTCTTTTATGACAGACATGTCAGAAAGACTCAGCCAAACCCCTTTACAGATTTCCCTAGATTTTACGTGCTTATATATCATTGTTTGCAGATTTAAAAGCTTTTGTTTGGGGCCAAACTGTTGGACCGGCTATGGCCACGCCCATTTCCCAGGTAGTTCCAGTCAATTTTGCTTATGCTTGGTATCCATCCGCAGTAATGGACAGATGCTTTAATGGTAGGGCTGAATTAGCTATGCATCTACACAATGTCAATACAGAAGACCCTGAAACACCCAGCTACCGCCCCCCCACGCTACCCCACTTCTGACACCAGTGTAGCATGATTCTGTCGCGAGTTGTGCTCTTTTATGAAACACTCGTCAGAAAGACACCTCGAAGCAGCCAAACCCCTTCATGGTAGACCAGTCCAAAACATTGAACCTGCACGCCATGACACGTTTACAAACTTTTAATCTTATAAATTTAAGTTTTTAATTTAAGATTAATTAAAAATGTTATAACACATTTACAACAACCTCAAAATATGAAAGGTTACATATATCAACTAGATTTCATTTGCTTATATATCATTGTTTGCGGATTTTAAAGTTTTTATTTCGGGTCAGACTGTTGGACCGGCCTCGGCCACACCCATTTCTCAAGTAGTTCCAGTCAGTTTTGCTCACGCTAGGTATCCATCCGCACTAATGGGCACTAATGGGCAGAGCTCAGTTAGCTGTTTGTCTACACACAGTCAATACAGAAGACCCTGAAACACCCACCTACCACCCTGCCCCCCCCCACACACACACGCTAATACACACTAGTGTGTGTGTGTTTATGTGTGTATGTGTCATTGTGTGCCCGTTAATGAGACGAGAGGCTGAACTCTAATTGCACTTATTAACTAAAAGGGTTTATTTCTGAGTGATTGTGGTGAACAGACGCTGAAGGACTCCGGCTGAACCAGTTCTTTCTTATTTTCTCCTTCATTTCCGTTCGGTTTCCTTTCCTGAAATTTGATATTGAAGTGTGTTTTTGAGTACAGTGGCAGTTCAAAGTGACATCTATTTATTTATGGATTTTATATATTTATTTTCCCGGAGGCGGGAGTGGTTTGTTTATTGATTTCTATTTACCTGCTTACCGGATTGTTTACTAAGAGTTTTGTGTGGCGGGACAGACGCAGCGCTGTGGATTCAGATGTAACTCTATATTCCAAAGGGGCTGTGCGCAATCAAATTCTATCACATTATATCAAATACAGCATTCAAATCCAAACATCAACTGATTACATACACACACTCACAACACACAGCCCATAATAAACAGTCTGACGTACCCAGATTGGCCACAAATCAGATCTATAAACAAAATATTACACACACACACACAATGTATAATGGAGAGGAATATACACACTCACTCGAACTAGAATAAATTATGAGTTAAAATTTATTTATTTCAAAGAATCAAATGTATTTTATCTCTTTCTATCTCCATAACATATTATTATTATTATTATTATTATTATTATTATTATTATTATTATTATTATAGTCCTGAACAGATATTGCTTTTTATTTAAAAAAGAATCATTATGAAATGACGTCACCTGACGCAGAAAGTATATTTAAATGATTTATCTTGCAAGAGAGATTTAACAATGACAATATCAGAATATGAAAATGTTTAATTTCAGTGAACGCTTGTTGTGAATTAGCTACAAAAATAATAAAAACTATTATGTTAACAAGAGTTTCGGGGAACTTCTGTTTACAGCTTTTTGTGTGTGCGCTTATTTGTATGTGTTGTTTATGTGTGTGATTGTATGTTGGGTGTTTGTGTATATGTGTATGTGGGTAAGTGTATGTGTTTGTTTGTGTGACTGCTGTATGTGTGTGTGTGTGTGTGTGTGTGTGTGTGTGTGTGTGTGTGTGTGTGTGTGTGTGTTTGTATGTTGGGTGTTTGTGTATATGTTTATGTGGGTGAGTGTATGTGTATGCTTGTTTGTGTGACTGCTGTGTGTGTGTGTGTGTGTGTGTATGTGCATGGTGGGTGTTTGTGTATATGTGTATGTGTGTAAGTGTATGTGTTTGTTTGTGTGACTGCTGTATGTGTGTGTGTGTGTGTGTGTTTGTTTGTATGTTGGGTGTTTGTGTATATGTTTATGTGGGTGAGTGTATGTGTATGTTTGTGTGACTGCGGTGTGTGTGTGTTCAATGTGTGTATGTTGGGTGTTTGTGTATATGTCTATGTGAGTGAGTGTATGTGTATGCTTGTTTGTGTGACTGCTGTGTGTGTGTGTGTGTGTGTGTGTATGTGCATGGTGGGTGTTTGTGTATATGTCTATGGGGTAAGTGTATGTGTATGTTTGTGTGACTGCTGTATGTATGTGTGTGTATGCTATATGTGTGAGTGTATGTTTTTATGTTTCTGTGTATATATTGTATTGTATGTTGGTGTGTGTGTGTGTGTTTGTTTGAGTGTGTATATATTGTATGTGTGTGTGTGTATATATTGTATGTGTATGTGTGTATATTGTATGTGTATGTGTGTGTATGTTGGTGTGTGTGTGTGTGCGTTTGTCTGTGTGAGTGTATGTTTGTCTGTATGTGTATGTGTGTATATATTGTATGCGTATGTGTGTGTATGTTGGTGTGTGTATGTTGGTGTGCGTATATGTGTGTGTGTGTGGGTGTGTATGTGTGTGTATGTTGGTGTGTGTGTATGTTGGTGTGTATGTATATGTTGGTGTGTGTATATGTGTGTGTGTGTGTGTGTGTGTGTGTTTGTCTGTGTGAGTGTATGTTTGTCTGTATGTGTATGTGTGTATATATTGTATGCGTATGTGTGTGTATGTTGGTGTGTGTATGTTGGTGTGCGTATATGTGTGTGTGTGTGTGTGTGGGTGTGTATGTGTGTGTATGTTGGTGTGTGTGTATGTTGGTGTGTATGTATATGTTGGTGTGTGTATATGTGTGTGTGTGTGTGTGTGTTTGTCTGTGTGAGTGTATGTTTGTCTGTATGTGTATGTGTGTATATATTGTATGCGTATGTGTGTGTATGTTGGTGTGTGTATGTTGGTGTGCGTATATGTGTGTGTGTGTGGGGGGGTGTGTATGTGTGTGTATGTTGGTGTGTGTGTATGTTGGTGTGTATGTATATGTTGGTGTGTGTATATGTGTGTGTGTGTGTGTGTGTGTTTGTCTGTGTGAGTGTATGTTTGTCTGTATGTGTATGTGTGTATATATTGTATGCGTATGTGTGTGTATGTTGGTGTGTGTATGTTGGTGTGCGTATATGTGTGTGTGTGTGTGTGGGTGTGTATGTGTGTGTATGTTGGTGTGTGTGTATGTTGGTGTGTATGTATATGTTGGTGTGTGTATATATATGTGTGTGTGTGTGTGTGTGTGTGTGTGTGTGTGTGTGTGTGTGTGTGTGTGTTTGTTTGTGTCTGGGTGGTGTGTATGTGTATGTTCCCTAACCTTATTGTGTATGTTCACATATATTGCAGGTTTGCTGTATATGTTACCGGCCACCAGGTGGGGCTGATGCACTGCATGTAGCTTCTTCAGACGTCCCTGATCTGCTGCAGTCTAGAAAGATCCACTCTCTCAATAGAGTAGAGAGAACAGCACTGATAGAACAGTACTGATAGAACAGCACTGATAGAACAGTACTGATAGAACAGTACTGCTAGAACAGCACTGATAGAACAGCACTGACAGAACAGTCCTGACAGAACAGCACTGATAAAACAGCACTGACAGAACAGCACTGATAGAACAGTACTGATAGAACAGCACTGACAGAACAGTCCTGACAGAACAGCACTGATAAAACAGCACTGACAGAACAGCACTGATAGAACAGCACTGATAGAACAGCACTGATAGAACAGCACTGACAGAACAGCACTGATAGAACAGCACTGACAGAACAGTACCAGAAGAACATTACTGAAGGAACAGAACTCACAGAACAGCACTGATAGAACAGCACTGACAGAACAGCACTGATAGAACAGCACTGACAGAACAGCACTGACAGAACAGCACTGATAGAACAGCACTGACAGAACAGCACTGACAGAACAGCACTGATAGAACAGCACTGATAGAACAGCACTGATAGAATAGCACTGATAGAACAGCACTGATAGAACAGCACTAAAAGAACAGCACTGATAGAACAGCACTGACAGAACAGCACTCACAGAACAGCACTGATAGAACAGCACTGATAGAACAGCACTGACAGAACAGCACTCACAAAACAGCACTGATAGAACAGCACTGACAGAACAGCACTGACAGAACAGTACTGACAGAACAGCACTGATAGAACAGCACTGATAGAACAGCACTCACAGAACAGCACTGACAGAACAGCACTCACAGAACAGCACTGACAGAGCAGTACCAGAAGAACATTACTGAAAGAACAGCACTCACAGAACAGCACTCACAGAACAGTACTGACAGAACAGCACTGACAGAACAGCACTGATAGAACAGCACTCACAGAACAGCACTGACAGAACAGCACTCACAGAACAGCACTGACAGAGCAGTACCAGAAGAACATTACTGAAAGAACAGCACTGATAGAACAGCACTGACAGAACAGCACTGACAGAACAGCACTGATAGAACAGCACTCACAGAATAGCACTAGTATAGTACCAGAAGTACCAGAAGTAGTACCAGAAGAACATTACTGAGTGAACAGCACTAAGAGAACAGTACAGAGTGAACAGTACTAAGAGAACAGTACAGAGTGAACAGTACTAAGAGAACAGTACAGAGTGAACAGCACTAAGAGAACAGTACAGAGTAAACAGCACTAAAAGAACAGTACTCAGAGAACAGAACAGAGTGTACAGCACTGACAGAGCAT
>CM038726.1:37518726-37526226 GCA_021613375.1 Megaleporinus macrocephalus | reverse complement strand
TTCTACTGCTCCAGGTCTTTTCCAGTTCACCTTCTACTCCTCCAGGTCTTTTCCAGTTCACCTTCTACTGCTCAGGGTCTTTTCCAGTTCACCTTCTACTGCTCAGGGTCTTTTCCAGTTCACCTTCTACCAGTCAGGTCTTTTCCAGTTTACCTTCTACCACTACAGGTCTTTTCCAGTTTATCCTCTACCACTCCAGGTGTTTTCCAGTTTACCCTCTACTGCTCCAGGTCTTTTCCAGTCCACCTTCTACTGCTCCAGGTCTTTTCCAGTTCACCTTCTACTGCTCAGGGTCTTTTCCAGTTCACCTTCTACTGCTCCAGGTCTTTTCCAGTTCACCTTCTACTGCTCAGGGTCTTTTCCAGTTCACCTTCTACCAGTCAGGTCTTTTCCAGTTTACCTTCTACCACTACAGGTCTTTTCCAGTTTATCCTCTACCACTCCAGGTGTTTTCCAGTTTACCCTCTACTGCTCCAAGTCTTTTCCAGTTTACCCTCTACCAGTCAGGTCTTTTCCAGTTTACCTTCTACCACTCCAGGTCTTTTCCAGTTTACCTACTACCACTCCAGGTGTTTTCCATTTCACCTTCTACCACTCCAGTTCTTTTCCAACTTACCTTCTATCGCTCCAGGTATTTTCCAGTTTACTTACTACCACTCCAGGTCTTTTCCAGTTTACCCTCTACCAGTCAGGTCTTTTCCAGTTTAAATACTACCACTCCAGGTCTTTTCCAGTTCACCTACTACCAGTCAGGTCTTTTCCAGTTTACCTTCTACCACTCCAGGTCTTTTCCAGTTTACCTTCTACCACTCCAGGTCTTTTCCAGTTTACCTACAACCACTCCAGGTCTTTTCCAGTTTACCTACAACCACTCCAGGTCTTTTCTAGTTTACCTACAACCACTCCAGGTCTTTTCTAGTTTACCTACAACCACTCCAGGTCTTTTCCAGTTTACCTTCTACCACTCCAGGTCTTTTCCAGTTTACCTACAACCACTCCAGGTCTTTTCTAGTTTACCTACAACCACTCCAGGTCTTTTCTAGTTTACCTACAACCACTCCAGGTCTTTTCCAGTTTACCTACAACCACTCCAGGTCTTTTCTAGTTTACCTACAACCACTCCAGGTCTTTTCTAGTTTACCTACAACCACTCCAGGTCTTTTCCAGTTTACCTACAACCACTCCAGGTCTTTTCTAGTTTACCTACAACCACTCCAGGTCTTTTCCAGTTTACCTACAACCACTCCAGGTCTTTTCCAGTTTACCTACAACCACTCCAGGTCTTTTCCAGTTTACCTACAACCACTCCAGGTCTTTTCCAGTTTACCTACAACCACTCCAGGTCTTTTCTAGTTTACCTACAACCACTCCAGGTCTTTTCTAGTTTACCTACAACCACTCCAGGTCTTTTCCAGTTTACCTACAACCACTCCAGGTCTTTTCCAGTTTACCTACAACCACTCCAGGTCTTTTCTAGTTTACCTACAACCACTCCAGGTCTTTTCTAGTTTACCTACTACCATTCCAGGTCTTTTCCAGTTTACCTGCAACCACTCCAGGTCTTTTCCAGTTTACCTACAATCACTCCAGGTCTTTTCCAGTTTACCTACAATCACTCCAGGTCTTTTCTAGTTTACCTACAACCACTCCAGGTCTTTTCTAGTTTACCTACTACCATTCCAGGTATTTTCCAGTTTACCTACAATCACTCCAGGTCTTTTCCAGTTTACCTACAATCACTCCAGGTCTTTTCTAGTTTACCTACAACCACTCCAGGTCTTTTCTAGTTTACCTACTACCATTCCAGGTATTTTCCAGTTTACCTACAACCACTCCAGGTCTTTTCCAGTTTACCTACAATCACTCCAGGTCTTTTCCAGTTTACCTACAACGACTCCAGGTCTTTTCCAGTTTACCTACAACCACTCCAGGTCTTTTCCAGTTTACCTACAACGACTCCAGGTCTTTTCCAGTTTACCTACAACCACTCCAGGTCTTTTCTAGTTTACCTACAACCACTCCAGGTCTTTTCCAGTTTACCTACAACCACTCCAGGTCTTTTCTAGTTTACCTACTACCATTCCAGGTCTTTTCTAGTTTACCTACTACCATTCCAGGTCTTTTCCAGTTTACCTACTCAGAATATGTTCACTTTGGTCATCTAGACTTCCGTTGACAGTCAACACAGTGTTTTTCTGATTCCACATGTCCAGCTTGACATCTATAATGACCCACATAAAGACAACAGCCTGGTGGGTCCTAGTGAAGCATCTCCGCATTGGAAGATCTTTGTTCTGCCTAGTGCCCATCTGGATCCTCTGTTATTGGATCCAAGTGGGCAAAAGCTGATATCCAGAAATTTTTCATAGGGGTGGGAAGATGGGGCCACCCCACCTGAAGTGGCACATTTTGTATTCCAGTATAAGAACCAAGAGTCCATCTGTGAAACATGGAGATGGTAATATCAACTTTGGGCCTGTCTACCTGTGAACTGGATCTTAGGTGAAAGTGGGTCATACAGCAGGACAATGACCCTAAACACACCAGTAGTTCTACTGAAGATGGTTAAAGTGAATAGAGTTAATGGTTGGAGTGATTGAGTCAAAGTCCAGACTTTAATCCTGAAGAAATGTTGGACCTGAAGTGAGCAGTTCATGTGAGGAAACCCACCAACATCTCCGAGTTGGAGCTGTTCTGTTTGGATGTGCGAGACTCATCAAACGTTTTTCTGCAGTCACTGCTGCGGCAAATACTGAGAGTACAGGTTCACATACTTTTCCCCTCAAAGATCTGATTATGTTTCAGATCATATTTATAGAGAAATATAGAAACTTTCCAGCACCAGCGTCTCTGGAATTGGGTGCATATTTCCGAGAGGTGTCCTCAGGTTGCCGGTGCTGGGCTGGTAGACTAACTGTAGCTCCCATAAAACTTCATCTCGAGGTTCCACAATTTTGCCGTCTACTGACCTTTAAGTGCTGCTTTGAAGTATTTCCAAACAGGGTTTTTTAGATTGCTTGGACTGCAGATCACTCTCTCTCCGCGGCCGAGCCGGGCTGTGAACTCTCTGCCATCATTACCACGCGGTTGGATTATTCGCCCGTCTCAGCTGGAGCTACGTTTCATTTACAGCCATGAAAGTGACGCTGTGTGACTCCTGCCCGGCATACGGTGCCCTCAGTGCAGCGACCCAGGCTCACACAAGGACCCGCGAGGCAGCTTTTTCCTTTCTTTTTTGTGCCCCTCTTTCTTTAATCATTCTCTCTCCTCTCTTTATTCTTAATAAATAAGTCAGATATTTATCAGAGGCCTGCAGTTTGTATCCTGCTGGAACAAATCAGTGTTCCGTCACAGCAGCACTACCTGGATAATGCAGGTAGTGCTGCACTGATATAACAGGGGTTTGTACTCGTCAGGGTTATTTAACCACACTGTAAAGTCTTAATGAACAAAGTTACCTAAGAAATGTAGTAAATTAATCTCAAAAACTCAAATTATTTCCAAAATTCAAATTTCAAAATTCAAAATTAAAGTTGATACTTATTCATGTAGAGTGGGGTATTTTTTTAGCATATTCTGAGTTATATTAAACATTTTACTTTAATTTGACTTACCAGACCAATAATTTGTTGTTTTTAAACAGTATTTAGTCAGGCAGTTTTGTTTTCCTCTCTTCTGTACACTCTAAAAGTGGCACCAGTTTAGGGCTTTTAGTTCTTCCAATTGCTGATAGAATCAATCCAACACAATTTTAACTTTCAGTCATAACAAGAAGTGTTTTTAGATAACATAAACCAAACCTGATAACTGTCGAAATTAACCTATATTTTAAAATTGGTTGTAAATAAAAATCTTAACTATCTATCTATCTATCTAATATATATGTATGTATATATATATATATATATATATATATATATATATATATATATATATATATATATATATATATATATATATATATATGAGATTAACAACTTTATGGTCTAAAGCAGCTAACTAGGCTAAGCATAGCTAACTTTTGTTTAGCTTATCAGCTGAAATGAAACGCTATATATGTTTTAAACAAACACTCACACAAACGTCTACATTTACACCGAATCGTGTAGAGAATCAAACACTGCTTTTATTTTTCTTTGTCGAGTCTTTATAAGCACAAACGCTCGTTCTGTGGCCGCTAGCATGAATGCTAATAGCGGTAACGTCTCATAGCTGTTCTCTTGTCTTAGCTAGAACTCTGTCCAGGGTAATAATTCTAAACTTAGTGATCAATTCAACATCCTAAAGTCCTTTCTTTACATCCTGGGCGCTTATTATTCTTATAACAGCGCTGCTGTAACTTTATCTTCATCTGGAGAGTAAAGGGTTCACTAAACTGTGGTTAGCTATAACTGCTAGTGTTAGCAAACACAAAGGGTCCTCAGAGGGGCTAATACAGCAGCCGACTTTAGAAAACTGGGAAAACATTAATAAAATCATTAGATACTTGCGTATACTATCTGTATATTATCTTTTGTTGCCAATATTTTGGATATTAAGTTTGAATTCGTTGTAAATTCTATGCTAACTCAGTGTGAGTTATCCACCTGAAACTAAAACCACCCTTATGTATATGTACATGCTGCAGCTGAACTTATGTTCGATTGTTGCCTAGTTTGAACATAAAATGCCTCAATGTTCAAAGTTTATGAGCAACTAGAATTTAATCATAGTTTCAACAGATTCAAGTTATAATGTAAAATTTGCACATAACCCACATACCCTGCAAGAGCTGTATGTTCTACCGTACATGAATCTGTTAAATAGCTGGTAGACAGATAGGAAACTTGCAAGAAAAGCAAAAATAGGTCTCAGTTTTCTTATGGAAACCATCACCATCCAAAGTAGGAAATGGTCTTAATAATGTGAGTCCACTGAGTATATCTCTTTATAAATACAATTAATTTGAAAGATGGGTTTTGAGAGAAGTAACCATAGAAAAGAGAATCGCTGCATGTCAAGGTCATGTGTAAAACACCTTCTGTTCACGTTAAGTTACTGTTCGCGTTGTATTCAGGTGCTTTTATAACTTGTGCATTGCTAGTTTTAACCCTTTAATGCTCAAGCTAAGCAAACCCCTTCTAACACACTTGACCCGTATTCATTTCCTATGTTATTGTATGTACTGCTTAGTATCTCTTTGGTAAATCTATTAAAATCAGTTTATTTCATTATTTAATGTTCCTGGTGTCCATTAAAAATCTTGTTTTTGACCTTATATCTTTATTTTAATTCTTATTTATTTACTTCATGACCAAAAAAGTGGTTGCAAAGATATAGAGAATAAAGTCTCAGGTCACCTTTGACCCAGGTTGTGCATCAAAGGGTTGAACAAACTACTCTTACCATAAAAGTTAGGATGGACTTCACACCCCAACTGACCGTAGACTCACGTCCAGCTGGTGCAACTGGCTGCTGGTCTATAGGTTTTCATTACTTTCACATTTATTTTATTTGTGAGTATTAATAAGAATGAGGGCAGTTTTTTTATGAGTTGGTAAGAACAAACTTTTGTCTGGGATTGTATTCAGCCGAGCATGTATTTATTTATTTATTTATTTATTTATTTATTTATTTATTTATTTAGCTCCGTAACGGGGCTTTGCAATTTGCTGCCGACACGGTTGGTCACAAACAGTAACAGCATGTCGAACACACCGGGGCTTCTTTTTTCTTTTTTTTCTTTTTCCCCCTACTACAGATTTGCACAGCATCAGGATTAGCCACGAGAGAAGTTCAGCTTTAATTATGGCACGGCGCACTCAGCGGTACCTTCAGAAGCTGATTCATTATAGAACAAAGAGCATGCTTTAAAACCGCAGCCCAAATATCTAAATATAAACCCGGCGGTGGATAAACAGTCTGCGCACTCTCGCTAGGCTGCAATGTTTTATTAATCGGAGTGTTCGGACGGGGGGGCTCGAAACTTTGCATCCTAATCCAGAACTTTTTTGTACATTCACAGTTTATTCAGTTCCATAAAGAAGTTTTCTAAAACACTCATTCATCATCAACTTAATAAGAAAGACCTGGGTGCCCTTGTTGAGCTCATGAATAATTAGAAGAGCTCTGCTCTGATTGGCTGGTTTACAGCGGCGATGATCACACAGATGCGAAGTAGACCAAATAAAATGAGCCTCACACATACTATTCAGTTAGCTATGCTAGTTACTTGGAGCTGCTAGTATCTAACGTTACCTGTACTAGCTACTCTTATTGATCTGGACATCAAACACAAAGTAGATGAAAGGTGTCTCTGTGGAACTTTCAGTTGAAGATGATCTGCTTCAACCAGCACACAGTGATCCACTCACACAGCATGGCTGCTACTTCCAGTCACTGTTGAGGTTGTGGTGCTAATAAAGGTGGAGCTGCTCGTCTCTTCAGTCTCTTCAGTGTTGAACGCTGAGCTGAAGCTGCTCCATGGTGTCCGAGTGTTGGAGAAACTGTCCGGAGTGAAACGTACAGACTGCAGAGTTAAAGTTGTTCAGGATTCTGTTAAAGATGTTGGAAGTTCAGCAGCTGGTTTTGGGAATTCTCCGTTCCACCTTAAACGCTGCTGTGGTTCCATTCTGGTGTCTGTACGAGCTGCAGTGTTTAAGGTGGAACATTAGATGAAGAATGTGGAGAAGAGGATCTTCAGGCTGGTTTAAAGATGAACATGGAGCTCTGACAGTTGGGTTGTTTGTTGGTAAGGAATGAAAAGCCTGGAACTCTGGATTTCTCCACCACAGTTCTTGTTGCTGGTTGTTGTGGTTGTGTGTAAATGTTCTGGTTGGTGTTGTGGTTGTGTGTAAATGTTCTGGTTGGTGTTGTGGTTGTGTGTAAATGTTCTGGTTGCTGGTTGGTGTTGTGGTTGTGTGTAAATGTTCTGGTTGGTGTTGTGGTTGTGTGTAAATGTTCTGGTTGCTGGTTGGTGTTGTGGTTGTGTGTAAATGTTCTGGTTGCTGGTTGGTGTTGTGGTTGTGTGTAAATGTTCTGGTTGGTGTTGTGGTTGTGTGTAAATGTTCTGGTTGGTGTTGTGGTTGTGTGTAAATGTTCTGGTTGCTGGTTGGTGTTGTGGTGGTGTGTAAATGTTCTGGTTGGTGTTGTGGTTGTGTGTAAATGTTCTGGTTGCTGGTTGGTGTTGTGGTTGTGTGTAAATGTTCTGGTTGCTGGTTGGTGTTGTGGTTGTGTGTAAATGTTCTGGTTGCTGGTTGGTGTTGTGGTTTTGTGTAAATGTTGGGGGTGTAAATATTAACCAGTCTGTTACGTAACAGTGTAGGATTTGGAGCTCGACAACGTCCTTGTCTAGAACTTACAATCTAGAATTAATGGCTTTATCAACTGGTGTCAAGCTGTCCTGGTCCAATAGCAGTAAAACAGCCTCAAGCCTTTATACTGCCACCACCATGCTTCACAGTTGGAATGAGGTTCTCATGCTGTTATGTAGTATGTATATATGTCATTAACATCTGCTTT
>CM038726.1:37493726-37508726 GCA_021613375.1 Megaleporinus macrocephalus | reverse complement strand
TCTCGGTGTGAGGAGCGTTTAACACCCTGTTTTCACCTTAAGTGTCAGATGTAACATGTCTTGGCAAGACACGTCCCGTAGCTTCTGTGCCCTCACACTCTCGCTGCCAAAACCTCACACCCCCTGCCCCCCCCCAGGTGGGTGCTGGGGGGAGGGTCATCCTAGAGGGGCTCAGACTAAAAAGGTTGGTGCACAATGTAAAACTTCTAAGTATTATCACAAGAAGAGACTATCTAAAACTATTTATACCATGTTTATACATACCAGATGTCTCTGTTTTCCAGGGACTGTCCCTGTCTTTGGTGGACTGTCCCCAAATGGAGTTGTCCCCCTTAAAGACTTGCAGCGGAGAGGACATCTCGCATCATGCTCGTTTTGGCCAACAGAGGGAGCTGCTGCTGCTATGTACTCACCACTGCTACCACTTGCTGTCCTAGTTTTACAGTTAAGTCCATTGAGTCTTCTCCACCATTAGGTGACTTGGGGTGTCTGTGATTAGGGGTCCAACTACTGGGCTTCAGCCGATAGGGTCTTTGTTCTATAGCCGCGGGTCTTTTACTGCCTAAATGTTAAATATAAATGTAAATTTTAGGTATTTAGTGGTAGTGGTAGTGGTAAGCGTATTGCTGCCCTGACATATATATATATATATATATATATATATATATATATTTACCATTATACTCACCACAGCTCTTACTGTATGACTTCCTGGTTTGCTTACCTACCGTCCAGTTTTATCAGCTGACCTTCAGCAGTTTATCACAGCACAACAGGTACCACAGCAACTGACCCCACTTCTCACTTCACAGATAAAATCATTGCAGACTCTATTAATATACTGACCACCAAACTGACAAGCTTCTGGTTTACATTTCAGGAATCATGTTATTTCAAACTGATAGTGTATCAAATATTGTGTTGATGCTCAAAATATATAAAACCATAAACATACTATTAGTCTATTAGGTGTAAGTCTATTAGTCTATTAGGACTTAACCTCCAGTAGGAGCTTCTCTGGCTGACCGGCAGTGAAGCTACATCATTTTCTATGTCCAATTATTAAATCATGACCAAATAATTATTAATTATTAATTTTCAGCTGAAATTTCACGTACGTCCTGTAAAACGTAACATTTTAACGCACAACTCGATTTAGTTCTATAGCGCACATATATAGCATTCAGTCTCTGTTTAGTAGTGTACTATAAAAATAAAAAAATGGAAAATGTTCCCAAACTTCTGCACAGGTTATAAATCATCGCTGGAAAACAAGTATCTCCAAAATAACTTTACACGAGAGAACAATAACACTGTTAACTAAAACGACTCAACTCTTACCTGCACCATTAAAGTAATATAAAAAAATAAGAACTGATACATCAAGATTTATTCATACATGTTTTTCTTTGGACAGTAATGATCTAGTCCCCCCGTTTTTAAAAGCAGTAAATAAACTCTATTGATTCAGTAACTGTTATAAATAAATCAGTAACTATTCAAAAAGATTCAGTGACTTTTAAAAATAATTTAGTAGCTATTATAAATGATTTATTAACTACTATAAATGATTTACCAACAACTATATGAATCAGTATCTATTTTATAAATCAGTAGCTATTATAAATGATTCAGTAACTACTAAATAACCACTATAACTTATTAAATAACTGTCATAAATGATTCAGTAACTGTTATAAATGATTCAGTAACTACTAAATAACCACTATAACTTATTAAATAACTGTTATAAATGATTCAGTAACTACTAAATAACCACTATAACTTAGTAAATAACTGTCATAAATGATTCAGTAACTACTAAAATGATTTAATAACCACTATAAATTATTTAATAACTGTCATAAATGATTCAGTAACTGTTATAAATAATTCAGTAACTACTAAAATGATTTAATAACCACTATAAATGATTCAGTAACTGTTATAAATGATTCAGTAACTGTTATAAATGATTCAGTAACTACTAAAAAATATTAAATAACCACTATAACTTATTAAATAACTGTCATAAATGATTAAGTAACTACTAAAATGATTTAATAACCACTATAAATTATTTAATAACTGTCATAAATGATTCAGTAACGGTTATAAATGATTCAGTAACTACTAAAATTATTTGATAACCACTATAAATTATTTAATAACTGTCATAAATGAATCAGTAACTGTTACAAATAATTCTGTAAGTGCTAAAAATGATTTAATAACCACTATAAATTGTTTAATAACTGTCATAAATGATTCAGTAACTGTTATAAATGATTCAGTAACTACAAAAAAATATTAAATAACCACTATAACTTATTAAATAACTGTCATAAATGATTCAGTAACTACTAGAAAATATTAAATAACCACTATAACTTATTAAATAACTGTCATAAATGATTCAGTAACTACTAAAATGATTTAATAACCACTATAAATTATTTAAGAACTGTCATAAATGATTCATTAACTGTTATAAATTATTCAGTAACTACTAAAAAATATTAAATAACCACTATAACTTATTAAATAACTGTCATAAATGATTCAGTAACTACTAGAAAATATTAAATAACCACTATAACTTATTAAATAACTGTCATAAATGATTCAGTAACTACTAGAAAATATTAAATAACCACTAAAAATTATTTAATAACTGTCATAAATGATTCAGTAACTGTTATAAATGATTCAGTAAATGTTATAAGTGATTCAGTGGTGATGTAAGTTTCAATGTAAGTTAATGGAACCAGATTTGGTTCCAGATTTGATGGAGTTATATATTCCATTATATAAACGAGAGCTGCAGCTTTAAGGTAATGTAGAAAAATAAGAACTGATGGAGATAAACGTTTTTCTTCGGACAGTAACGTTTGTTAAAAGCAGTAAATAAACAGTAATAGTGTGTAAGTGTGTGTAAGCGTGTATAAGTGTGTGTAAGCGTGTGTAAGCGTGTGTAAGCGTGTTAACTTTACACTCAGAACGTCAAACGTGGAATTTGAACAAGGCAGCACAAACCTTTGCACACGGCGGCGTATTGGCTGTAATTATCTCCCGAGCGATAAGGAAGGGGGTCTAATTGTGCAGAGGCCCCCTGAAACCCCAGTATCCCCCACTTTCCTGCTCTAATGGTTCACAACGAGGAGACAAGTGCCTTCATCAGCATAAGAACAGCTCGCAGCCCTGCTGCCCTCACACCGTCCACTCCAGCACTGAAACCACTACTGAACGTCCTGCTCCGCGTTCACACACACACTTCTCACAGGGCTGTCGGTCCCGAGCTCTCGGACATCACAGAGAGTTTCAGGTCCATCAGGGGGAGACGGTCAGTTTCAACACGGAACAGTTCAACACTTAAATCCTTTAAACACTGTTACCATATACACAGCTGCTACAAACCATTCAGTAGCTAGTAACTACTGAAAATGATTCAGTAACTACTGAAAATGATTCAGTATCTGCTCTGCTATGGAAGATTTAGTAACTATTACAAATGTTTCAGTAACTATTATAAAGTGATTCAGTAACTACTTTAAATGATTCAGTAACTACTATAAATTATTCAGTATCTGCTCTACTATGTAAGATTTAGTAACTATTACAAATGATTCAGTAACTATTATAAAGTGATTCAGTAACTACTGAAAATGATTCAGTATCTGCTCTGCTATGGAAGATTTAGTAACTATTACAAATGTTTCAGTAACTATTATAAAGTGATTCAGTAACTACTTTAAATGATTCAGTAACTACTATAAATTATTCAGTATCTGCTCTACTATGTAAGATTTAGTAACTATTACAAATGATTCAGTAACTATTATAAATGATTCAGTAACTACTACAAATGATTCATGAACTACTACAAATGATTTAGTAACTATTGCAAATGATTCAGTATCTACTACAAATGATTCTTTAACTATGATAAACATTTTAGTTATGAATACAAATGTTTTAGTATCTGCTTTAAATGATTCAGTAACCATTACAAATCTGTTCTGTTACTATTATAATCGATTCAGTGCCAGCTAAAAATGATTCAGTAACTTCCATATATGATTCATAAAGGATATTTATTTAATATTATAAATGATTTTGTAACTACAAAAAGTGACTCACTAGCTGTGATAAGTGATTCAGCAACTACTATAAACGATTCAGTAACTACTATGATGTTGTGTTTTGTAGTTATGAGAGTGAGGAGCTGAAGAATTCCTTAAAATCCCAGACTTATTTAATAGCTGAGGCTGATTATTGGGTAACTACTGAGACTTCAGCACACGCTGGCTGAGATGGTCGCAGGTAACAGACTGAAGGGGTTAAACTCCTGTAGACTGAGCGAGCGGATCTGCTGTTAGCAGCTGTAATGTACTGTAATGTACTGCTAATGTTCCTCCACAGCTGTGCTATTATATCCAGCTAATGGTGAGATCTGATTAAGAACAGCGTGTATGCGAACTCATCACACCAGCGGGAGTGTTTTACTGCTCCACTCTCACTTCCACATCCACACCTTCTATAAATCACCAGCACCTGAGGACCGGCGTCAGCGGAGAACCTTCACACCACTTACAGGCCCTGCCAGTCTGAGGGTTCCGCCTTTCTTCAGTTACAAAAAATAAATAAATAATAATAATAATAAAGGAACCAAAGGTGGTTCTTCACAGGTTTTGTAGCAAAAGCAATGATTCTATTTAGAAAGATGAGTTATACAGAGAACCATTCTTAGGCTTAAATGGTTCTCTATATGTTAAAAAGGTTCTTCATGGTTCTATTTAGCACCAAAAACAGAAATGGCCATTTTAAACAGGGTTCTATAGAGAACACATTCTCCATCAATCTGCAGAACCAAATGGTTCTATAATAGCACCCACAGTTATAACTAGCACTATTGCTTATACTAAAGAAGCCTACCTTGAGTTTAGAGTACAGGAACCATCTTCAGTACCATGTTACCATAAGACCTTTATAAAGGGTCTTATAAAAGGTTTCATTCTTGTCCTTTTATTAATGTTACAGCTGCTTATTAATGATATTAAGGTGTGTATGATCTAATTAGTAATAACAGTACTGTGATTTTATTTAATGACTGTAATAAAGGTTTATAACTGCTTCTGGTTCTGAACGTGTGGTTTTATGAATCAAACGTAAATATGATTCAGTAGCTATTATAAATGATTCAGTAACTACTGCATATGATTCAGTTACTATTATAAATGATTCAGTAACTACTGCATATGATTCAGTAGCTATAATAAATGATTCAGTAACTACTGCATATGATTCAGTAGCTATAATAAATGATTCAGTAACTACTGCATATGATTCAGTAACTATTATAAATGATTCAGTAACTACTGCATATGATTCAGTTACTATTATAAATGATTCAGTTACTACTGCATATGATTCAGTAACTACTGCATATGATTCAGTAGCTATTATAAATGATTCAGTAACTACTGCATATGATTCAGTTACTATTATAAATGATTCAGTAACTACTGCATATGATTCAGTTACTATTATAAATGATTCAGTTACTACTGCATATGATTCAGTAACTATTATAAATGATTCAGTAACTACTGCATATGATTCAGTAACTATTATAAATGATTCAGTTACTACTGCATATGATTCAGTAACTACTGCATATGATTCAGTAACTACTATAAATTATTCAGTAACTATTGCAATAACTATTGCAAATGATTCGTTAACTACTGCAAATGATTCAGTTACTATTATAAAAGATTTAAGAACAACTATAAATGTTTCAGTAACTGTTATAAATTATTCAATAACTGTTATAAATGATTCAGTAGCTATTACAAATAATTCCATAACTAATACAAATGATTTAGTAACTATTATAAATGACGCATAAAAAACTATAAATGAATCTGTAGCTATAAAGCTATAAAGTGACTGTTATAAATTATTCAATAACTGTTAAATGATTCAGTAACTGTTATAAATGATTCAGTAACTGCTTAAATGATTCAGTAACTGCTAAAATGATTTAGTAACTATCATAAAAGATTTAAGAACAATAATTCAGTAATTATCATAAATGGTTCAGTAGCTACTATATTTTATTCAGTAACTACTATAAATGTTTCAGCAACTAATGATATTGATTCTGCAACTACTGAAAATGATTCAGTGACTTGTAATTGATTCAGTAACTACTACTATATATCTACAGGGCCTGTTGGGAAGGTTTTACTTTTCTGGCGTGGTTAAGATGTTTACGTGAACTCATTGTATGTAAAGTTCTACTCTCGGAAGTTTAAAGTCTATGAGAAACAGGTGTAAAGCTGGTTCTGGAGGAGCAGGAGGAGCGTAGCTGGAGGCTGACTCCTCTCCAGTGTAGGAAGGGACGTTATTAATGGTGGGAACTGAATTTAATTCAAATATTTGTTCATGTTTATCTCTCGTTAACAAAGAGCCTCTAATCTACAGCAGTGATAAACCTCACTGCAGGAAACAACCGGAGCTCTTACAGGCCTGATCAAACACTCCAGCCTCCTGGAGGAGGAGCCGAGCTAACGAAGACGTCAGAGCTCAGCGTCCTCATATATATTATTTATACACACATTATATATATATATATATTTATATATGTTAATTATTTTAAAGATGAGTAATTATACGGGTCCCTGTAGAACTGAGTGTGTAACTGAGGTGTGATAGAAACGAGCTGAATGTAATTATGATGAAGTATTAATAATAATTAGTGTTTTAATAATTTAACTTTATTTACATTAAACTGGGTCTGTTTGCTCGGCTGTTACACTCAGTTCATTCATCTACATTATTATATTAATGTGAATTCATGTGTGTGCATTTAAGGTGGAACGGGAGGATTACAGTAAGAATCTGGATGTCAGTGTAAGTGCTGCCCCATTTAAGGTGGACTGGGAAATATAAACCAACTGAAGAATAAGAAGCTGAATATGAGGTGGAATGCAAGTGCTGCACCATTTAAGGGGGATCATTTAAGGTGGACTGGGAAATTCGTATAAGAAGCTGAATGTCAGCACCAGAATGTAAGTGCTGCTCCATTTAAGGTGGAACGGGAGAATTTCAATAAGCGGCTGAATGTCAGTACCAGAATGTAAATACCATTCCATTTAAGGTGGAACAAGAACTTTTAACTAAGCAACTGAATGTCAGCTTTGGAATGTAAATGCCATACCCTTTAAGGTGGAACAAGAAATTTGTGGATAAGAAGCTAAATGTCAGAGCCAGGTTGTAAGTGCTGCATCATTTAAGGTGGAATGGAAACAATATTTAATAAGAGGCCTAATGTTAGAACTAGAAAGTAACTGCTGCATCATTTAAGGTGGACTGGAAACACTCTAAATAGAAGCTGAATGTCAAAGCTGGGATGTAAGTGCATGATGCACCATTTAAGGTGGAATGGAAACAATGGAATGAGAAGCTAAATATCAGCACCAGGATATAAAGGCTTTAGCATTTAAGGTGGAATGGAAACATTATTAAAAAAAGCCAAATGTTAGAACCAGAATATAACTGCTGCATTATTTAAGGTGGAACGGAAACATTATTTAATAAGAAGCTTAATGTTAGAACCAGAATGTAAGTGCCGCGTCATTTAAGGTGGAATGGAAACAATGGAATAAGAAGCTAAATATCAGCACCAGGATATAATGGTTTTAAGGTGGAATGGAAACATTACAAAAAATGCCAAATGTCAGAGCCACATTGTATTTGCTGCACCATTTAAGGTGGAATTGAAACACTCGAAATAGAGGCTGAATGTCAGAGCCCGCATGAAGCTACGGCACCATTTAAGGTGGAACTGGAAAATTTGAGCACGAAGCTGAGAGTCAGAGCCAGAATGTAACTTCTATACCCTTTAAGGTGGTATATAATTTCATATGTAATATATAATATAACTATATGAACCTGTGGGTTACAGGCTGTCCTTTACGCTCTCTATATATTATATAATAAACATGATCTACATTCGGATTAAAGCACGGTTGAGTAAATGCACTCTCTCTCTTTTTTAGGGGGGGTTGGGTTGAGTTTTTGATTGATGGCGCGAGCCGGCCAATGGGAGGCTGGGTTGTCAGAAGTGGGTGGAGCTTTGAGGAGGGGAGGTTGGCGCATTTTGCTTGGTGTTGACCATATTGTCGGAGAGCTCGGCTCGCGCGCGGAGGGTTGGGGTGGACGGACGTACGTACGGCTCAGTCTACCCGGATTCCAGTTCCTCTCCAAACCGCACTGGTCCTGGTTTTCCCAGACGGGATCAGATCCGCAGGGGCGTCTCTGGACGGACGCGCGAGCTCCAGGCTGGAGGGGCTGACCAGCTTCGTTCGTCCTGCTTCGCTTTTGGGGGGATTCTGGTGCATTTGTTGCCCCTTCTTCTTCTGAGAGCCACACAAAGGGATCTCTGAGGGAAGCAGACACGGCGGCTGCGCGCGGACCTGTTTGACGAGCTGAAGACGTTTTGGTTTTTTGTTGCGTTGCGCTCAGAGAGATACATCTGAGAGAGAGAGAGAGAGAGAGAGAGGCAGTGAGGTAGTGAGGTAGTGAGGAAGGAAGCCAGGCTGGTGTGGTGTTCACCCCCCAACACCACCAGCCACACCACCCCGCTCAGAGGAGAACATCTCGAGCTTCTTTTTTCATTGGACTGAGAAGGTCCAACCCAGCGGTGGTGGACCTGCTTTGGTGGTGCCGACCTGAAAGTTTTCTGAACTTTGGAGCTTGGAGCTACATCTCCTTCCATCCCAGCGCTTGATTGGTGAGCAGGCTTTGAAGTTTGGTGGAGGACTTGTCTGCTCCTGCTCGCCGTGTTGTTGTTGATGCGGCTTTTGGAGGAGTCCATGGCTGCGAGGCCCAGCTGACGGTACTCCACCACCAAACCTCCACATCCTGTCCTCTATTTCTTCTTCATCGTCTTCTGGGACACATTCATCTGCACGGATCTCCAGCTCCAACCAGCAGCCATGCAGCTCGACTGGAGGAATTTAGCTGCGCTCTGGATTCTCCTGCTGGACTGTCTGCTGGGATCACTGGCTGAAGAAGGTAAAGCTGATCTCCACTGTTTTCCCACACCCTTGTCCTGAATGTTCCTGCCCGCTGTGGTTCATTAACTAACTCCCAGGGCCTGCACGAGCTTCGGATGGGTGGGTTGCTGCAGGAAAGCTCTAAAATGGTCGGTGGGGGGGAAACTCCAAGAGCAGGATTGGGAAACACACTGCTCTGGCCATTGTACTCCACTACCTGTTTGCTTCTGCTGCCGCTGCCAGGCATGATTTGTTGTTTTAGCCATGTTAACGCAATAAGCTGGTGGTTTGAGTCCATTAACGTCCCACCAGTAGCTGATCGGGACCACCGGAGACCTGGATTATGATGGATCTCCACCACATTAAGCCAGAGTATGTGAGAATACCAAAAATTCCAAGTTAATTTGCCCAAAAAGGGGCTTCTTTGTGTGGTGACTGCTTTGGTTTCCATCAAGAACCTTGAGGGGTTTTTGAGAGTGTGATGAACCTTTCTGAAGTTCCATGGACCTTTTATGTAATGGAAGAACCTATAAATACTTTAAACCTTTAGAAAAGAACCTCTACAAAGCTAAGAACCCATAGGTTAGTATTCATGGCTTAGTATCTTTTTAAAAAATGTTTTTTTCACAAACTCTAAAAAACTGAGGGTTCTTAAGGGTTGTGTATATAATAGTGAGAATGTAGGAACCACCAATAAGTACTGTAAACCTTTAAAAAGTTGAAGAACCTTTTGGAAGAACCTCCACAAAATGGCAAGCTGAGAAACCAAAAATTAGTATTCATGGCTTTACTCTACATAAGTACCTTAAAAATGTTCCTTACACTCACATATACCGTGAGAACCTTAATTTTTTAGAGATTGTAAAAAACCTTTCTGAAGTTCTGGGAACCTTTATATAATGGCAGGGCTGTAGGAAGAACCCATAAGTGTTTTAAACTTTTAAAAATTTAAAGAACCTCCACAAAATGGCAAAGCTAAGGCCATATATTAGTATTCATGGCTTAGAACCTTTTTAAAAATGTTTGTTCACAGTCTCTAAACTCTAAAAAGGAAAGTTCTTAGGGATGTGTAAGTGTAAAGAACCTTTCTGAAGTTCTGTGAACCTTTACATAATGGCTAGACTGTAGGAAGAACCAATAAGTATATTAAACATTAAAAAATCTGAAGAACGCTTTTGAGGAACCTCCACAAAGAGCTTAGATTGCTATTCATGGATGTATGCTACATGAAAAGTATCTTAAAAAAAATGTTCCTCACAATCTTACATCTGTATAGAACCAAAATATGTGTAAGTGTGAAGAACCTTTTTCATGTTTGAAGAACATTCACATTACAGTAAAGGTCCTGGAATAGCTAATAAAAAAAAAAAAAATTTTAAAATAATAATAATAGGCTGGTATTCAAACTTTAAGAATATATCAAAAAGTTCTTTAGTGATTTATAAGTGTAAAGAGCCTTCACATTAATGGAAAGCTCTAGAAGGAACCCATAGAACCCAGTGATTTATGCTATTTTAGTTCTTTCTAAGACCTTTTCACCAGAAGGTTGTTCAGGGTTGTGTGACTGTGAAGAACCTTCAGAACATAATGGCAGGCATAATGCTTTATAGTAAATTATCTAATCTTGAAAATGTTTTTTACGATCTTTTATTTCTTGAGAATGGGACATGGAAGTGTGAGGAACCTTTTTGAAGTCTAGAGAACCTTTATATGACGACTAAGCTCTAGAAGGAACTCACAGATTGGTATTAATGGCTTTATATGGCATGAAAGGGCTTTAAACGTTTGAAAACTTTGCATCTCTAAAGAACCACTGCTTAAAAGATTTGTCCGCCATCTGTGAGCGTGAAGAACCTTCACATAATGGCAGAGCTCTAAGTAGAACCCATTGATTGGTATTCATGGCTTTATGTTACATATAAATACTTTTAAACATTGAAAACATTTACTATCTTACACTCTATCTAAAATGCTGTGTAAGTCTGAGGAACCTAGTTGAAGTTTAAAGAACCTTCACATAATGACAAAGCTGTAGGTAGAACCCGTAGATTTGTATTCATGGTTTTATAATACATGAGAATATTTCAAACCTTGATAATGTTCTTTACAGTCTTCTTCAAATATCTCTAAATAACCAAATGCTATTAAGGGATGTGTGAGGAACCTCCTTGAAGTTTAAGGAACCTCCTTAATGATGACAAGGCTCCAGGAAGAACCCATAGATTAATATTCATGACTTTGATACATGTAAATACTTTAAACCTGTAAAAATCTTTTTAAAAATCCATCAAAAGGTTCTTCAGTAATTTGTGAGTGTGAAGACACTTAATTTCAAAACTCTATCTAGAACCCACAGATTGAAATTCATGGCTTCACGTTACATAAAAATACGTTCAGGTTTGTAAACGTTCTTCATAATTTTATATCTCTTAGAAACCAAAACATTTTAAGGGCTGTCTAAGAGTTGAGGACCTATTTGAAGTTTAAGGAACCTCCATATGATGGCAAAGGTCTTAGGACAACCCATAAATTGGTATTCATGGCTGTACATTGCATGAAAGCACTTGAAACCTTTTTTCATGGTTGTGTGAGGTTGAAAACCTTTTTAAACACTAAGAATGTCTCAGTAAAGCAGGAGTTTTGGAAAGAACCATAAATTGGTATTCATGGCTGTCTGTTGCATGAAAGCACTTGAAACCTTTGACAATCTTTTAAAGAACTGTCCATGAGAAGGTTCTTCATGGTTGTGTGAGGGTTAAAAACCTTTTTTAAACACTTTAAGAGCGTCTAAGTAATGTTGATGTTCTAGGAAGGAACCGTTAATGGGTATTCATGGCTGTACGTTGCATGAAACTACTTGAAACTGTTAAAAATCTTTAAAAAACTGTCTATGAGAAGGTTCGTGTGAGGCTGAGGAACGTTTAAACGTTCTAAAAGCGTCTGAACGATACAGGAGGCCTAGAGAGGAACCGTATTTTGCTACCAGTGGCTTTGCAGTGCTTCTGGTTCTGCGTGTTCTGCGTAGCTGCAGTGTTTGAGATGTACATGACGAAGCCGGTTGCTGAAATGAGGCGAATCTCATGAATTTACATGCACATTCCAGTGTTCAGGTTACATAAACAGCGGAGATTTGCGTCCAGCTGGACGTAAACGGACACCAGGAGCGAGCTCGGGCTGGAATGTTCCCGGGCGAGCACGTCCCTGGACTTGTGGCGGCTGTGGAAAACTTGCTAACAGCTAGATTTGGGAATGAAAGCATGTTTTTAGCCTGACTAAGTAATCCGGAGTCGCGCTGCAGCTCCTGCGCTCCACCGATAAGGTGGCGAATGTAACAAAACTCGGGGGCTAAATTGGGCCGGGGGTCCTTCTTTAGCGGCCCTTTCACAGTCGCGGCCGGCTGAACCCAGATTAAAGTAATTAGAATGGGCTTAAGGTTTTTGTGGCCCGAGTTGCAGAGTATTAATCTGTTTAACTGGAGCGGACGGCTGTGTTCACTCCGGGCTTCCACTGTATGCGGGATCCAAAGCTGATTACTCGCCGCTACGCCGCCGCTCAGTCAATCTCCAGCAATCAGTCTGTTTGTGAAATTAGCTGTTTGCTAATCTAATCTAACCCGGATTATATTTTTATGCTCGGCTATGTAGGATATCAGAGTTGAATAAGTAAGGCTTGTCCCCGGGCTGCGGCGTTTGGTCCGCTAATGTGTTTTAATGATTTATTGATCGCCGTTGAGCGGTATTGATTTGATCTCAGATGTTATTGGCTTTTATCTCCAGCTAAGTGTTTGCGCTACTTTTGAAGATTGCTCTTGAATTACGCTGGAGTTGCAGCGGGGGCTAATTTCAGGTCGCTAATGCGGAATGCTAATGTTTATAGATGTGACACGAAGGGTCAGAAAGCGCATAATCAAGTCTTTTAGCGATGACTGAGTGCTTTTAAGAAAGTGTGCAGGGATGTAGGCATGTGGTTAGCACTGTGCTAACTGCTAACTGTAAGCTTCTATTTAACTTTAGCTGCATTAGTATCATAGCAACCGTGTTAAATTAAAGGAGCTGATTTTTTCTGTTAGCTGTTGTTAGCTGTTTCCGTTTGTACACAAAAAGCAGGAGTGAGCTGTTATTGTAATGTATAAACAGAATTACAGGCTGCTATTACAAGCTAACGCTTATTAATGTGCCTAATAGCACATAATTTAATCAGTTTGAAATTACTGACCAACTTGAGAAGTTTTTAAGCAAGTGTGCAGTGATGTAGGCATGTGGTTAGCACTATGCTAACTGCTAATTATAAGCCTACATCCCCCTGTTAGCTGTATTAGCCTTGTAGCGCCAGTCATAGCTGTTAAATTTTGTTTTATCATTTGTTTTAACCAGATGTCACTTCTTGTTTCCATTTGTACACAAAAAAAGTGTTATTGAGCTGTTATTGTTGTGTACAAACAGAAAAACCTCATTTACCACATTAACTAATAATTTATAAATGTGTGAGAACCACATAATTAAATCTGTTCGTAATTACTGACCAGCTATAAGTGTTTTTGATGCAGATATAATGGAATGTAGGAATTCTAGGAGGTTGTAACAGTGTACTACTACATCGTCTGAGGATTACATTTCAACGTTGTCGCACCGTAGCTGTGTTTGCAGGGTGTGCAGTGAATGTAAGATAAGAAGTTAGCATGCTAACCGCTAACTATTACTAAACTATTCCCATTACCTCCTCTTTCTTTCTCTATGTCTGTCTGTCTGTCTGTTATCCATCCATCCATCTTTCTCTACTTCTGTCTCTCTCTTTACTGACATTCAGTTCATTGTCACACCGTAACTGTGTTTGTTGGGTAACGGTCCGTAACCGTGTTTGTTGGGTAACGGTATGTAACCGTGTTTGCAGGGTAACGGTCCGTAACCGTGTTTGCAGGGTAACGGTATGTAACCGTGTTTACAGGGTAATGGTATGTAATCGTGTTTACAGGGTAACGGTATGTAACCGTGTTTACAGGGTAATGGTATGTAATCGTGTTTACAGGGTAACGGTATGTAACCGTGTTTGCAGGGTAACGGTATGTAACCGTGTTTGCAGGGTAACGGTATGTAACCGTGTTTGCAGGGTAACGGTATGTAACCGTGTTTACAGGGTAATGGTATGTAATCGTGTTTGCAGGGTAACGGTATGTAACCGTGTTTACAGGGTAATGGTATGTAATCGTGTTTACAGGGTAACGGTATGTAACCGTGTTTGCAGGGTAACGGTATGTAACCGTGTTTGTTGGGTAACGGTATGTAACCGTGTTTGCAGGGTAACGGTATGTAACCGTGTTTGTTGGGTAACGGTATGTAACCGTGTTTGTTGGGTAACGGTATGTAACCGTGTTTGTTGGGTAACGGTATGTAACCGTGTTTGTTGGGTAACGGTATGTAACCGTGTTTGTTGGGTAACGGTATGTAACCGTGTTGGCAGGGTAACGGTATGTAACCGTGTTTGTTGGGTAACGGTATGTAACCGTGTTGGCAGGGTAACTGTATGTAACCGTGTTTGCAGGGCAACGGTATGTAACCGTGTTTGCAGGGTAACGGTATGTAACCGTGTTTACAGTGTTGTCAGCCCCAGGGTACGGGGGGCTTTAGGCCGGACGGTGCAGTGGTCTTTACTAGCCGTATAAAACTCAGTGAAAGGCTAAGCGGGCGGTTAACTCCGTGTTCCGCAGCGCTCCGAGCGTGAGGATTAGCTAAAGGTGACCTTTCAGGTGTGAACCCAAATTTGTCACAGCCCTCACCTGTTCGGAGCCGTATCGCTCGGCCGCAGGCCGGCCAATCGATGGGGGCGGATTGCCCGGATTAGTTCTGCTCTGCACGGTGCGGTGGACGCACCTGCTACCTCGCATCCGGAATCAATTAACCAGCCTGTGTGACACGCTCGCGTCAGTAACGCTGCCAGT
>CM038726.1:37488387-37492726 GCA_021613375.1 Megaleporinus macrocephalus | reverse complement strand
GTGGTGGCGTTGGTGTTTACAGTGGTGGCGTTGGTGTTTACAGTGGTGGTGGTGGTGGTGGTGTTTACAGTGGTGGTGGTGGAGATGGTGTTTATGGTGGTGGTGGTGTTTACAGTGGTGGTGTTTACAGTGGTGGCGATGGTGTTTACAGTGGTGGTGATGGTGATGGTGTTTACAGTGGTGGTGATGGTGTTTACAGTGGTGGTGGTGATGGTGTTTACAGTGGTGGTGGTGATGGTGTTTACAGTGGTGGTGATGATGTTTACAGTGGTGGTGGTGATGGTGTTTACAGTGGTGGTGATGATGGTGTTTACAGTGGTGGTGATGATGTTTACAGTGGTGGTGGTGATGGTGTTAACAGTGGTGGTGGTGATGGTGTTTACAGTGGTGTTGATGGTGTTTACAGTGGTGGTGGTGATGATGTTTACAGTGGTGGTGATGGTGTTTACAGTGGTGGCGATGCTGTTTACAGTGGTGGCGATGGTGTTTACAGTGGTGGTGGTGATGGTGTTTACAGTGGTGGTGATGGTGTTTACAGTGGTGGTGGTGATGGTGTTTACAGTGGTGGTGATGGTGTTTACAGTGGTGGCGATGCTGTTTACAGTGGTGGTGATGGTGTTTACAGTGGTGGTGATGGTGTTTACAGTGGTGGCGATGGTGTTTACAGTGGTGGTGATGGTGTTTACAGTGGTGGTGATGGTGTTTACAGTGGTGGCGATGGTGTTTACAGTGGTGGCGATGGTGTTTACAGTGGTGGTGTTCACAGTGGTGGCGATGGAGATGGTGTTTACAGTGGTGGTGGTAATGTTTACAGTGGTGGTGTTTATGGTGGTGGTAATGTTTACAGTGGTGGTGATGGTGTTTACAGGGGTGGTGATGGTGTTGACAGTGGTGGTGATGGTAACCAGGGGTCTCCAACACTAATATAGTGATATAGTAGGCTCCACACTCATATCTCTCTCTCTCTCTCTCTCTCTCTCTCTCTCTCTCTCTCTCTCTCTCTCTCTCTCTCTCTCTCTAACAGAGGTTTTAATGAACACAAAGGCAGAGACGTCCGATCTGAAGTGGACCACCTATTCCAGAACAAAATCCGAGGTGAGACACTGAACACACCCTCCACAGTTCCTCCACCATCTGAGAGATGTGTGTGAATTATTCCCTGCTCTGATTGGCTGCCCTCTTTCAGCAACTTGGACTGAAACGCAACGCTGCTTATAGCTTTAGTGTCAGTGGGCGGGGCTAAACACACTGATTATGTAAATATGGAAATGTGTAGACTTTGTGACATCACAACAATGATGAATTCAGGTAGTCCCCATATATGGGCTGGGGAGCGAGCCTCTTTCCTGACCAGTCCGGTTCTCTCTCTCTCTCAGTCCCAGTGGGAGGAGGTCAGTGGTCTGGATGAAGAGAATAACAGCGTCCGGACGTATCAGATCTGCCAGACTGACGGCTCCTCCAGCCAATGGCTGCGCAGTAAGCTGATCGAGCGGCGCGGAGCTTCGCAGGTTTACGTGGAGCTGCGCTTCACCATGATCGAGTGTTCATCACGCAGTACACACCACCGGTCCTGCAAGGAGACCTTCAACCTGTTCTACTACCAGAGCGACACCGACGACGCCACCCCGTCACACCCCCCCTGGATGGAGAACCCCTACGTCAAGGTACACACAGACACACACACACACACACACACACACAAACACACACACACAGCTATACATCAGTTCCTACCAGCTTTACAGAACACTACTGTAATACTGTACATACTGAATAATTCATAGTAGATACAAAATAATACATAGTGGATACTGAATAATTCATAGTGGATTTTGATTAATTCATAGTAGTAACTGGAGAATTCATTGTGGATATTAAATATTTTATAGTAGATACTGAATAATTCATAGTGCATATTGAATTATTCATAGTGGATTTTGAATAATTCATAGCGGATACTGAATAATTCATAGTAGATACTGAATAATTCATAGTAGATACTGAATAATTCATAGTGCATATTGAATTATTCATAGTGGATTTTGAATAATTCATAGTAGATACTGAATAATTCATAGTGGATTTTGAATAATTCATAGTAGATACTGAATAATTCATAGTGGATATTGAATAATTTAGAGTAGATACTCAATAATTCATAGTGGATTTTAAATAATTCGTAGTGGATATTGAATAATTCATAGTGGATTTTAAATAATTCATAGTGGATTTTAAATAATTCGTAGTGGATATTAAATAATTCATAGTGGATTTTAAATAATTCATAGTGGATTTTAAATAATTCATAGTGGATACTAAATAATTCATGGTAGATACTCAATAATTCATAGTGGATTTTAAATAATTCATAGTGGATTTTAAATAATTCATAGTGGATTTTAAACAATTCATAGTGGATTTTAAATAATTCATAGTAGATTCTGAATAATTCATAGTAGATTCTGAATAATTCATAGTAGATACTGAATAATTCATAGTAGATACTGAATAATTCATAGTAGATACTGAATAATTCATAGTGGATACTGAATAATTCATAGTAGATACTGAATAATTCATAGTAGATACTGAATATTTCATAGTAGATACTGAATAATTCATAGTAGATACTGAATAATTCATAGTAGATACTGAATAATTCATTGTGGATACTGAATAATTCATAGTGGATACTGAATAATTCATAGTGGATACTGAATAATTCATAGTGGATATTGAATAATTCATAGTGGATACTGAATAATTCATAGTAGATACTGAATAATTCATAGTGGATATTGAATAATCCATAGTGGATATTGAATAATTCATAGTGGATACTGAATAATTCATAGTAGATACTGAATAATTCATAGTGGATACTGAATATGTTATAGTGGATATTGAATAATTCATAGTGGATACTGAATAATTCATAGTAGATACTGAATAATTCATAGTAGATACTGAATAATTCATAGTAGATACTGAATAATTCATTGTGGATACTGAATAATTCATAGTGGATACTGAATAATTCATAGTGGATACTGAATAATTCATAGTGGATACTGAAGAGCTGTCCCTCTGCAGGTGGACACGGTGGCGGCGGACTTCCTGCTGCGTAAAGGTGGAGAGAAGAAGTTTAACGTGAAGACTCTGCGTCTGGGTCCTCTGACTAAGCGGGGCTTCTACCTGGCGTTCCAGGCTCAGGGGGCCTGTATGGCCCTGCTGTCCGTGCGGGTGTTCTTTAAGAAATGTCCGGGGGTCACTCGCTCCCTCTCCGTGTTCCCGGAGACCGTGCCGCGCTCGCTGGTGCAGGAGGCCGTGGGCATGTGCGTGCTGAACGCCGAGCAGCCGGGGCCCCGACCCCGACCCCCAAAGATGTTCTGCGGCGAGGACGGGCAGTGGGTGGAGCAGCCAAGCTCCAGCTGCACCTGCAAAGCCGGATACGAGGCCAATCCCGGAGAGCTGGAGTGCAGAGGTGAGACGGGAGCGCCGGGAATTCATCCCCAGTTCCTGCACCTTAGTTCCGTAGCAGCTTGGTCACTTCCAGGGGTGCAACTCAATCTCTACAAGTAGCCCCGCCCACTTTTTGTTCGTCACTTGCTTCCATCCAATAGCAACTTTCTTCTGTTCAGTAGCCCCATCCCCTTCTAGTCCTGCAACTCAGTTCATGCCAGTAGCTCCACCCACTTTTTGGCAGCAATGCGCTACTAGTCAATAACCCCGCCCCCTTTTAAAGATAGCAACTTGCTTCCTTTCAGAAGACCCGCCCCCTTATTAGCTTGCAAGTTTGGTTTCAGGCAGTAGCCCCACCCCTATTTAGGGCTATAACTCAATCTATATATGTAGCTCCGCCCTCTTTTTGGTGGCCACTTGCTTCTATCCTATGGCAACTTTATTCTGCTCAGTAGCTCCACCCCCTTTTTGGCACAGCAACGTTTGGCGTAAGGACTTGTTTTCCTTCTGTAGCCCTGCCCCTTTTTAGGGCAGCAACTTGACAGTTTTTTTAGTAGCACCGCCCACTTTTGGAGTAGCAGCTAGGTTTCCCGTAGCCCCGCCTCTTTTTAGGGCAGCAACTTGCCTCTTTTAGTAGCCCCGCCCCCTTATTAGATTACCAGTTTGTTACTTGCAAGAGCCCCACCCCTATTTAGCGTTGCAACTCAAATCCTGCCAATAGCTCCACCCCTGTTTGCAGTGGCCCCGCCCCTTTTTAGAGTTGATTCTTTGTAGAAGGAGCACTGAAGCTCCTCCCCTTTGCTATCAGCAGAGTTAATTAATACAGGCTGTGTAAAGTGTGTGTGTGAGAGAGTGAATATCCCGTGGTGAGCGTGCG
>CM038726.1:37480887-37483387 GCA_021613375.1 Megaleporinus macrocephalus | reverse complement strand
CATACATCAGCGTATATACACATACAGTATATCACATACATCAGCGTATATACACATACAGTATATCACATACATCAGCGTATATACACATACAGTATATCACATACATCAGCGTATATACACATACAGTATATCACATACATCAGCGTATATACACATACAGTATATCACATTCATCAGCATATATACACATACAGTATATCACATTCATCAGCGTATATACACATACAGTATATCACATACATCAGCGTATATACACATACAGTATATCACATACATCAGCATATATACACATACAGTATATCATATACATCAGCGTATATACACATACAGTATATCACATACATCAGCGTATATACACATACAGTATATCACATACATCAGCGTATATACACATACAGTATATCACATACATCAGCGTATATACACATACAGTATATCACATACATCAGCGTATATACACATACAGTATATCACATACATCAGCGTATATACACATACAGTATATCACATACATCAGCGTATATACATATACAGTATATCACATACATCAGCGTATATACACATACAGTATATCACATACATCAGCGTATATACATATACAGTATATCACATACATCAGCGTATATACATATACAGTATATCACATACATCAGCATATATACACATACAGTATATCACATACATCAGCATATATACACATACAGTATATCACATACATCAGCATATATACACATACAGTATATCACATACATCAGCATATATACACATACAGTATATCACATACATCAGCATATATACACATACAGTATATCACATACATCAGCGTATATACACATACAGTATATCACATACATCAGCATATATACACATACAGTATATCACATACATCAGCGTATATACACATACAGTATATCACATACATCAGCATATATACACATACAGTATATCAGCGTATTCCTGCCCCGAATCGAAACTTTAAGACCAGAACTCATGACCGACCCCGCCAGGCCCGGCTACTACCGCTAACTCTAAAACCCGAATCCGAACTTCTGGCTGAACTGGGCTGGGCTGACTGGTTCTGCTGAATTTGAAACCTAAACCCGACCCGAGCCCAACTTGGGGGGTCTCTGTGTTGTCTCTGTTGTTAGTGGTCCGCGGCGGTTCCTCGTGAATGTGTGTGTGATATTTCTCAGGCGTGTGTAACAGCAGAGCGGATCAGAGTGGATCTCCAGCGCTTCAGAGGGATTACTAATGATAAACGGGCTCCTCTTAGATATACGGGGGGCGCGCTTGGACTGGAGGGGGGGGGCTCATGTTAAAGGCTCTTTTCATCTGTCATGTTAAACGGAACAGCTGTGCTGTCGGTGGGAGTGCAGCTCCTGCATAGCAAGAACACACACACACACACACACACACACGCACACACACATATATATACATATATATATACACACAGTGCTGTGTAGGAGTGAGAGACCCTCGTTTATTTAATCTCCAGTTTAATAGTCACTCATTCTTCAAGCCTGCAGCCGTGCTTAGCACTCTCTGCTTCTCCCCGTCCAGTGATATAGAGGTTCTGGACTCGGGGGTGGTCAGTCCAGCTTCTTTGTTTGGTGTGTCTGTGTCTCCTTTTCTCATTGAGGAGCTTCTTGAACATCTACACATCCTTCCAGACCCACAGAGTTGAGGTTTCTCCTCACAGCGGTGGCTGATAGTGTTAAAGAGCTGCAGGAGGGTGTGATTCAGATGTGAGCTGTTGGTGGGGAGCGCGTCTCCTCCTGTTTGCTGGGATCTCCGTGGTCTGTGTGGACGCGTGTCCCAGAACAACACTGACTAAGAGCTGCGTGTATGGGCGGCAAAGCCCGAGCGTCAGCGGGAAAAGTCTGTCCCGGGTTTGAGTGAGAAGAGGCCGGTTACTGACTTACTCAGCATTCATTCACTTTTCACTCATATACGCCCACCACTGTTCACCACACACACACACACACACACACACACACACTCACTCACTCACACACACACTCACTCACTCACAGAGAGAGAGAGAACAATGGCACAATAGAGTGACCGGCGGGCAGGGATGTGTCCAACACAAAGAAGCCCTAATGACCTAACCAATTAGGCGTGGGTGTAGAAAGAGCGAGAGAGAGAGCGCGGGGGAGGGGAAGAGGAGACAGAGAAAGAGGAGATGGGAAGAGAGAGTGTGAGATGAAAGAGAGGAGTAATGGACAATATATCAGTCTGGTTTAGATACACAGACAGTGTGTGTGTGTGTGTGTGTGTGTGCATATGTTTATATATATATATATATATGATTGGACAGTGGTGCTATGATATACTAAATGCACATAAACAGAGTGGGTTCTGTGTGAAACTCTGTTCTAGATACAGTCAGAACTGTTCACAGTGGAGGTGAATGGAACCAGACGTCCTCCTCTAAAAGCTCCTCACAGAAAGTTCTTACAGTAGATGTTATAAATACACTGTCTGATTCTGA
>CM038726.1:37460887-37463387 GCA_021613375.1 Megaleporinus macrocephalus | reverse complement strand
AAATATTAATCAGTATTAATAGAGTAAGTAGAGCTTTTACACTTTATTATTAAATATTAAACAGTATTAATAGAGTAAGTAGAGCTTTTACACTTTATTATTAAATATTAAACAGTATTAATAGAGTAAGTAGAGCTTTTACACTTTATTATTAAATATTAAACAGTATTAATAGAGTAAGTAGTGCTTTTACACTTTATTATTAAATATTAAACAGTATTAATAGAGTAAGTAGTGCTTTTACACTTTATTATTAAATATTAATCAGTATTAATAGAGTAAGTAGTGCTTTTACACTTTATTATTAAATATTAATCAGTATTAATAGAGTAAGTAGTACTTTTACACTTTATTATTAAATATTAACAGTATTAATAGAGTAAGTAGTAATTTTACACTTTATTATTAAATATTAATCAGTATTAATAGAGCAAGTAGTACTTTTACACTTTATTATTAAATATTAACAGTATTAATAGAGTAAGTAGTAATTTTACACTTTATTATTAAATATTAATCAGTATTAATAGAGTAAGTAGTAATTTTACACTTATTATTAAATATTAATCAGTATTAATAGAGCAAGTAGTACTTTTACACTTTATTATTAAATATTAACAGTATTAATAGAGTAAGTAGTAATTTTACACTTTATTATTAAATATTAATCAGTATTAATAGAGCAAGTAGTACTTTTACACTTTATTATTAAATATTAACAGTATTAATAGAGTAAGTAGTAATTTTACACTTTATTATTAAATATTAATCAGTATTAATAGAGTAAGTAGTAATTTTACACTTTATTATTAAATATTAATCAGTATTAATAGAGCAAGTAGTACTTTTACACTTTATTATTAAATATTAACAGTATTAATAGAGTAAGTAGTAATTTTACTCTTTATTATTAAATATTAATCAGTATTAATAGAGTAAGTAGTGCTTTTACACTTTATTATTAAATATTAACAGTATTAATAGAGCAAGTAGTACTTTTACACTTTATTATTAAATATTAAACAGTATTAATAGAGTAAGTAGTAATTTTACACTTTATTATTAAATATTAATCAGTATTAATAGAGCAAGTAGTACTTTTACACTTTATTATTAAATATTAACAGTATTAATAGAGTAAGTAGTAATTGTCTTGTACAATGTCTGGGGCGTCCAGGAGAAATCTGGAACCTAACTTTGTTCTTCAAACTGGATCAAGATCAGATCTGCTGATCTTACTGGTGATCAGACACTTATTGATCGGATAGAGACTTTTACACTGTCTGGAAGGAGTTGTGTCTCACTGAGACTTCGTTTTGCTGATGTTTGATGGCGGTTAATCAGACTGGGCTGCTGTCGGCTGGGCGTTTGTCTCCGAGCTCACCGCATTGATTTTCCTCCCCGAGCTGGACAGGACAGCAGCTTCTGAAGTCTGAACAGCACTTCTGTCTTTTTTAATTCTCTCTCTCTCTCTCTCTCTCTCTCTCTCTCTCTCTCTCTCTCTCTCTCTCTCTCTCTCTCTCTCTCAGAAGATGACTCCTCGTCCCCCCTACTTGTTACCGGGGTTCTCATCGCCATGGGGATGCTCCTCCTCATCACTGTCATCGGCATCGCCATCTACTGCATCCGGTAAGAACAACAGAGAAGAGAAAGAGAAGACAAATGAGGAATGAGAGAGTAACGAAAAGAAAGAGAGAAAGAGAGGAAACTTGAGAAGGACAGGGAAAATGAGAGACCCATAAAAGAGAGGACGGAAAAGGGGGAGAAGAAAGAAAACAGAAGAAAAGCGAGAGAACAAAAGAAAAATGAGGAATGAGAGAGCAACGAGGACAAACAAAAACAGAGGAAACAGGAGAGAGGTGGAAAAAGGAGAGCGAGAGAGGAGAAGAGGAAACAAATTGGTAGAGAGAGGAAAGAAAAAGAACAAGAGGGAAACAAAAGAAAGAGACAGACAGAGTGTGTGTGTGTGTGTGTGTGTGTGTGTGTGTGTGTGTGTGTGTGTGTGTGTGTGTGTGTGTGTGTGTGTGTGAGGATGTGGTCGTCCCGGCTCCATCTCTACAGGCCAACTCAGAACAATAGACTCGACCCCAGGGCAGCGCACACACACACACACACACACACACACACACACACACACTCTCACACGCGCGCACACACACACACACACACACACACACACACACACACACACACACACTCTTAAATATACACACACGCACTCACACACTCATACACTCACACACTTAAATATATATATATTTATATATGCATACACACACAGACAGACACACAAACTCTTACACTCTCTCTCACACACACACACACACACACACACACACACACACACACACACATATATATATATATATACACAGCTGTAAGAATGAATATTGATGTGTGTGTGTGTGTGTGTGTTCATGTTCATTCACACACTCACATATGACCTTACACACACACTGGACTGGACCTGCCATCAACACCCTGGGTGGAACAAATACAG
>CM038726.1:37398387-37455887 GCA_021613375.1 Megaleporinus macrocephalus | reverse complement strand
CCCTCCACCCCTACTCACCCTCTCCAACCTCAACCCCCTCCACCCCTACTCACCCTCTCCAACCTCAACCCCTCCACCCCTACTCACCCTCTCCAACCTCAACCCCTACTCACCCTCTCCAACCTCAACCCCCTCCACCCCTACTCACCCCCTCCAACCTCAACCCCCTCCACCCCTCCTCACCCTCTCCAACCTCAACCCCCTCCACCCCTCCTCACCCTCTCCAACCTCAACCCCCTCCACCCCTACTCACCCTCTCCAACCTCTACCCCCTCCACCCCTACTCACCCTCTCCAACCTCAACCCCCTCCACCCCTCCTCACCCTCTCCAACCTCAACCCCCTCCACCCCTACTCACCCTCTCCAACCTCAACCCCCTCCACCCCTCCTCACCCTCTCCAACCTCAACCCCCTCCACCCCTACTCACCCTCTCCAACCTCAACCCCCTCCACCCCTACTCACCCTCTCCAACCTCAACCCCTCCACCCCTACTCACCCTCTCCAACCTCAACCCCCTCCACCCCTACTCACCCTCTCCAACCTCAACCCCCTCCACCCCTCCTCACCCTCTCCAACCTCAACCCCCTCCACCCCTACTCACCCTCTCCAACCTCAACCCCTCCACCCCTACTCACCCTCTCCAACCTCAACCCCCTCCACCCCTACTCACCCTCTCCAACCTCAACCCCTCCACCCCTACTCACCCTCTCCAACCTCAACCCCTACTCACCCTCTCCAACCTCAACCCCCTCCACCCCTACTCACCCTCTCCAACCTCAACCCCCTCCACCCCTCCTCACCCTCTCCAACCTCAACCCCCTCCACCCCTCCTCACCCTCTCCAACCTCAACCCCCTCACCCCTACTCACCCTCTCCAACCTCAACCCCCTCCACCCCTACTCACCCTCTCCAACCTCAACCCCCTCCACCCCTCCTCACCCTCTCCAACCTCAACCCCCTCCACCCCTACTCACCCTCTCCAACCTCAACCCCCTCCACCCCTCCTCACCCTCTCCAACCTCAACCCCCTCCACCCCTCCTCACCCTCTCCAACCTCAACCCCCTCCACCCCTACTCACCCTCTCCAACCTCAACCCCTCCACCCCTACTCACCCTCTCCAACCTCAACCCCCTCCACCCCTACTCACCCTCTCCAACCTCACCCCCTCCACCCCTCCTCACCCTCTCCAACCTCAACCCCTCCATCCCTACTCACCCTCTCCAACCTCAACCCCTCCATCCCTACTCACCCTCTCCAACCTCAACCCCTCCATCCCTACTCACCCTCTCCAACCTCAACCCCTCCATCCCTACTCACCCTCTCCAACCTCAACCCCTCCACCCCTACTCACCCTCTCCAACCTCAACCCCCTCCACCCCTACTCACCCTCTCCAACCTCAACCCCCTCCACCCCTACTCACCCTCTCCAACCTCAACCCCCTCCACCCCTCCTCACCCTCTCCAACCTCAACCCCCTCCACCCCTCCTCACCCTCTCCAACCTCAACCCCTACTCACCCTCTCCAACCTCAACCCCTCCATCCCTACTCACCCTCTCCAACCTCAACCCCTCCATCCCTACTCACCCTCTTCAACCTCAACCCCCTCCACCCCTACTCACCCTCTCCAACCTCAACCCCCCCAACCCCTACTCACCCTTTCCAACCTCAACCCCCTCCACCCCTACTCACCCTCTCCAACATCAACCCCCTCCACCCCTCCTCACCCTCTCCAACATCAACAACCTCTAACCTCAATCCCTCAAACCTCAACCCCCTCCACCCCTACTCACCCTCTCCAACCTCAACCCCTCCACCCCTACTCACCCTCTCCAACCTCAACGCCCCCAACCCCTACTCACCCTCTCCAACCTCAACCCCCTCCACCCCTACTCACCCTCTCCAACCTCAACCCCCTCCAACCTAACCACCTCCAAACTTCACCCCCTCCATCCCTACTCATCCCCTCCAACCTCAACCCCTCCATCCCTACTCACCCTTTCCAACCTCAACCCCCCCAACCCCTACTCACCCTCTCCAACCTCAACCCCTACTCACCCTCTCCAACCTCAACCCCCTCCAACCTAACCACCTCCAAACTTCACCCCCCAACCTTTGCCCTAACTCATCCCCTCCACCCCTATTTACACCCCCAGCCTCACACCCATCACCCTGGAAACTCGTACCCCACTAATAAGCAAGTCGCTAACCGCGTACTAACTTTCCTCAAAGTATCGCTTTAATTTGTGCTGTGCTTTTATTTTGTCTCTCTCTTTGATCTTAACTCGTCTTTGTCTGATCATCTGTCCATCAGTCTGTGTGTCTCTTGTTTTTAGGGAATGTTCTGTTCTCTTTCTGAAAGCCTGTCAATCTGTCAGTCCATCTGTATGGCTTTCTGTCATTCCTCATTCCCAGTTTCCGCTCAGCTCCTTCCTCGGCGCTCCGTTTGGAATGTCTTGTCAGATTAGATTTTCATTATCCTTCATATCAAAGTCATATACAATGTAGACTATCAGTCAAAAGTCTGGACACGCCTACCCACATCATCCGATTTGTACTATTAGATTAGTAATAATATTAGTGAATAATGGTGAAAAGATCAAAACTATAAAACAATACTTTACCGTAATTAAACATCTGTTTTATAGTGTCACCTTATACTTATACTCTCTCTCTCTCTCTCTCTCTCTCTCTCTCTCTCTCTTTCTCTCTCTCTCTCTGTAGCTGAATGATGGTCAGTTCACTCCTATCCAGCTGGTGGGGATGCTGAGGGGCATAGCGTCCGGTATGAAGTATCTCTCAGAGATGAGTTACGTCCATCGTGATTTGGCTGCGCGGAACATCCTGGTGAACAGTAACCTGGTGTGTAAAGTGTCCGACTTCGGCCTGTCGCGCTTCCTGCAGGAGAACTCCTCCGACCCCACATACACCAGCTCACTGGTGAGTCCAGACACACACTTATCCAGCAAATAAACAAAAACACTCCAGTCTCACTGTTTATTGCATGAGGTCCCCATATATATATGCATCTGGGATACTATAGCAAAAACTTAGTAAACCATTGCAACTACTTGGGATACTATAGCAAAATGTTTGCAGCTACCTGGAATACTATAGCAAAAACTTAGCAAACCATTGCAACTACCTGGAATACTATAGCAAAAACTTAGTAAACCATTGCAACTACTTGGGATACTATAGCAAAATGTTTGCAACCATCTGGAATACTATAGCAAAAACTTAGCAAACCAATGCAACTACCTGGAATACTATAGCAAAAACTTAGCAAACCATTGCAACTACCTGGGATACTATAGCAAAAACTTAGCAAACCATTGCAACTACCTGGAATACTATAGCAAAATGTTTGCAACCATCTGGAATACTATAGCAAAAACTTAGCAAACCATTGCAACTACCTGGAATACTATAGCAAAAACTTAGCAAACCATTGCAACTACCTGGAATACTATAGCAAAAACTTAGCAAACCATTGCAACTACCTGGGATACTATAGCAAAATGTTTGCAACCATCTGGAATACCATAGCAGAAACCATTGCCAAAAACTTGACTTTTAATGGAAGTCAATGAAACCAGAATTTTTCCCATGCTAGTTTGAAGCATTTCTATTTGTCCGTTCATTAAAAAACTTTGAGACAATATAAGCTATAAGATATATAAGAATATATATATTTTTTGGACAGCGATGATTGATATATATATATATATATATATATATATATATATATATATATATATATATATATATATATATATATATATATATATATATATCCATCTACTCGTTACTAAGCACTCTAAACTACTAGATCTACTTTTCTTGGCGGAGGAGTTTAATATTAAATGTATGTGTTTATGTTAAACAGTGTTTAGATTGATTTCTGTCTTTCTCTCTTATCGCTGTGTGAGTGTTGGATTCTGGGTAAACGAGTAGAACAGGTTGAAGCTTTATGGTGAATAAACTCGCGGCTGTTGGGACCGAATCACGAATCAGTTACTCCCTCGTTAACCCCTCTCTCTCCTCGGTCCTCTTTTAGGGGGGTAAGATTCCCATCCGCTGGACGGCTCCAGAGGCCATCGCCTTCCGGAAGTTCACCTCGGCCTCCGACGTCTGGAGCTACGGCATCGTGATGTGGGAGGTGATGTCGTTCGGCGAGCGGCCGTACTGGGACATGAGCAACCAGGACGTAAGTGTATACGCCAGGAGACGAAGAGTGAACGCTTAGTAACGTTTAGAGTATATACCAAATATACTTATTACCCCAAACAGAGTCCAGTAACTGGGACATGATTGGACGGCTTCTGTTTAGGATACGGCGTCAGAAACCACATCTAGTCTATTTGTTTATTATTTTATACCCAGTAATAATTTAAACATGGTTTTAAATATAAGGAACTGTTTGAAGTAAAATTTAATATTTCTAGCACCATGTAAACAAAAAGTGATCAATAATGTATTTATTTATTTTTGTAGGTATTTTTTTAATAATTTTTTGATTACTTTTGAAACTCACTTCATTCTGGAAATTAATGAACTCAGTAATTAATAAATTAAAAGTAGTTTAATAGTATTAAATACTTTTATTACTCGTTAGTGGCGTCTTGGCTGTTGCACCATTTTTGGGGACAGGGATTAGATTTCTGTCCACATTACCAAATTAAAAGTCCCCGTGTCTCGTCCTCCAGGTAATTAATGCCATAGAACAGGATTACCGGCTGCCCCCGCCTCCGGAGTGCCCCACCCACCTGCACCAGCTGATGCTGGACTGCTGGCAGAAGGAGCGCACGGCCCGGCCGCGCTTCACCAACATCGTCTCCGCCCTGGACAAGCTGATCCGAAACCCCGCCTCCCTGAAAATCACCGCCCAGGACGGAGCAGGGTGAGTGTGTGTTTGTATTTATATGTTTATGGGGTCCTAATCACCCCAGTGTGATGACTGTGGCTGTTCAGTCAGCAGTTTTATTCTAAAAGACCTTTATTAGAAAGAGTTGAGCTCGTCTTTCATATACAGCCGTATGAAAATCCTCCACATAAATTTCATGTTTATTTATTTATTTTTTTATTTAACCTTTAATTTAATGAGGCAGGCCATTAAGATCAAATTCTTATTTACAGTAGCGGCCTGGCCAGCAGCAGAGCCATTAAAGGGAGAGAGATCAATAAACAATAAGGAAAGAACAAACAACTCACACAAAAATATATATATATATTGTCGCTCTCCAAACAAAAACATATCACAATTTTTGTCAATTTAAATTTTTTCTCTCCATTTGAACACGGCAGCTGATGTTTATGTTGTGTGAAAATTTCATGCTGAGTGGACCAATAGAAATGCTCGAAAATAGCTTACAAATAATTCTGGTTCCATTGACTTACATTAAAAGTAAAGACAGTTTTTGGCCTCTGCTGTAAAGTTGAAATGTTTGAGGAACCTGCAGACGTAGCACATACAGTTGATTTCCTAAGTGATAGTAAGTCCTCTGTAGGTCACAAATGTAAACATGCAGATGTTACTTCAGAGTTAAACACAGTAGAAGAAGTAAAAGATAAAGAAAAGTATAAAGAAGGGCTGAACTGTGGAGGTCGAGTCTTTTCACCGCGGCTGCGGAAACTATTTACATCCTGGAAATTCTGGAAATTCTTCCTCCTGTCCTTCCCAGCGTGGTCACCTGTCAATCAAACACCTATTAGTTAAAGTTAATTCTTTAGCCCAGCCCCTTCCCCTCTCGGCCAATCACCTGTCAGTTAATTCATTAGCTTCACCTTGGTCCACTCAGCATGCGCCTCTTGTCCATTAGGTTTGCCTCCTTTACTCTCAGCATGCTGACTTGTCAATCACGGCTCCTGTAAACACGCCCCCCCGCTGCTCAGTTTAGCTGCCTGTCAATTAAACACAGTATGGCTCCTCCCCCTTTTCCTGCAGCCGTCTGTCAATCAATCGCCGGCTCTTTCATCGAGCGGTTGCCTCAGGCTAGCATTCCTCCAGTGCTGTATTTAAAGGGTGTTCTGTTTGTGTCCACATAATAAGTCGTTTATGAGTTAAATATCTGTCTCTGTCTCTGTCTCTCAGTCCGTCCCACCCTCTGCTGGACCAGCGCTCCCCCCCCACCCCGGCCTCCTGCGGCTCAGTGGGTGAATGGCTGAGGGCGATAAAGATGGAGCGCTACGAGGAGAGCTTCCTGCAGGCCGGCTACACCTCCGTCCAGCTGCTGGCACACCTCAACACAGAGTGAGTCACAAATAAACATCACGTTTACGTCCAGCTGGACGGGTCAGCGCGTCCTTACTGGTCAAAGACCTCGTCCAGCCCTTTAATTTAACAGTTCCTACAGTTAGAATTTAGAACCGGTCACTCCTGTGGTGTCCTGGTGATCAAACGAGTGAGCGTCAGGTCACAAGGCTGGCTCACTAACTTTGTGCACTCTGTCTTGTTTACGTCTGAGTGCAAGAGTGACGAGTTTTGGATTTAAACCATAGCGTTTAATTAAACTAGACTTAAGCCCAGAGTTAATTTTTTATTAATTAGCTTGTTAATGCTGGTTAGCTACCTGCGTGTTGTAGTCTCTAGTTCGTGTCTGATCTCATTCTGATGAGTTTTAAACACGTTTTAGTCTCTCAGTAAATAAAAGAAAGCTTAGTTTATTTAACAGATGTTTATTTAATGATTTAGCGGCTAAAAGTTATGTACTTACGTTAGACGACTAGCTTAACTAGCCAGCTACCCCCTAGTTAGGTTTTATTCCTACAATGCTTTTGGTAAATTAAGTAAAATTAAAATTATGATTTCATAATGTAATGTAATGTAAGCAAACGTAAGCAGCTAATGACTAACTTGGCTAACTACCTAGTTACAGTATGTTAGCTAATATTTAGCGCTGGTGTAAATAAGTGTGTCAGGGTTAAGGGTGGGTGTTGGGTTGAGGTTAAGGGGTAGAATGGGACGAATGAGTGTTGGGTTTAAAATTCTCTTCAGTTTTAACTTTACACACATGGAGTTGAATAAAAGTTAGCAAATGTCTAACAGCCTGTGACTCTAGCTAGCTAGCTTAGCCAGTCTACCAGTCTACAGTTTACAGGAGAGAACAACAACTGTGTTTACTTTCTATGTAAGTCAATGGAATCAGAATTTTTTCCAAGCTATTTTGAAGTATTTCTATTGGTCCATTCATCCTGGAACTTTTGCACAAGATAAACAAGAGCCGTCGTGTTCAAGAGATGTAGAAAAATAAAAGCACCAAAATGGAGATATATACTGATGGTGTACAGTGACTACTCAGAGGGCTGGAGGTTAAGAGTTTTTATAGATATTATAAATATATTATAAATATAAGGGGTATGTACTTACGTTAGATGACTAGCTTAACTAGCCAGCTACCCCATAGTTAGGTATTATTCCTACAATGCTTTTGGTAAATTAAGTAAAATTAAAATTATGATTTCATACACATGTAAGCAAACATAAGCAGCTAATGACCTCAGCTGGCTAACTTGGCTAACTACCTAGTTACAGTATGTTAGCTAATATTTAGCGCTGGTGTAAATAAGTGTGTCAGGGTTAAGGGTGGGTGTTGGGTTGAGGTTAAGGGGTTGAATGGGACGAATGAGTGTTGGGTTTAAAATTCTCTTCAGTTTTAACTTTACACACATGGAGTTGAATAAAAGTTAGCAAATGTCTAACAGCCTGTGACTCTAGCTAGCTAGCTTAGCCAGTCTACCCTGCTTTTAGCATTCTAGTTAATGTTAGCTTGAACCATAGAGTCAGGATTAAGTTTCAGAGGTTTAAAGTTAAGTTTTAAGTAAGGTGTAAGGTTTAAAGTAAAGTTGGGTTGTATTTAATATTTAGATAACAGCCAACTAGTACTTAATGACTGGCTAGCTTAGCTGGATACGTCACTAGTTACATTGCTAGCTTAGCTACGTATACCCCGCTATTGGTATTTAAACTGCTGCAGTTGTTTAGACATTGTTTTTTCAAGGTTGAGCCAGTTTCTGGTCAGTCGTGACTAGAATAGAACAAGTTTAAGGCTTAGAGTCAGTGAGAAGTTAGGGTAGATATTTAATTGAAGCTAATGTGAGCATATTGTCGCTGTCCAAAGATAAACAAGTATACAAAGTAAACAAAACCGTAACTTTACAGGAGAGAACAAAAACTGTGTTTACTTTCTATGTAAGTCAATGGAACCAGAATTTTTTCCAAGCTATTTTGAAGCATTTCTATTCGTCCATTCATCCTGAAACTTTTGCACAAGATAAATGAGAGCCGCGGAGTTCAAAATAAATTAAAAAAAAAATTTAAATCTGCAAACATGGAGATATATACTGATGGTGTACAGTGACTACTCAGAGGGCTGGAGGTTAAGGTTTCTGATAGATATTATAAATATAAGAGGTTGAAAAGTTTGAGAATCTGAAGGAAAAATAAAATAACACTCTCTCTCTCTCTCTCTCTCTCTCTCTCTCTCTCTCTTTCTCTCTCTCTCTCTCTCTCTCTCTCTCTCTTCTCTCTCTCTCTCTCTCTCTCTCTCTCTCTCTCTCTCTCTCTCTCTCTCTCTCTCTCTCTCTCTCTCTCTCTCTCTTTCTCTCCTCCAGGGATCTTCTGCGGTTGGGGGTCACTCTGGCCGGCCATCAGAAAAAAATCCTGTCCAGCGTTCAAGCTCTTAGGGTCCAGAACAAAAGTCCCAATAACATTCTGTACTGACCACACACTTACAAATAAGGACGCATTGCACACTCACACTCACACACATGTGCAAAACAAACACACACACATGCATACATACAGAACGAACAAACACAAAGACTTTACTGGAGAAGCTCTTCCTGCGACCTGACCAATCAGGAGCTCCCATCCGCCGCCAGCTTCCAACAGACGGAGAGGTTGTGTTTTAAGTGGCCAATCAGAGACTTCGTGGTGCTTTAGGATTTACATGACTTCCCGTGGACGCCGTTATTGGACCTGAGTGACGTCGCAGCATGTCTGCGAGGACAGAGACTGTGCCAAATGAGGACGTACGGGACGTCGAGGAGAAAAAAAAACTAAAACATGTACAAATAAAGAAAAACAATAATGTCAGATGCCAATCAAGTCCGAGGAACGTTTTCCAGAGAGTATTTTTCTAACGGAGCGTATCGCGTGGGAGTGGGGGGGGGGGGGCCTGAGGAGATACAGCCGCACAGGAGGAGACGCGGAGGAGACGCGGAGGAGGAATGTGAACTTTTTACGACGTCGTATTACAGACAAGCCCCGTCAGGAAATAATCTGATTGTAATCTGTGATTTTATTTTGTTATTATTATTTTTTTATTTTACCGTTTGTTTTCGTTCGTTCAGTCTGTCTGAGCACGCCGAGTGAGGACACGCCGAGTGAGGACGCGCTGGTGAGGACGCGCTGGACGGAAACCTCTGTTGTTTTGATTTTGAATGACTAGCCATCGACCGGGCCTGTATTGTAGTAGCACTTGTTCGTACACTGCCTGTCAAATGTTAGCGGACACCTAGCTTTGTAAAAAAAACAAAAACTGATTTTTAATACAGACGAGCGTGTTGTCTTTGTCGATTTGCCAAAAATAACAAAATAAATAGGAAGCTCTTTAGATTTTGTCTTCTTTTCTGGGTCAAAACTGCAGGAATGCCTAAAAAACGTTCCTAAAGGTTGCCATGTCATGACGCCAGCACTCCTCCTCTCAGTTTTTGACCTTCTTTCAGGAGTTTGGAGAATAAAACCAAGAATTCAGGCCAAGATTGACTCTGTAATGAATACAGTGTTGAAGCTCCTGCCGCTGTTTGTTCTTTATTTAACTGAATCCTAGCCGTGAGCCGTCCAAGGTGTCACCAAACTTTTGACAGGCATCGTATTGGTTTGTCTCTGGACTGGACGCTGGATCTGCTGAAGGAGTAGTTTTCCCACAATTCCCACCTAAATGTGGTCAGTCGGTTAAAGACGAGCTTGTTTCTTTAGTTGTAGCACTGCAGCTAACGCTAAAGCAGCCAATCAGGTTTCAGACTGCCGCTATTCTTTATCATTACTATAGTCTATAGTGTGTTACCTTCCCCTACCTGTGTACAGGTAAACTGTAACACTACCTTCACCTACCTGTGTACAGCTAAACTGTAACACTACCTTCACCTACCTGTGTACAGGTAAACTGTAACACCATCTTCACCTACCTGTGTACAGGTAAACTGTAACACTACCTTCACCTACCTGTGTACAGGTAAACTGTAACACCATCTTCACCTACCTGTGTACAGATAAACTGTATCACTACCTTCACCTACCTGTGTACAGGTAAACTGTTACACTACCTTCACCTACCTGTGTACAGATAAACTGTAACACTACCTTCACCTACCTGTGTACAGGTAAACTGTAACACTACCTTCACCTACCTGTGTACAGGTAAACTGTAAACACTACCTTCACCTACCTGTGTACAGGTAAACTGTAACACTACCTTCACCTACCTGTGTACAGATAAACTGTAACACTACCTTCACCTACCTGTGTACAGGTAAACTGTTACACTACCTTCACCTACCTGTGTACAGATAAACTGTAACACTACCTTCACCTACCTGTGTACAGGTAAACTGTTACACTACCTTCACCTACCTGTGTACAGGTAAACTGTTACACTACCTTCACCTACCTGTGTACAGGTAAACTGTTACACTACCTTCACCTACCTGTGTACAGGTAAACTGTAACACTACCTTCACCTACCTGTGTACAGGTAAACTGTAACATCACCTTGACTGGTTGTCCTGAAAGTGTCTTAGCATTAATATCACTCCTGAAAGGTGGAGTGAGTATCACTCTGAACACTCTCTCTACTAGTTTGGATGATCTCAACACTAAGGCTACGTCCACAGCAGGTGGCTCAGATCTGATGTGTATGTGTGTGTAACAGTGTGAATGTACTGAATTGGATATCTTCAGTCCTGATTTAGGACCGTTGTATATGTGGTACTGACATCTGATATCAGCCAGATCGGAATTTAAGTACTTTTAGGATCAGACTGCGCTGGTGAGCGCGGCATGTAAACGCTGTTCTTCTGCACATCAGTTTAGGAGCTGGTCTGTTACATATGAGCGATAACTGTAACTGAAACCCCGTTCACACCTGCTCACGTCATGCGTCCTGAGTATCAGGATTATATCTGGAGCACAAGCCACATCACTCATTTACAACATACAAATCAGATCAGACCATTTCAGGAGGTGGACTAAGACGCATTTGAGCCGCATGGTATAGCGGAGTAACCATATTTATCTGTCCCTGACCCCTCCTAGTAGAACCCAAACTCCTCCCAGTATCCCAAAACCCAATCCAGTAAGACCAAAACACCTCCCAGTATCCCAAAACCCAATCCAGTAGCCCAAAACACCTCCCAGTATCCCAAAACCCAACCCAGTAAGACCAAAACACCTCCCAGTATCCCAAAACCCAACCCAGTATGACCAAGACCCCTCCCAATACACCAAAACCCAATCCAGTAAGACCAAAACACCTCCCAGTATCCCAAAACCCAATCCAGTAGCCCAAAACACCTCCCAGTATCCCAAAACCCAACCCAGTAAGACCAAAACACCTCCCAGTATCCCAAAACCCAACCCAGTATGACCAAGACCCCTCCCAATACACCAAAACCCAATCCAGTAAGACCAAAACACCTCCCAGTATCCCAAAACCCAATCCAGTAAGACCAAAACACCTCCCAGTATCCCAAAACCCAACCCAGTATGACCAAAACACCTCCCAGTATCCCAAAACCCAACCCAGTATGACCAAGACTCCTCCCAATAAACCAAAACCCAATCCAGTAAGACCAAAACACCTCCCAGTATCCCAAAACTCAACCCAGTATGACCAAGACCCCTCCCAATACACCAAAACCCAATCCAGTAAGACCAAAACACCTCCCAGTATCCCAAAACCCAATCCAGTAAGACGAAAACACCTCCCAGTATCCCAAAACCCAACCAGTATGACCAAAACACCTCCCAGTATCCCAAAACCCAACCCAGTATGACCAAGACTCCTCCCAATAAACCAAAACCCAATCCAGTAAGACCAAAACACCTCCCAGTATCCCAAAACCCAACCCAGTAAGACCAAAACACCTCCCAGCACACCAAAACCCAACCCAGTTTGACCAACACCCCTCTCAGTACACCAAAACCCAACCCGGTATGACCAAAACACCTCCCAGTACACCAAAACCCAACCCAGTATGACCAACACCCCTCTCAATACACCAAAACCCAACCCAGTATGACCAACACCCCTCTCAGTACACCAAAACCCAACCCAGTATGACCAAAACACCTCCCAGTACACCAAAACCCAACCCAGTATGACCAACACCCCTCTCAATACACCAAAACCCAACCCAGTATGACCAAAACCCAACCCAGTATGACCAAAACACCTCCCAGTACACCAAAACCCAACCCAGTATGACCAACACCCTTCCCAGTACAACAAAAACATCTCCCAGTATCCCAAAACCCAGCCCAGTATGACCAACACCCTTCCCAGTACAACAAAAACATCTCACAGTATCCCAAAACCCAGCCCAGTATGACCAACACCCTTCCCAGTACAACACAAAACACCTCCCAGTACACCAAAACCCAACCCAGTATGACCAACACCCTTCCCAGTACAACAAAAACATCTCCCAGTATCCCAAAACCCAGCCCAGTATGACCAACACCCTTCCCAGTACAACAAAAACATCTCCCAGTATCCCAAAACCCAGCCCAGTATGACCAACACCCTTCCCAGTACAACAAAAACATCTCCCAGTATCCCAAAACCCAGCCCAGTATGACCAATACCCTTCCCAGTACAACACAAACACCTGAATATTCAAACAGCAGCTCCCGGAGAACAGCTCCCAGAGAACAGCCCCCGGAGAACAGCCCCCGGAGAACAGCCCCCGGAGAACAGCCCCCGGAGAACAACTGCCGGAGAACCCTCCAACAGAAGATAACCAACAGGCCCATCTGCATATCAATCCCAGTACCTGGAGACACATCTGACTACCGAGTGTGATCAGAGTCTCATCAGGATCCAATCCAGAGACCAGACATGGAGTGACCGTGTGTAACCGGGGTCCACCAGATGCTCGTCACTGAAGAGTGAACAGGAGAGAAGAGTGTGACGTTAAACCGGGTCAGCTGTGGACGAGCTTAGCTGTTCACCACGACTGGGGTGGGTTTCTCTCTGTATCCGTTTATCCACGTCGAGAGTCGGAGAGAGCCGTGTAGTCTAAATAACATTAACATCTGCTTCTCCACACAGAACCAGTGCTTAGATTGTAGAACATCAGGTAGTGGAACACTAAAGGTGGGCTGATCCTACAAGTGGGCAGTGATGGAAAGGGTCCTGGACCGCATAGAGACAGCAGTGCTTCTAGTATCCAACATGGTAGCTTTCTATGCAGTAAGATAGACCTAGCTCTAACCATAACACCTCAGACCCCACCGGAGGAACAGTTTTATCTAGAACGTGGTGTTCTACACATAATCCAAATAAATAAAACCTTTCAGGCTGCACGAAAACAACAACACATAAACGAAGAAACAGCTGAACAGGCTGCCTCACCTTCTAACTATTCAAACTACTCCACAACACCTCCACTGCGTCTGCAGTCTCCTCTCGAGTTCACCTGGCTAACCTCGCCGTAGACTAGGTTCTACGCAAATACGTTCCAGAACGCAGGTGCTCGAAATATGAGAGGTGCTGGATCCTGTTCCGGCAAGATCCGGCACAAACGAAGCCCTGCACTGACCACACTGGTGTGTAGAACGCTGGACGGGTTAGCTGCTTGTTTCAGGGCTGCTGAGGAGTTAGCCATCTACCCATTCAGCGTAGACCACCAGTTACAAACATCTCCCCCAGAGCAGCTACAAACCAGGCTTCAGAGGAACAGCAGCCTTTACACCAGTTCCAGCTTCATGGAGCGTTCCGCCATGAACGTCCTAGTCAGAGGCTAAAGTTCCTGGTATGGATCTGAGTTTGAGTTCGTAGTGAAGCTGCTGAACTCGGTGGTCTCTAACGTAACGTCTCCTCTTCATCACCTCCTCCAGACAGCCGACAGACCCCCAACATCACAGCCTCGTCACTCACACTCAGCGCCCACACGAGTCTTCAGTTCAGAGCTTCTCTCCGTTCACAACCAATCAGCTATACACACCACCTGCTACCGTCCAATCAGCAACCTGCTCACTGTATGTACACCACCGGTCAACAGTTCTAGATAACTACCAGTCAAACGCTTTAATACACTACCGGTCAACAGTTCTAGATAACTACCAGTCAAACGCTTTAATACACTACCGGTCAACAGTTCTAGATAACTACCAGTCAAACGCTTTAATACACCACCGGTCAACAGTTCTAGATAACTACCAGTCAAACGCTTTAATACACTACAGGTCAACAGTTCTAGATAACTACCAGTCAAACGCTTTAATACACTACCGGTCAACAGTTCTAGATAACTACCAGTCAAACGCTTTAATACACTACCGGTCAACAGTTCTAGATAACTACCAGTCAAACGCTTTAATACACTACCGGTCAACAGTTCTAGATAACTACCAGTCAAACACTTTAATACACTACCGGTCAACAGTTCTAGATAACTACCAGTCAAACGCTTTAATACACTACCGGTCAACAGTTCTAGATAACTACCAGTCAAACACTTTAATACACTACCAGTCAAAGGTTTTAGAACAGTTCTTTTGGCTGGTAGTGTTCTAAGACGTTTGGCTGGTAGTGTTCTAAGACATTTGGCTGGTAGTGTTCTAAGGAGTTTGACTGGTAGTGTTCTAAGGAGTTTGACCGGTAGTGTTCTAAGGAGTATGCCCGGTAGTGTTCTAAGGAGTTTCATCGGTAGTGTTCTAAGGAGTTTGACTGGTAGTGTTCTAAGGAGTTTGACTGGTAGTGTTCTAAGACGTATGACTGGTAGTGTTCTAAGACGTATGACTGGTAGTGTTCTAAGGAGTTTGACTGGTAGTGTTCTAAGGAGTTTGACTGGTAGTGTTCTAAGACGTATGACTGGTAGTGTTCTAAGGAGTTTGACTGGTAGTGTTCTAAGGAGTTTGACTGGTAGTGTTCTAAGACGTATGACTGGTAGTGTTCTAAGGAGTTTGACTGGTAGTGTTCTAAGACGTATGACTGGTAGTGTTCTAAGGAGTTTGACTGGTAGTGTTCTAAGACGTTTGACTGGTAGTGTTCTAAGGAGTTTGACTGGTAGTGTTCTAAGACGTATGACTGGTAGTGTTCTAAGGAGTTTGACTGGTAGTGTTCTAAGGAGTTTGACTGGTAGTGTATGTTGGGATACTGGGAGTGTTGACTCGTAGCTCCAGTGCTAAGCTTCAGGCGGCGGACTCGTGTCAGCTGGCCGACTGTGTTTAGGTCTTTGTTGCAGAACCGTTTCCGTTAGTGATCCAGTGCTAGTGCTAATGCAGGTGGGCTGCAGGGTCCAGAGACCACCCCCTACCCCAACCCCCCCAGTCTGGACGAGTTTTGGTCTTCACATTGGAGATCTATAATAATTACTAAGCAGGGAGACGATGACGATGTGTATTATGATGATGATGATTATTATTGTTATTATTATTATTATTATTATTATTATTATTATTCCGTTGCCTTTCTTTGATGTATAGAAATATGTTTATGTAAATGAGTTTTAATTCTTTTCTGTGTCAGTGTAATCTGTGTTTACTTCACAATAAAGATTTACACCACCAGCTTCCCTCTCTCTTCCCTCGTTCATCCCCCTTCCATTTCTCTCTCTCTCTCTCTCTCTCTCTCACTTCCCTCGTTCATCCCCCCTCCATTTCTCTCTCTCTCTCTCTCTCTCTCTTCCCTCGTTCATCCCCCTTCATCCTTCTCTCTCTCTCTCTCTTCCCTCGTTCATTCCCCCTCCCTTTCTCTCTCTCTCTCTCTCTCTCGTTCGCTCTGCAACATTTCAAATCCTTTTAAGTGAAACCGTCCATGTACACACACAGTCACACACAGCACTCAAACTCGTTTTCCGACTTTGTCAGGACACAGACGCCTACATTAAACCCATATATGGGCATATATATCTATATATATCTCCACTCACTGTCCACTGTATCAGCTCCACTGACCATACAGGACCTCCACTCACTGTCCACTGTATCAGCTCCACTGACCATACAGGACCTCCACTCACTGTCCACTGTATCAGCTCCACTGACCATACAGGACCTCCACTCACTGGTCCACTGTATCAGCTCCACTGACCATACAGGAGCTCCACTCACTGTCCACTGTATCAGCTCCACTGACCATACAGGACCTCCACTCACTGTCCACTGTATCAGCTCCACTGACCATACAGGACCTCCACTCACTGTCCACTGTATCAGCTCCACTGACCATACAGGACCTACAGTCACTGTCCACTGTATCAGCTCCACTGACCATACAGGACCTCCACTCACTGTCCACTGTATCAGCTCCACTGACCATACAGGACCTCCACTCACTGTCCACTGTATCAGCTCCACTGACCATACAGGACCTCCACTCACTGTCCACTGTATCAGCTCCACTGACCATACAGGACCTACACTCACTGTCCACTGTATCAGCTCCACTGACCATACAGGACCTCCACTCACTGTCCACTGTATCAGCTCCACTGACCATACAGGACCTCCACTCACTGTCCACTGTATCAGCTCCACTGACCATACAGGACCTCCACTCACTGTCCACTGTATCAGCTCCACTGACCATACAGGACCTCCACTTACAGACTGTAGTTCATCTGATTCTCTGTATGCTTTATTACTCTGTTCTTTAATGATCAGGACCCCCACAGGACCCCCACAGAGCAGGTACTATTAGGGAGGTGGGTCATTCTCAGCACTGCAGTGATTCTGAGGTTTTTGAACACTCCACGATGTGTTAGAGTGTGTTGTCCACCAACCAAAACTATCCAGACAACAGCGTCCTGTGGTCAGCGTCCTGTGGTCAGCGTCCTGTGGTCAGTGTCCTGTGGTCAGCGATCATCTCTGACTTCACATCTACAAGGTGGACCAGCAAGGAAGGCGTGTCTAAGAGAGTGGACAGTGAGTGGACACAGTGTTTAAACACTCCATACAGATATTTATTTTATTATCTTTAAGTGTGAAGTGTGTGTATGTATGTATTGTTCATTGGGTTCTGTAGTAAAGTCAGCTCTATGTGTGCTGTACGTGGTTCTATAGAGCTGTTGACCAGTAGTGTTCTAAAAGCTTTGATTGGTAGTGATCTAGAACTGTTGACCAGTAGTGTTCTTAAACGTTTAAAGGTAGTGTTCTAAGACATTTGATTGGTAGTGTTCTAAGACGTTTGATTGGTAGTGTTCTAAAAGTTTTGACTGGTAGTGTTCTAAGACATTTGATTGGTAGTGTTCTAAGACGTTTGATCAGTAGTGTTCTAAGACGTTTGATTGGTAGTGTTCTAAGACGTTTTATTGGTAGTGTTCTAAGACGTTTGACTGGTAGTGTTCTAAGACGTTTGACTGGTAGTGTTCTAAGAGGTTTGACTGGTAGTGTTCTAAGACGTTTGATTGGTAGTGTTCTAAGAGGTTTGACTGGTAGTGTTCTAAGACGTTTGACTGGTAGGGTTCTAAGACGTTTGACTGGTAGTGTTCTAAGACGTTTGACTGGTAGTGTTCTAAAAGCTTTGACTGGTAGTGTTCTAAGACATTTTATTGGTAGTGTTCTAAGACGTTTGACTGGTAGTGTTCTAAGAGGTTTGACTGGTAGGGTTCTAAGACGTTTGACTGGTAGTGTTCTAAGACGTTTGACTGGTAGTGTTCTAAAAGCTTTGACTGGTAGTGTTCTAAGACGTTTTATTGGTATTGTTCTTAAAGCTTTGATTGGTAGTGTTCTAAGACGTTTGATTGGTAGTGTTCTAAGACGTTTTATTGGTAGTGTTCTTAAAGCTTTGATTGGTAGTGTTCTAAGACGTTTGATCAGTAGTGTTCTAAGACGTTTGATTGGTAGTGTTCTAAGACGTTTGATCGGTAGTGTTCTTAAAGCTTTGATTGGTAGTGTTCTAAGACGTTTGATTGGTAGTGTTCTAAGACGTTTTATTGGTAGTGTTCTTAAAGCTTTGATTGGTAGTGTTCTAAGACGTTTGATCAGTAGTGTTCTAAGACGTTTGATTGGTAGTGTTCTAAGACGTTTGATCGGTAGTGTTCTTAAAGCTTTGATCGGTAGTGTTCTAAGACGTTTTAATGGTAGTGTTCTAAGACGTTTGACTGGTAGTGTTCTTAAACGTTTTAATGGTAGTGTTCTAAGACGTTTGACTGGTAGTGTTCTAAGACGTTTGACTGGTAGTGTTCTAAGACGTTTGACTGGTAGTGTTCTAAGAAGTTTGATTGGTAGTGTTCTAAAAGCTTTGATTTGCAGTGTTCTAAGATGTTTGACTGTAGTTCATCTGATTCTCTGTATGCTTTATTACTCTGTTCTTTAATGATCAGGACCCCCACAGGACCACCACAGAGCAGATACTATTAGGGAGGTGGGTCATTCTCAGCACTGCAGTGACACTGAGGTTTTTAAACACTCCCGCAGCACTGCTATGTTAGAGTGTGTTGTCCACCAACCAAAACTATCCAGACAACAGCGTCCTGTGGCCAGCGTCCTGTGGCCAGCGTCCTGTGGCCAGCGTCCTGTGGCCAGCGTCCTGTGGTCAGCGTCCTGTGGTCAGTGTCCTGTGGTCAGCGATCATCTCTGACTTCACATCTACAAGGTGGACCAGCAAGGAAGGCGTGTCTAACAGAGTTGACAGTGAGTGGACACAGTGTTTAAACACTCCATACAGATATTTATTTTATTATCTTTAAGTGTGAAGTGTGTGAAGTGTGTGTATGTATTGTTCTCTGGGTTCTGTAGTGTTCTTTAGACAGTGATGATATGTGGCCTATATAACACAATATGTAAGTATTGATATGTGGTATTTGTAAGTGAAGCCTTGATCTTATCACCTGGAACTAACAAATCTAAGGTTTAAGAAATAAAGCACTTCAGCAGGTCCTCACACTGTAGGCCATTCTTACTGCCAATGTCCTGCGAGTATACTAAAACAAACACCAGCACACACTCACACACAGACACCTGTATGAAGAACATCTCCATAATTGCTTGGGATCCGATTTCTCAGCACAACTCCGTCTCAGTCGCTCGTCCCCCCGCAGACTCGCTGACCTTCACAGCGCTGGGAGGAGATGAGTGCTGGGTTTTTGGGAATAAGGATCTGTTCCCTCACCTCTTTCCGCCTCTCTCTCTTTTTCTATTCATCTCTCTCTCTCACTCCTTCTCCCTCGCTTTCCCCCCAAAGACGTCCCTCCGTCTCTCCAATCCCTCTTTTAAAGGAACGGACTCAGCTCCTGAGGGTTTCCCCGCTCGTCCTTCACTTCACCTTCTCTCACTTTCTTCTCTTCCACTTATTCACTCTCACTCTTCCATATCTCACTCTTTCAAAGTTTCTTACTCTTCATTCCCTCTCACTTCTGTTTTGGTTTTTCTCAGTACTGCTACTGGGATTACACTATATGTACTACACTATATGGTCAAAAGTATGTGGACACACACACACACACACACACACACACACACACACACACACACACACACACACACACACACACACATATATATATATATATATATATAGGGTGAGGCAAACTACACAAACTATTACTACAGATCATTTTATTATACAGTATTAATATAACCTGGATTATTATTACAGATCATTTTATTATACACTATTAATATAACCTGGATTATTATTACAGATCATTTTATTATACACTATTAATATAACCTGGATTATTACTACAGATCATTTTATTATACACTATTAATATAACCTGGATTATTACTACAGATCATTTTATTATACACTATTAATATAACCTGGATTATTACTACAGATCATTTTATTATACAGTATTAATATAACCTGGATTATTATTACAGATCATTTTATTATACACTATTAATATAACCTGGATTATTACTACAGATCATTTTATTATACAGTATTAATATAACCTGGATTATTATTACAGATCATTTTATTATACACTATTAATATAACCTGGATTATTATTACAGATCATTTTATTATACACTATTAATATAACCTGGATTATTACTACAGATCATTTTATTATACACTATTAATATAACCTGGATTATTACTACAGATCATTTTATTATACAGTATTAATATAACCTGGATTATTATTACAGATCATTTTATTATACACTATTAATATAACCTGGATTATTACTACAGATCATTTTTATTATACAGTATTAATATAACCTGGATTATTATTACAGATCATTTTATTATACACTATTAATATAACCTGGATTATTACTACAGATCATTTTATTATACACTATTAATATAACCTGGATTATTATTACAGATCATTTTATTATACACTATTAATATAACCTGGATTATTACTACAGATCATTTTATTATACACTATTAATATAACCTGGATTATTATTACAGATTATTTTATTATACAGTATTAATATAACCTGGATTATTACTACAGATCATTTTATTATACAGTATTAATATAACCTGGATTATTATTACAGATCATTTTATTATACACTATTAATATAACCTGGATTATTTTACAGATCATTTTATTATACACTATTATATAACCTGGATTATTACTACAGATCTTTTTATTATACACTATTAATATAACCTGGATTATTACTACAGATCATTTTATTATTACACTATTAATATAACCTGGATTATTATTACAGATCATTTTATTATACACTATTAATATAACCTGGATTATTACTACAGATCATTTTATTATACATTAATATAACCTGGATTATTATTACAGATCATTTTATTATACAGTATTAATATAACCTGGATTATTACAGATCATTTTATTATACACTATTAATATAACCTGGATTATTACTACAGATCATTTTATTATACACTATTAATATAACCTGGATTATTACTACAGATCATTTTACTATACACTATTAATATAACCTGGATTATTATTACAGATCATTTTATTATACAGTATTAATATAACCTGGATTATTACTACAGATCATTTTATTATACACTATTAATATAACCTGGATTATTACTACAGATCATTTTATTATACACTATTCATATAACCTGGATTATTACTACAGATCATTTTATTATACACTATTAATATAACCTGGATTATTACTACAGATCATTTTATTATACACTATTAATATAACCTGGATTATTACTACAGATCATTTTATTATACAGTATTAATATAACCTGGATTATTATTACAGATCATTTTATTATACACTATTAATATAACCTGGATTATTATTACAGATCATTTTATTATACACTATTAATATAACCTGGATTATTACTACAGATCATTTTATTATACACTATTAATATAACCTGGATTATTACTACAGATCATTTTATTATACACTATTCATATAACCTGGATTATTATTACAGATCATTTTATTATACACTATTAATATAACCTGGATTATTATTACAGATCATTTTATTATACAGTATTAATATAACCTGGATTATTACTACAGATCATTTTATTATACACTATTAATATAACCTGGATTATTATTACAGATCATTTTATTATACACTATTAATATAACCTGGATTATTACTACAGATCATATTTATTATACACTATTAATATAACCTGGATTATTACTACAGATCATTTTATTATACACTATTAATATAACCTGGATTATTATTACAGATCATTTTATTATACAGTATAATATAACCTGGATTATTACTACAGATCATTTTATTATACACTATTAATATAACCTGGATTATTATTACAGATCATTTTATTATACACTATTAATATAACCTGGATTATTACTACAGATCATTTTATTATACACTATAATATAACCTGGATTATTATTACAGATCATTTTATTATACACTATTAATATAACCTGGATTATTATTACAGATCATTTTATTATACACTATTAATATAACCTGGATTATTACTACAGATCATTTTATTATACACTATTAATATAACCTGGATTATTACTACAGATCATTTTATTATACACTATTAATATAACCTGGATTATTACTACAGATCATTTTATTATACACTATTAATATAACCTGGATTATATCTCCAGTTTGTTTTATAGCACTGGATTAATATAACCTGCTGAGTTGGTTATCTAAAACTTCTAGACTTTATCTTATTAGATTCACTGAGAATTAGACTGTGATTGGTTGATTCCTCTGTTTATGTTAGTAGTTAATCTAATGTGTAAGGTCTTCAGCTCCTGAAATGCTGACCAATGAGAGAGCTCGATTCTGTCTCAGTTTCTCTTGTTCTGTTTCTCTCTCCTCAGTTACTCCCATTGTCTTGTTACTCACTCAGCTGTCTAGTGGATGTGACAAGCAGTCTGCTCTCTCTCTCTCTCTCTCTCTCTCTCTCTCTCTCTCTCTCTCTCTCTTTCTATCCCACTCACTCATATATATATATATATATATATGTAGTCTGTCCGCTCTCCGTCCGTCTGTCTGACTGGGAGTAAATTGGCTGTTCTGTCTCTGTAAACATATTAATCACTGTCACACTGACTGCTCTCACAGTGGGACTCTGAGCTACTACAAGGTGAAACACACACCACCGCCGACCCTCACATCACACACACCTCCACACACACCTCCACACACACCTCCACACAGATCTCCACACACACCTCCACACACACCTCCACACAGACCTCCACACACACCTCCACACAGATCTCCACACACACCTCCACACACACCTGCACACACACCTCCACACACACCTCCACACACACCTCCACACACACCTCCACACACACCTCCACACAGATCTCCACACACACCTCCACACACACCTCCACACAGATCTCCACACACACCTCCACACACACCTCCACACACACCTCCACACACACCTCCACACAGATCTCCACACACACCTCCACACACACCTCCACACAGATCTCCACACAGATCTCCACACAGACCTCCACACACACCTCCACACAGATCTCCACACAGATCTCCACACAGATCTCCACACACACCTCCACACACACCTCCACACAGATCTCCACACACACCTCCACACACACCTCCACACACACCTCCACACAGATCTCCACACACACCTCCACACACACCTCCACACAGACCTCCACACAGACCTCCACACAGATCTCCACACACACCTCCACACACACCTCCACACAGACCTCCACACAGATCTCCACACACACCTCCACACAGACCTCCACACACACCTCCACACACACACCTCCCACAGACCTCCACACACACCTCCACACACACTCCACACACCCTCCACACAGATCTCCACACACACCTCCACACACACCTCCACACAGACCTCCACACACACCTCCACACACACCTCCACACAGATCTCCACACACACAACAACACAGACCTCCACACACACCTCCACACACACCTCCACACACACCTCCACACAGACCTCCACACACACCTCACACAGATCTCCACACACACCTCCACACACACCTACACACACCTCCACACACACCTCCACACAGATCTCCACACACACCTCCACACACACCTCCACACACACCTCCACACAGATCTCCACACACACCTCCACATACACCTCCACACAGACCTCCACACAGACCTCCACACACACCTCCACACAGACCTCCACACACACCTCCACACACACCTCCACACAGACCTCCACACACACCTCCACACAGACCTCCACACAGATCTCCACACACACCTCCACACACACCTCCACACACACCTCCACGCACACCTCCACACAGACCTCCACACACACCTCCACACACACCTCCACACACACCTCCACACAGATCTCCACACACACCTCCACACAGACCTCCACACACACCTCCACACAGATCTCCACACACACCTCCACACACACCTCCACACACACCTCCACACAGACCTCCACACACACCTCCACACACACCTCCACACACACCTCCACACAGATCTTCACACACACCTCCACATACACCTCCACACAGACCTCCACACAGACCTCCACACAGACCTCCACACAGACCTCCTCACAGACCTCCTCACAGACCTCCACACACACCTCCACACAGATCTCCACACACACCTCCACACACACCTCCACACACACCTCCACACACACCTCCACACACACCACCACACACACCTCCACACACACCACCACACACACCTCCACACACACCTCCACACAGATCTCCACACACACCTCCACACACACCTCCACACAGACCTCCACACACACCTCCACACACACCTCCACACACACCTCCACACAGACCTCCACACACACCTCCACACACACCTCCACACACACCTCCACACAGATCTCCACACACACCTCCACACACACCTCCACACACACCTCCACACAGATCTCCACACACACCTCCACATACACCTCCACACAGACCTCCACACAGACCTCCACACAGACCTCCACACACACCTCCACACACACCTCCACACACACCTCCACACACACCTCACACACACCTCCACACACAACCTCCACACAGATCTCCACACACACCTCCACACACACCTCCACACACACCTCCTCACACAGATCTCCACACACACCTCCACACACACCTCCACACAGATCTCCACCACACACCTCCACACACACCTCCACACACACCTCCACACAGACCTCCACACACACCTCCACACACACCTCCACACAGACCTCCACACAGATCTCCACACAGACCTCCACACACACCTGCATACACACCTCCACACACACCTCCACACAGACCTCCACACACACCTCCACACACACCTCCACACACACCTCCACACACACCTCCACACAGACCTCCACGCACACCTCCACACAGACCTCCACACACACCTCCACACACACCTCCACACATTTCTCCACCGGAGAAGCATCTAAAAAAATATTGCTGCCAAAAAATCCTATTCACCCCGATCCCTGCCCCCCACCACCTCATCCCACCCCACCACCACCACTTTACCCCCCTCCCACCTCACCCCTCACACTGTGGTTTACTTACACAAAACACAGAACCCAATACAGTGGGATTATTTTACAGTTAGTTTGTTTTATAGTACAGGATTAATACAACCTGGGATTATTAGTACTGTTTATTTAATAGCAATAATATTGGACTATTTCTAATGTTTTAAGTACAGGAATAATATAATTTGGGATTATTAGTACTGTTTATTTAATAGCAGTATTATTGGACTATTTCTAATGTTTTAAATACAGGAATAATATAACCTGGGATTATTATTACTGTTTTTTTAATAGCAGTATTATTTGACTATTTCTAATGTTTGTTTTATAGTACAGGATTAATACAACCTGGGATTATTATTACTGTTTATTTAATAGCAATAATATTGGATTATTTCTAATGTTTGTTTTATAGCACAGGATTAATACAACCTGGGATTATTATTACTGTTTATTTAATAGCAATATTATTGGATTATGTCTAATGTTTGTTTTAAGTACAGGATTAATATAACCTGGGATTATTATTACTGTTTTTTTAATAGCAGTATTATTTGACTATTTCTAATGTTTGTTTTGTAGTACAGGATTATTATAACCTGGGATTATTATTACTGTTTATTTAATAGCAATAATATTGGATTATTTCTAATGTTTGTTTTGTAGTACAGGAATAATACAATTTGGGATTATTATTACTGTTTATTTAATAGCAGTATTATTGGATTATGTCTAATGTTTGTTTTATAGTACAGGATTAATATAACCGGGAAAAAGTTTTACTGTTTGTTTCATAGCGTGGGATTAATATAACCTGGGATTATTTTAAATGTTTGTTTTGCAGCACAGTATTAATATAACCTAGGATTATCTTTACTGTTCGTTAAATGGGACAGAATGAATACAACCTGGATTTGTAGTTTGTTTAATACTCAGGATTAATTTAACCTGGATTTTTTCTACTGTTTATTTTTATACAGCAGGATTGAAATAACCTGGGATTATTTATACAGTATGTTTTATAGTACAGTATTAACATAACCTGGAATTATTTTTACTGTCAATTTAATAGTGTAGGATTAATATAATCTGGGATTATTTATACTGTTCGCTTGATAGCATGGGATTAATATAACCTGGGATTATTTATACTGTTTGTTTAATAGTACAGAATAAATATAACATGGGCTTTTTGTCTACTGTGTGGGATTAATATAACCTATCATTATTTTTACAGTTTGTTTTATAGCATAGGATTACTATAACCTAGGATTATTTCTAATGTTTGTTTTGTGACACAGGATTAAAATAAACTGGTATTTTTAATACTTTTTATTTAAAAGCATGGGATTAATATAACCTGGGATTATATCTACAGTTCGTTTTATAGCACACAATTAAAATAACCTGTTTTTTTTACTACTGTGTGGGATTAATATAACCTATGATTATTTCTACTATTTGTTTGATAGCATGGTATTAATATAACCCAGGATTATATCTACAGTTCGTTTTGTAGCACAGGATTAATATAACCTGGGATTATTATTACTGTTCATTTGATAGCATGAAATTAATATAACCTGGGATTATCTCTACAGTTTGTTTGGTAGCACAGTATTAATATAATCTGAGATTATTTCTACAGTTAATTTTATGGTGCAGGATTAATATAATTTAGAATTATTTCTACTGTTCATTTGATAGTATGGATTTATAACCTGGGATTATATGTACAGTTAGTTTGGTAGCACAGGATTAATATAACCTGGGTTTTTTCTACAGTGTGTGATTAATATATGATAGGATTATATGTACAGTTTGTTTTTGTAGCTCAATATTAAGAGAAGTGTGTATAAATTAGTGCTATTAGTTGCTAAGAGACACGAATAATAATTGCGCTGGTTGACGCTGCGCTGGTTGACGCCGCGCTGGTTGAGGCTGTGCTGGTTGACGCTGCGCTGGTTGACGCTGCGCTGGTTGAGGCTGTGCTGGTTGAGGCTGCGCTGGTTGAGGCTGCGCTGGTTGAGGCTGTGCTGATTGACGCCGCGCTGGTTGACGCCGCGCTGGTTGACGCCGTGCTGGTTGACGCCGCGCTGGTTGAGGCTGTGCTGGTTGAGGCTGTGCTGGTTGACGCCGTGCTGGTTGACGCCGCGCTGGTTGAGGCTGTGCTGGTTGACGCCGCGCTGGTTGAGGCTGTGCTGGTTGAGGCTGTGCTGGTTGAGGCTGTGCTGGTTGAGGCTGTGCTGGTTGACGCTGTGCTGGTTGAGGCTGTGCTGGTTGACGCTGTGCTGGTTGAGGCTGTGCTGGTTGACGCTGCGCTGGTTGAGGCTGCGCTGGTTGAGGCTGCGCTGGTTGAGGCTGCGCTGGTTGAGGCTGCGCTGGTTGACGCTGCGCTGGTTGACGCTGTGCTGGTTGAAGCTGTGCTGGTTGAGGCTGTGCTGGTTGACGCTGTGCTGGTTGAGGCCGCGCTGGTTGACGCCGCGCTGGTTGACGCTGTGCTGGTTGACGCTGTGCTGGTTGAGGCTGTGCTGGTTGACGCTGTGCTGGTTGAGGCTGTGCTGGTTGAGGCTGCGCTGGTTGAGGCTGTGCTGGTTAAGGCTGTGCTGGTTGATGCTGTGCTGGTTAAGGCTGTGCTGGTTGACGCTGCGCTGGTTGACGCTGCGCTGGTTGAGGCCGCGCTGATTGACGCCGCGCTGGTTGACGCTGTGCTGGTTGACGCTGTGCTGGTTGAGGCTGTGCTGGTTGAGGCTGTGCTGGTTGAGGCTGCGCTGGTTGACGCTGTGCTGGTTGACGCTGTGCTGGTTGACACTGTGCTGGTTGAGGCCGTGCTGGTTGAGGCTGCGCTGGTTGAGGCTGTGCTGGTTGAGGCTGTGCTGGTTGAGGCTGCGCTGGTTGAGGCTGTGCTGGTTGACGCTGTGCTGGTTGACGCTGTGCTGGTTGAGGCTGTGCTGGTTGACGCTGTGCTGGTTGAGGCCGCGCTGGTTGAGGCTGTGCTGGTTGAGGCTGTGCGGGAAGGTTCTTGGTGGGTGAGGTGTTTGGGTAAATTATGCGGGTTATTTTTACCCTCTGCGTACCTTTGTGAGCCGTGTGCTGTTCTAGGCTTGTCTGGTTTGCGTCAGGGGACGGGTAGGTGTCTGAGGATGTGTGTGCAAGCGAAGGGACTTTCATCTTTAAAAAGAAAACAAAGCGCATTCCTCAGGAGGTGTGTGCGCGTGTGTGTGTGTTAGAACCCCCCCCCCCAATCCCCCCACTGCACTTATCTATGTCTCTAAAACAATGCCCTCCTCACCACCTCCTGTCACACAACTTCCTCAGAGAAGACAAAAGAAAAGAAAGACGTCACCCTCTTCGCTCCGAAACTCAGCAGTCATCTCATTCCGCAGCTCCGCAGCACCACAATCTGTCTGCTCCATCACTATTCAGGCCAAACACACAACAAAAACCCACCCCTGCGTTTCCACCAAGAAGTAGGTCAGGACCCTCGTGGATTAGCCATCTTAGAAAAAGAACGCTAGGCTGGGATGAGCTCTAGATTTCCCCCATAATTGTTATTTTTTTTACATGTGTGTTTATTAGCATCATAAATAAAGAAACTAACCTGATATCTTCCTCTCGGAATCCTCATATACACGACCCAGGTGAAATATATCCACACCCGTTCCTCAGGGGTGTTCCTCAAGGTTCTGTCACGGGTCTGTTTTAGTTTGCAGAAGAAGCTAGTCTTTGTTCAGTAGTTACATCAGAATGAATGTTGTTAAGTTACATTGCAGGTTTATATATATATATATATATATATATATATATATATATTTAATAACATCTGATAACCAGATTTCAGCATTCTTCTCGGAATTCTGATATACACCACCCAGGTGAAATATCCTGATGTAAAAGAGTTTGGTGTTCCTCAAGGTTCCATCATTACTACCTAGCAGCAGAAGTTAGTCTATGTTCAATAGTTTAGTCTGAATGAATATTTTAAAGCTCATTTTCTATTATAAAAGAAAGCGTGACCTGATCCATTGGAGAAAAACAGTATTTGAACATGACTCTTAGCGCTTGAAAGTAAAAGTAAGAAACTTCGTTTACATTTTTGTTCTCAGAATTCTGACATACATGACCCAGGAGAAATATCCTGATGTAAAGGAGTTTGGCGTTCCTCAAGGTTCTGTCCCGGGTCTATTTTAGTTTGCAGAAGAAGCTGGTCTTTGTTTAATATTTACATTTTAAAGAATGCTGTTAATTATAGTTTATTGCTCACAAAGATGTGTGATATATGAGCCAGGTGAAACAGTTTGGTGTTCCTTAAGGTTCCGTCATGAGTCCATTTTTTTGTTCCACAGTTCATTTCATTTCAAAATGTAACTTTATGTTACATTTTCTATTTCATGACAGTTTATTGGCAAACGTAACCTGGACATTTGGAGAAAAAAGTCTTTGATCATATTTATTAAAATCAAAATAAACAAACTTATGTGTTCGCCTTCCTTTTACTGGGAAATAAAAAATACACTATGTACATGAAATATCCTGATGTAAAAGAGTTTGGTGTTCCTCAAGGTTCTGTCATGGGTCTGTTTTAGTTTGCTTTCTAACCACTCACTGGCAGCAGAAGCTAGTCTTTGTTCAACAGTATGATTTTTAATTAATGTTTTTGACAATTTTTTTACTATTTTAACGTATATGTGCAGTAAACCTAAAGTTTCAGACGAGCGGTACACAATTCACTTGGAAAAAGTAGCATTGGAAAAAAAACAACATTCCATGTTCTTCCTTACAGAAATCTGATACCCAACCCAGAGGGAACATCCTCATGTGAAAGAAGCCAGTGTTCTTCAAGGTTCCATCACGGGTCCGTTGTAGTTTGCTTGCTAGCAGCAGAAAGCTGACCTGTTGAATGAATGTATTTTACATTTACTAATTACTTTAAATTAATTACTCACATAAACTCAAATTTTAGGTGAATGGTATCTGAGCCTTTGGAGTCTTTGATCACGTTTATTAGCGTCTGAAAGAAAGAAACTAACCAGACTAACCAACGTTCTTCCTTCTGGAAATCTGATAAACGTGCCCCAGGTTACGTATCCTCAAATATAGACCGCTGGTGTTCCTCAAGGCTCCATTGTGGGTCCGATTTAATTTCCTCTTTGACTGCTTGTGGGCAACAGGGGTCCGTTTCTGGTTCTAATTACATTTACTGATTGTAATCCTTTTTGTATAACACAGCTTTTAAACTCCACGTGTAACTTAAACCTTCATATTTACTGTCAACATGTAATTGTGAGCAGCGGTAGGTTTTTAGCATATTTATATCCTCTTCAAGCCTGCTGGAAAATCATCCCAGGTGGCTCCTCGTGGAGCGGCGTGACTGAACGCCAAGAGTGTGCAAAGCTGCATCGAGGCAAAGACTCAGAGGCAGAACCTAAAATAGAGGATCTGCAGAAGCAATGCAGACAGAATGTGATGCAGTCCTATCTGAGGGGCTGGAGAGCGGCTGTACTGGATCAGGTGGGCTAGCCGCGGCGGCGAGTTGTGATTAATGTAGATGGTAACGGGGAGAGAGCCAGTCAGAGGTTGAGAGAACAGCACTGTCAGTAATGTCACTACCGCAAGCTCGGAGAGGCTCACAGGGACTTTATCTCTTCCTCTATTATACAAACACAGCATCTGAGTCTCAGCCAACTGAGGACGGGGGAGAGAGAGAGAGAGAGAAAGAGAGAGAGAGAGAGAGAGAGAGAGAGAGAGAGAGAGAGAGAGAGATGGCACCTTTCTGTCTCTTGCACAGATAAGGCTGAAGTTGTCTCAGTGGGCTACTTCAGCACTGTCATTCATCTCTCTCTCAGTCTTTCTCCCTCGTTCTCTTTCTCTCCTCTCTGACCCTCTCGCTCTCTCGCTTTTCCCCTCTCTACCCCGTTCTTTTCTCTTTCCTCTCTAACCTTCCTCATTTGTTCTCTTTCTGCATCATTCTCACTTTCACTTTTCCATCTCTTTTCATTTCTCTCTCTCTCTCTCTCTCTCTCTCTCTCTCTCTCTCTCTCTCTCTCTCTGTTTTCACCTCAGTTTTTTCCTCTCTCGGCTGTCAGTAGTCGGTCCCCTGTGCTTTACTGTTGATTCTGAGAGTGTGTGTGTGTTAGTGTGTGTGTGTGTGTGTGTGTGTGTGTGAGTGTGTGTGAGTGTGTGTGAGTGTCACTGTGCAGTCTCTCTGGTGTGTGAGTGTTGACATAGTGTGTGTGTGTGTGTGTGTATGTGTATGTGTGTGACCTTTGCGTGAACGTCCATCCATTAGAGAAGACACTGGGAGATAAGAGACACAGAGCTGTCCTGTTAGAGAGAGACAGAGTGAGAGAGAGTGAAAGAGAGTGTGAGAGAGAGAGAGAATAAGAGAGAGAGAGAGACAGACAGAGTGAGAGAGAGAGACTGTGCTTTACATTCCTGTGTGCGGTGAGCCATACAGAGAACCTGGCTGAGAGACCACTGATAAGAGAGTGAGAGAGAGAGAGTGAGAGAGAGAGTGAGAGAGTGAGAGAGAGAGAGAGAGAGAGAGAGACCAGTGATAAGAGAGTGAGAGTCTCCAGTCATCACATTGATTTGATCAGTTCTATCAGCAGCACAGCTCATTCACCATAATGTTATTTATTGATATTTACTCAATTATTAGTATAGATGGATATGTATTATAATAACAGTACTTATTAATATAATTCTAATTGCAGTGTTTATTGACATGTTATCTAATATTAATATTTATTGGTATTTATTATAATAGTGGTTTTGAATAGATATTTATTACAGTACTGGTACTTTTTGGTGTTTATTATAATGGTATTATTTATTGGTATTAATAGTATTTATTGGTACTTATTCTAACAGTAGCATTGATTGGTATTTATTGTGATAGCAGTATTGATAGGTATTTATATGGTAGTATTTATTGGTACTTATTAAAACAGTCGTATTGATTGGTATTTTATTATATAGTAGTATTTATAGTAATTTTTCCAACAGTAGTATTGATAGGTATTTATGATATGGTAGTATTTATTGGTACTTATTCTAACAGTAGCATTGATAAGTATTTACTATAATAGTGGCATTTATTGATACTTATTCTAACAGTAGTATTGATAGGTATTTATGATATGGTAGTATTTATTGGTACTTATTCTAACAGTAGCATTGATAAGTATTTACTATAATAGTGGCATTTATTGATACTTATTCTAACAGTAGTATTGATAGGTATTTATTATATAGTATTATAATGGTAATATTTCTCTCTGGCCTCGCTCTGTTAGTTTTTTTAGGTACCTGTACTGTCTGGGAAGTAAATTCATGATGAAAATGATGAAAATGTGCTGTAACGTCTGCAGAGGCTGCAGTTTATATAATATTCTTCACTCGTACCTCTTCTTGTACATTTTTATTATATTTGAAAACAGCAGCTTTACAAAAAGCTAAGATTTTGTGATGAACAGAGAAATAAAAAAGCTCTAAAATAACTTCCCGTAGCTAAATGATGAAGTGCTTTATAGTATATATGCTGTACATCCATCAGTTCTTACCAGTCTGGGGGAATAACAGCTGATCAATAAGAAACAGCTCATTTTATTCTCTGATTAAAGACTGATAATCCCGTCTGATTGAGGGCAAGACACAGCACTGCGAACAATTTTATAACTAAATCTAATTTATTTCCCCAAATTTTTCAATATTTGTCACAATCTGAAAAATAATCTGATTTTTTGGTGCAAGACAAACAACATCTCTCACCGAGAAACACACGGTAACACGTCACTGGCTAAGGGACAGTATGTAATACTCTCCACACCCTGACCCCACTGACCCCACTGACCCCTAACCCGCTACCAACCCAATTATCTTTAATACGTCCTATTATACACATTCACTTAATCAGTAAAAGAGAAATGAAACAGAGAGAAGACAAAACAGTGAGAGATTGAAGAATAGCGAGAGAAGACAAAGAGAGAGCAAGAGAAAGAGAGAGAGATAGATAGGGAGAGATAAAAAGAAAGATAGGGAGAAAGAGAGAAAAAGAGATGCAGAAAGAGAGAGAAATAGAGATATGGGGAGATATATATATATAAAGAGAGAGAGATAGAGGGAGAGAGGAAGAAAGATAGAGAGATATATGGGGAAGAGAAATAGAGAGAGATATAGGGAGATATATATAGAGAAATAGAGAGAGATATAGGGAGATATATATATAGAGAGAGAAATAGAGAGAGATATAGGGAGATATATATAGAGAAATAGAGAGAGATATAGGGAGATATATACATAGAGAGAGAAATAATAAAGAGAGATATAGGGAGATATATATATATAGAGAGAAATAGAGAGAGATATAGGGAGATATATATATATATATATAGAGAGAGAGAAATAGAGAGAGATATAGGGAGATATATATATAGAGAGAGAAATAGAGAGAGATATAGGGAGATATATATAGAGAAATAGAGAGAGATATAGGGAGATATATATATAGAGAGAGAAATAGAGAGAGAGAGATATATACAGAAAGAGAAATAGAAAGTGATATAGGGATATATATATATATAAAGAGAGAGAAATAAAGAGAGATATAGGGAGATGTATATATAGAGAGAGAAATAGAGAGAGATATAGGGAGATATATATATATATAGAGAAAGAAATAGAGAGAGATATAGGGAGATATATATAGAGAGAGAAATAGAGAGAGATATAGGAAGATATATATATAGAGAGAGAAATAGAGAGAGATATAGGGAGATATATATAGAAAGAGAAATAGAGAGAGAGATATATATACAGAAAGAGAAATAGAGAGTGATATAGGGATATATATATATAAAGAGAGAGAAATAAAGAGAGATATAGGGAGCTGTATATATAGAGAGAGAAATAGAGAGAGATATAGGGAGATATATATATAGAGAAAGAAATAGAGAGAGATATAGGGAGATATACATAGAGAGAGAAATAGAGAGAGATATAGGAAGATATATATATAGAGAGAGATGTAGGGAGATATATAGAGAGACAAATAGAGAGAGATAAAGGAAGACATATAGAGAGAGAAATAGAGAGAGATATAGGGAGATATATATTTAGAGAGAGAAATAGAGAGATATATATATAAAGAGAGAGAAATAGAGAGAGATACAGGGAGATATATATATATAGAGAGAGAAATAGAGAGAGATATAGGGAGATATATATATAGAGAAATAGAGAGAGATATAGGGAGATATATATATAGAGAGAGAAATAGAGAGAGAGAGATATATACAGAAAGAGAAATAGAAAGTGATATAGGGATATATATATATAAAGAGAGAGAAATAGAGAGAGATATAGGGAGATATATATAGAGAAATAGAGAGAGATATAGGGAGATATATACATAGAGAGAGAAATAATAAAGAGAGATATAGGGAGATATATATATATATAGAGAAATAGAGAGAGATATAGGGAGATATATATATATAGAGAGAGAGAAATAGAGAGAGATATAGGGAGATATATATATAGAGAGAGAAATAGAGAGAGATATAGGGAGATATATATAGAGAAATAGAGAGAGATATAGGGAGATATATATATAGAGAGAGAAATAGAGAGAGAGAGATATATACAGAAAGAGAAATAGAAAGTGATATAGGGATATATATATATAAAGAGAGAGAAATAAAGAGAGATATAGGGAGATGTATATATAGAGAGAGAAATAGAGAGAGATATAGGGAGATATATATATATAGAGAAAGAAATAGAGAGAGATATAGGGAGATATATATAGAGAGAGAAATAGAGAGAGATATAGGAAGATATATATATAGAGAGAGAAATAGAGAGAGATATAGGGAGATATATATAGAAAGAGAAATAGAGAGAGAGATATATATACAGAAAGAGAAATAGAGAGTGATATAGGGATATATATATATAAAGAGAGAGAAATAAAGAGAGATATAGGGAGCTGTATATATAGAGAGAGAAATAGAGAGAGATATAGGGAGATATATATATAGAGAAAGAAATAGAGAGAGATATAGGGAGATATACATAGAGAGAGAAATAGAGAGAGATATAGGAAGATATATATATAGAGAGAGATGTAGGGAGATATATAGAGAGACAAATAGAGAGAGATAAAGGAAGACATATAGAGAGAGAAATAGAGAGAGATATAGGGAGATATATATTTAGAGAGAGAAATAGAGAGATATATATATAAAGAGAGAGAAATAGAGAGAGATACAGGGAGATATATATATATAGAGAAAGAAATAGAGAGAGATATAGGGAGATATATATAGAGAGAAATAGAGAGAGATATAGGGAGATGTATATATAGAGAAAGAAATAGAGAGAGATATAGGGAGATATATATAGAGAGAGAAATAGAGAGAGATATAGGGAGATATATATAGAGAAATAGAGAGAGATATAGGGAGATGTATATATAGAGAAAGAAATAGAGAGAGATATAGGGAGATATATATAGAGAGAGAAATAGAGAGAGAGATAGGGAGATGTATATATAGAGAGAGAAATAGAGATAGATATAGGGAGATGTGTATATATATAGAGAGAAATAAAGAGAGATATAGGGAGAGATATATATATATATAGAGAGAGAGAAATAGAGAGAGATATAGGGAGATATATATAGAGAGAGAAATTGAGAGAGATATAGGGAGATGTATATATAGAGAGAGAAATAGAGAGAGATATAGGGAGATATATATATATATATATATATATATATATATATATATATATATATATATATATATATATATGTGTGTGTGTGTGTGTGTGTGTGTGTGTGTGTGTGTGTGTGTGTGTGTGTGTGTGTGTGTGCTCGTGCTCCAGTTCTTCTGCTGTATCAGGTCATCTACACTTCACACACACTAGTGTGTACTGGTGAATGTGTGTGTGTGTGTGTGAACACTGCTGTAACCCAACTCTCTCTCTCTCTCTCTCTCTCTCTCTCTCTCTCTCTCCTCTACTATAGTCAGTGATAGTAAGTGATATTGAGCTATAGAGAGTGATAGTGAATTATAGTGAGTTATAATAAGTTATAGTGAGTTATAGTTAGTGATAGTGTGTTATAGTTAGTGATAATGAGTTATAATGATTTATAGTGTGTTTTAGTGAGTTATAGTGAGTTATAATAAGTTATAGTGAGTTATAGTGAGTTATAATAAGTTATAGTGAGTTATAGTGAGTTATAGTTAGTGATAATGAGTTATAATGAGTTATAGTGTGTTTTAGTGAGTTATAATAAGTTATAGTGAGTTATAGTGAGTTATAATGCGTTATAATGAGTTATAGTGTGTTTTAGTGAGTTATAGTGAGTTATAATAAGTTATAGTGAGTTATAGTTAGTGATAATGAGTTATAGTGAGTTATAATAAGTTATAGTGAGTTATAGTGAGTTATAGTTAGTGATAATGAGTTATAATGAGTTATAGTGTGTTTTAGTGATTTATAGTGAGTTATAATAAGTTATAGTGAGTTATAGTTAGTGATAATGAGTTAAAGTGAGTTATAATAAGTTATAGTGAGTTATAGTGAGTTATAGTTAGTGATAATGAGTTATAATGAGTTATAGTGTGTTTTAGTGAGTTATAATAAGTTATAGTGAGTTATAGTGAGTTATAATGCGTTATAATGAGTTATAGTGTGTTTTAGTGAGTTATAGTGAGTTAAAATAAGTTATAGTGAGTTATAGTTAGTGATAATGAGTTATAATGAGTTATAGTGTGTTTTAGTGAGTTATAGTGAGTTATAATAAGTTATAGTGAGTTATAGTGAGTTATAGTTAGTGATAGTGTGTTATAGTTAGTGATAATGAGTTATAATGATTTATAGTGTGTTTTAGTGAGTTATAGTGAGTTATAATAAGTTATAGTGAGTTATAGTGAGTTATAATAAGTTATAGTGAGTTATAGTGTGTTTTAGTGAGTTATAGTGAGTTATAATAAGTTATAGTGAGTTATAGTTAGTGATAATGAGTTATAGTGAGTTATAATAAGTTATAGTGAGTTATAGTGAGTTATAGTTAGTGATAATGAGTTATAATGAGTTATAGTGTGTTTTAGTGATTTATAGTGAGTTATAATAAGTTATAGTGAGTTATAGTTAGTGATAATGAGTTAAAGTGAGTTATAATAAGTTATAGTGAGTTATAGTGAGTTATAGTTAGTGATAATGAGTTATAATGAGTTATAGTGTGTTTTAGTGAGTTATAATAAGTTATAGTGAGTTATAGTGAGTTATAATGCGTTATAATGAGTTATAGTGTGTTTTAGTGAGTTATAGTGAGTTAAAATAAGTTATAGTGAGTTATAGTTAGTGATAATGAGTTATAATGAGTTATAGTGTGTTTTAGTGAGTTATAGTGAGTTATAATAAGTTATAGTGAGTTATAGTGAGTTATAGTTAGTGATAATGAGTTATAATGAGTTATAGTGTGTTTTAGTGAGTTATATTAAGTTATAGTGAGTTATAGTGAGTTATAATGCGTTATAATGAGTTATAGTGTGTTTTAGTGAGTTATAGTGAGTTATAATAAGTTATAGTGAGTTATAGTTAGTGATAATGAGTTATAGTGAGTTATAATAAGTTATAGTGAGTTATAGTGAGTTATAGTTAGTGATAATGAGTTATAATGAGTTATAGTGTGTTTTAGTGAGTTATAGTGAGTTATAATAAGTTATAGTGAGGTATAGTGAGTTATAGTTAGTGATAATGAGTTATAATGAGTTATAGTGTGTTTTAGTGAGTTATAATAAGTTATAGTGAGTTATAGTGAGTTATAATGCGTTATAATGAGTTATAGTGTGTTTTAGTGAGTTATAGTGAGTTATAATAAGTTATAGTGAGTTATAGTTAGTGATAATGAGTTATAGTGAGTTATAATAAGTTATAGTGAGTTATAATAAGTTATAGTGAGTTATAGTGAGTTATAGTGAGTTATAGTGAGTTATAATGAGTTATAGTGTGTTTTAGTGAGTTATAATAAGTTATAGTGAGTTATAGTGAGTTATAATGCGTTATAATGAGTTATAGTGTGTTTTAGTGAGTTATAGAGAGTTATAATAAGTTATAGTGAGTTATAGTGAGTGATAATGAGTTATAATGAGTTATAGTGTGTTTTAGTGAGTTATAATAAGTTATAGTGAGTTATAGTGAGTTATAGTTAGTGATAATGAGTTATAATGAGTTATAGTGTGTTTTAGTGAGTTATAATAAGTTATAGTGAGTTATAGTGAGTTATAATGCGTTATAATGAGTTATAGTGTTTTAGTGAGTTATAGTGAGTTATAATAAGTTATAGTGAGTTATAGTTAGTGATAATGAGTTATAATGAGTTATAGTGTGTTTTAGTGAGTTATAGTGAGTTATAATAAGTTATAGTGAGTTTTAGTGAGTTATAATGCGTTATAATGAGTTATAGTGTGTATTAGTGAGTTATAGTGAGTTATAATAAGTTATAGTGAGTTATAGTTAGTGATAGTGAGTTATAGTTAGTGATAGTTAGTTATAGTGAGTTATAGTTAGTGATAGTGAGTGATAGTGAGTTACTGTTCTTCTCTAAGTTTAGATAAGCGTGTGGAGATGATGGTCTGTGTTAATCCAGTGAATCATGCAGGTGAAGATCAGCTTTATACTGAGGCCAACATCTCCCCCCAACACACACAAACACACAGCTAGCCTACAGCCTCCACCTACAGGCTGCTCAGTATCTGACCGTCTATCTGATCATACATCCCTCCCTCCATCCATCCATCCATCCCTCTGTCGCTCTGTAAGGCAGCTTTGTTGTTTGCAGAACTTCCATTATCTGTCCTTTCCATCAGTCTGTCTTTGCTTTTCAGCCTGTGTGCGTGTTTATGTTCTCCTCTTTCACGTCCCTCTCTCTCTCTATCACTTTATCTCTATTCACTTCCTCCATCCATCTTTCTTCTGTCCGCACATCCACCTCATCAATCTCTCTCCCTGTCCTCCCTCTCTCCACCTGCGCTCGCTCGTCCCCTTTTCTCCCTTTCCTCTTCCGCTCTGCCCTTCTTTTCTCCCTAGCGCTCTCTCTCTTTCTCTCCACCTGCCCTTTCTCGCTCCCTCACTTCTCACATTTCCTTTCCTCTCTTTCCTCTCTCTCTGGTACGCTCCTCCCTTCTTCCTCTCCAAATTTCTCCCCTGTAGCCTCAAGCTGAGCTCTAATGATGGGCTGGAGTTTCTCTCTTTCTCTCTCTCTCTCTTTCTCTCTCTCACACACACACTCACACACTCACACTGAGTGTGCAAGGTGGAAATTGAAACAGCTATATAATAATAATAATAATAATAATAATAATAATAATAATAATAATAATAATAATAATAATAATAAACTGACTGAACCATCTGCTAAAGATTAGAATCTAATTATTGAATCATTTACATTTTGATAAAATACAATTTTAGGCTACTTTAAAAACTCAAACAATAAAATAATTTAAAAAACCTCAAACAATAAATACATTTAAAATTATGATTTTAGAATGATTTTTTATTCACATATTTATAAATAATTGAGATTTCTTCAGAAACAATCAGGATTGAATCTAAAAAGAACTAATGAATCACTGAATCATAAAATAATTATCAAATTAATTTCTTAAAGAATCACAATCAGTTTATTCAAAATACAAATTAATATAATAAATATATAATTTAATCACTATAATAATCACAATCACATCAGCTAGCCATTTCCTGAAGAATCAGAACTGAATTAGTGAATCAACTCTAAAAGTCTTTCAATATTTTCTTTAAGCATAATTAATTAATCATAAGTTCATAAAGAATCAGAACTAAATCACTAAACAACATACTAAAGAATCACAACTGAACAATCACATAATCACTTAATTGAGCAGTTCCCTAAAGAATCATAACTGAATCACTGATCCATTTCAGAAAGAATCGTAAACAAATCTTTTTTATTTAAAAAGGTAATCAAATAATTAGATTTAAGAATCTCAATCAAGTCAATGAATCATCTTTATTGAATCAGATCATAGAGAGGTCAGAAATTTTCACCCCTAACACACACACACACACACTTGTAATCTCTTGTGAAGGGGTTCCGCGGTCAGCTGACCCTCACTTGGCCTTCCTGTGGATCAGTGTGGTGGGGCTGATTGTGTTGACCGCTCTGGTTCAGCTCCTTATAAGTAGTGGTAGCTTATACACAGTGAATTAGGCTGTTGCTAGCTGCAGGCCCACCTAAATCATCACACATGTCTCTCAAAACCTGTGTAGTTATTCAGTAATCTGTAACAGACTTGATTATACAGTTTCTGATACAGTGTGATTCACTGTTATCTATAAACATGGACTAAAGTCTGTTAGCATAAAGCTAAACACAGTAGCAGCAGCAGCTGTCCTTAGCATGTCTATGTGGCTAATGTAGCACCATGCTAAGCCTGATGTAGATAGCAAGTAATGGTAGCTCATAGCCAGTGAATAAGGATGGTGCTAACTGCAGGCCTACCTAAATCATCAAACATTTCTCTATGAAATCTGTGTAGTTATTCAATAACCTCTAACAGACTTGATTTATGGTTTCTGACACTGAAGGACTCACTGGTATCTAGAAATATAGCTTAAAGTGTTTTAGCATAAGGCTAAAACCAGCTGCCCTTAGCATGTCTGTTTTGCTAAGTAGTTTATGAATGTTTGCAGTCTGCACAGTGCTAATTTACAGGGTGTAAAATTCCATTACTTGCTATCTACATAAGGCTAATGGAAGTAATGGAGGCTTACACCTGGTGAATTAGGATAGTGCTGAATGAAGGCCTAGCTAAATCATCACACATCTATCTCCAAGAAACATTTAGTTATACAAGAAATCTTTAAAAGACTTGATAGATGTGGTTTCTGATACTGTTTGATTTACTGTTATCTATAAACATGGACTAAAGTGTGTTAGCATAAGACTAAAAACTAGCATAATCTGCTGTCCTTAGCGTATATGTTTCGCTAAATAGATTATAAAGGCTAGTCGGCTAAGTGCAAATTTGCTGCGTGTAAGCTTCCATTACTTGCTATCTACACAAGGCTAATGTAGCACCATGCTAAGCCTGATGTAGATAGCGAGTAATGGTAGCTTATAGCCAGTAACTAAGGATGGTGCTAACTGCAGGCCTACCTAAATCATCAAACATGTCTCTATGAAACCTGTGTAGTTATTCAATAACCTCTAACAGACTTGATTTATGGTTTCTGACACTGTAGGACTCACTGGTAGCTAGAAATATAGCTTAAAGTGTTTTAGCATGAGGCTAAATGCAGCAGCAGCAGCAGCAGCAGCTGTCCTTAGCATGTCTGTTTTGCTAAGTAGTTTATGAATGTTTGCAGTCTGCACAATACTAATTTACAGGCTGTAAGATTCCATTACTTGCTATCTGAATGCTGAATGCAGGCCTGGCTAAATCATCACACATCTCTCTCTAAGAAACATGCAGTTATACAAGAAAGGCTTGATAGATGTGGTTTCTGATACTGTTTGATTCACTGTTATCTATAAACATGGACTAAAGTGTGACTAAAAACTTGCATAAACCTGAGCGTATCTGTTTCGCTAAATAGATTAATAAATTTGCTGTTTGTGAGCTTCCGTTACTTGCTCTTTAAACCATGCTACTGTAGCACCATGCTAAGCCTGATGTAGATAGAAAGTAATGGAGGCTTACACACAGAAAATTAGGATGGTGCTAACTGCAGTCCTAGCTAAATCATCACACATTTCTCTAAAAAATGTGTACTTATAGATTTCAAAAGACTTGATTGATGTAGTTTCTGATACTGTTTGATTCACTGTTATCTATAAACATAAACTAAAGTGTGACTAAAAATTAGCATAATCTGCTGTCCTTAGCGTATCTGTTTTGCTAAATAGATATAAAATATATTGCTGTCTAAACCATGCTACTGTAGCACCATGCTAAGCCTGATGTAGATAGCATGTAATGGAGGCTTACACCCAGAAAATTAGGATGGTGCTAACTGCAGTCGTACTTAAATCATCACACAATTCTCAAAAAACGTGTAGTTGTACAATATTTTTTTTAAAAAGACTTGATTATGTGGTTTCTGATATTGTATGATTCTCTGTTATCTATAAACATGGACTAATGTATGTTAGCATACGGATAAAACCAGCAGCAGCCGTCCTTAGCATGTCTGTTTTGCTAAGTAGATTATAAAAGCTTGCAGTGCTAATTTGCTGGGTGTCAGATTTCATCACTATCTAAGTAAGGCTAATGTAGCACCATGCTAAGCCTAATGTAGAAAGCTTATACCCAGTGAATTAGGCTGGAGCTAAATGCAGGCCTATCTAAATCATCACACATTTCTCTTAAGGCCCGTGGGTTTCTGATACTGTAGGACTCTCTGTTATCTATACGCATTGACTAAACTATGTTAGCATAAAGCTAAAAGCAGCAGCAGCAGCCGTGCTGAGGTGTGTGTGTTTTGCTAAGGGGTGACTGAAGTCATGCACAGAGCTAATTGGTGTTGATATGAGCTTTCATTAACTGTTAGCCACATTAGCCTCGTAGCTCTGGTGCTTGCACTCAAGAAGCCAGGCTGGAAGTCCCGGCTGCCGAGTTCTTTATTGCTTATTGAAGTTTATTAGTCTATCAGAGTGGAAAAGCACTAAAAAGCGCAGGTTCAGTCCAAACCGCTGCATTTACGGCGCAGAGCGCATAACTGGCCTGAGGTCAAGCGGCAACTTCCTTTAATGTTCAGCGCACTGTTCCTCATAATGGCTCGTAAAGCAGGACGCGGCACGGCTGGCTGGCTCCTTATCCGCATTACGTCTCATGCTACACCGCAATAAAGCCCGTTTAGCCTGTTTACACAACACTAACCGCTGCTCGGCGCTGACCCCACCCAGAGTCCAGACAAACAGCCCCCCCTCACAATCCATAAACCCCCCATTCTTCAGTTTAGGAGGAAAGTTGAGCTTTTCTGCACTTCTTCAAGTAATGCGACCTCTCCCGACCCATAATCCCCTGCCTCTCCCACCCGCGTCCCAGACCCAACCTGTGTGATTAAACTGTCGTTAATCTCCAGCCACGCCACAGCTGTCCTGACCTCCGACCCCACCCCCCTGAGACCACGGCCCCAGCATTCTGGCACATACTCTCACGTTTCACTGCGCTTGTGCACTAACGCTGTGTTTTTACAGCTTTGTTTACACGCGTGCGACTGAGTGAACTTAGCCTGTTTACTTACAAAGCAGATTTCCGAGTACAGCGTTACGGGGAATTACAGATTTTCCAAAATACATGAGCACCAAGATGTGAACCGAGTTACTCTGAGCGGTTTAGGGTGAAAGAACAGTGTCACCAACAAGCCAACTTTACAGGAGAGGCCAAAAACTGTCCTTACTTATAATGTGAGTCCATGGAACCAGAATGTTTTCCAAGCTATTTTGGAGCGTTTCTATTGGTCCATTCACCATGAAATTTTCAGACAATGTAAACAGCAGCTCAGGTGTTAAAGATGTAGAAATATAAAAATTGACAAAAAGGGGATATACAGGGGCAAGACACAGGGTGTGTCTCAAACTCTAGTGAGTGTGTAAGTAGGCTGTCTAGGTAGTTAGTGTGTAAGTAGGCTGTCTAGGTAGTGAGTGTCTAAGTAGGCTGTCTAGGTAGTGAGTGTCTTAAGTAGGCTGTCTAGGTAGTGAGTGTGTAAGTAGGCTGTCTAGGTAGTGAGTGTCTAAGTAGGCTGTCTAGGTAGTGAGTGTGTAAGTAGGCTGTCTAGGTAGTTAGTGTGTAAGTTGGCTGTCTAGGTAGTAAGTGTGTAAGTAGGCTGTCTAGGTAGTGAGTGTGTAAGTAGGCTGTCTAGGTAGTTAGTGTGTAAGTTGGCTGTCTAGGTAGTGAGTGTGTAAGTAGGCTGTCTAGGTAGTGAGTGTCTAAGTAGGCTGTCTAGGTAGTGAGTGTGTAAGTAGGCTGTCTAGGTAGTGAGTGTGTAAGTAGACTGTCTAGGTAGTGAGTGTGTAAGTAGGCTGTCTAGGTAGTGAGTGTGTAAGTAGGCTGTCTAGGTAGTGAGTGTGTAAGTAGGCTGTCTAGGTAGTGAGTGTGTAAGTAGGCTGTCTAGGTAGTGAGTGTGTAAACAGATTACTGAGACGCTCTAGTTAGAGAGAGACTGCGTCACGGCTTGTTCCCCCCACTGACCGGTGGTTTAGCTGGTTGCTAAGATACCAGCCAGCATCCAAAACAATAGCCCGAGGCTTAAAAACCTGCTAGCATAAACGCTAATGTCTGGAGTATAAAGTGTAAATGGTGAAGGACTCGTTACAGAGTTGATAATAAAATACTGTTTTGTGTGATTATATGACCAGAAACACATTAAAACTCCAGAGAATCAAAATAACTCACATTTTAAAACCACTTCACTGCTCCTAGATTAGCCTGCGGTGCATCATGGGATTGTCTTAGTGGCTGAGGAAGAGTTCAGTGCTTCCTTAAAATCAGGTCTAAATAAGGTTCCTCAGTAGCAGCATGTTTAAGGTATGTAAGAATTGGGACAGTCTACATGTCGGGAGCGCATACTATGATGTAAGTGCTGCCTATGTAGGAGATCAGTAGGATTTGAGACAGACCCATAGTATGTGAACACCTTTCAAATCACCTGTTTTTCTGCAAACTCTATGTGCTCAACCTAATACCACACAAACAATTATATTTCATGTCTGGAGTTAGCAAACCTGGAGTCCAATCAATGACTCCTGACTCTTAGCATTAGGGTTCACATTCTTATTACACCAGCACTATGAATGTCCAATACTGACATGAAATATTATAATAGTGTGTGTGGTAATAGGTTAAGCACATTGAGTTTGTCTATACTTGGGACTTAGATGTTGATCAGATCACGTTTTATGACCAATAATGGAGAAAACCATATATATGTATATAGTTGTTCATTGAATGCTACAATTAAAGTGCAAGCCTAACTGGCTTATTAGTCATCTTGCGTCACAGCTATGTTTAATTAGCAATTAATACGGATTGTGCGGTTTAAATGATACACTACATAAAAATATCAGCAAGATAAAGCAAAAACTAACCGCTACTTTTGTTAGCATACATGCTAAAATTTGCTGCATAACTAATAAGCGCCAACATTAATACAATTTAATGAATACAATTAATACATTCTTTGTTTATTTAAATAAATTAAATTCAAATTTTAAAATAATCACTCAAATCTACAAAAGCTTTGATTGGACGGTTAGGTGAGAATTGTGACAGGCCTAGTGTTCAGGTAAGATTTTGGCCGTTCACAGCGAGAGGTACATGCAAGACGTTGTAAGACAGACTACATTTTAAGATTTTCCATTTACAAACAAACATATGGCTAAAATTTGAGGTTCAATGTCTCAATGACTGTGTTCAGCTATGCTAATGGGCTTTAGTCCATGTTTATAAATACCAGTGAGTCAGAAACCACATAATCATCCACTTCATCAAGACCAATTACTTGCAAGCGGAAGTACACATAGCAAACAGTTTGTGGTTTGATGCAGGGAGCTGTACCTGTTACCACAGTTATAACCAGCACATAAAGAATAATAATAATAATAATAATGTTTAATTATAGAGCACTTCAAAGTGCTTTACACACATTTTCATCAGTAACAGCAGCAACTGAGTCTTAATTAACCAAAGTCTAAGTTCAGATTTACTAAGTTCTACGATGTTAAAGTATTAATGAGTCACTGAGTTACAGAGAGACGAACTGAGCTCCACAGTTTAGAAGCAGAAGAGCTGAAAGAGAGTCTCCAGGTTCTCTGTATGTTACTGAAGGTGTTTAAACAGAAGGTCAGTATCTGCAGATCTAAGATCAGTAGCTGGAACATAAACAGAGAGACGTTCTGTGATGTAGCAGGTTCTAGATTATCTAGAGCTTTATAGACGAGTACAGAAGTTTAAAGTCTGGTCTAAAAGATACAGGTATTCAGTGCAGCTCTTTTAAAACAGGACTGATCTGAGATCTGTTTAGTGTTTGTTAGGATCCCAGCTGCTGCGTTCTGGACCAGTTCTGACCATTACAGTGATCAACTCTGACCATTACAAAGATCAACTCTGAACATTACAGTGATCAACTCTGAACATTACAAAGATCAACTCTGACCATTACAAAGATCAACTCTGAACATTACAAAGATCAACTCTGACCATTACAAAGATCAACTCTGAACATTACAGTGATCAACTCTGAACATTACAGTGATTAACTCTGACCATCGCAGTGATCAACTCTGACCATTACAGTAATCAACTCTGACCATTACAGTGATCAACTCTGACCATTACAGTGATCAACTCTGACCATTACAAAGATCAACTCTGACTATTACAAAGATCAACTCTGACTATTACAAAGATCAACTCTGACCATTACAGAGATCAACTCTGACCATTACAGTCATCAACTCTGACCATTACAGTCATCAACTCTGACCATTACAGCGATCAACTCTGACCATTACAGTGATCAACTCTGACCATTACAGTCATCAACTCTGACCATTACAGCGATCAACTCTGACCATTACAGTGATCAACTCTGACCATTACAGTGATCAACTCTGACCACTGCAGTGATCAACTCTGACTATTACAACGATCAACTCTGACCACTGCAGTGATCAACTCTGACCATTACAGCCATCAACTCTGACCATTACAGTCATCAACTCTGACTATTACAAAGATCAACTCTGACCATTACAGAGATCAACTCTGACCATTACAGTGATCAACTCTGACCATTACAGTCATCAACTCTGACCATTACAGTGATCAACTCTGACCATTACAGCGATCAACTCTGACCATTACAGTGATCAACTCTGACCATTACAGTCATCAACTCTGACCATTACAGCGATCAACTCTGACCATTACAGTGATCAACTCTGACCATTACAGTGATCAACTCTGACCACTGCAGTGATCAACTCTGACTATTACAACGATCAACTCTGACCACTGCAGTGATCAACTCTGACCATTACAGCCATCAACTCTGACCATTACAGTCATCAACTCTGACCATTACAGTCATCAACTCTGACCATTACAGTGATCAACTCTGACCATTACAGCCATCAACTCTGACCATTACAGTGATCAACTCTGACCATTACAGCGATCAACTCTGACCATTACAGCGATCAACTCTGACCATTACAGTCATCAACTCTGACCATTACTGAAGTGAATATTTCAGAAATTATAAAAAGCTTCTTCAGTGACTGTGTTTATATGAGTTCAGAGTCTAAGATCACACCCAGGTTACGTCCTTCAGGGTTAATATCAGTAGCTAAAGAACCGAGTCTGTCATAAAGCATTTGTCTCTGAGTTTCAAAAGCAAAATCCGTATTTGGTTCTCTTTTGATTGAACTGTGAAAATATTCTTGACCTCCACTGAGAAAAATCTGACACACATAAACCAGAAAGCATGCCAACACTGACCAGTGCTAAACCTTTTCCCCTTTGGCCTTACAAACTCTGATTTATCTCCAAACTCTCACTCAGCTATTCCTTTAACGGCCTGGAAGGGCTTGTTAATTATCCATGTCAACACAGAGCAGGAGTTCACCAAACAGCACGGGCGCTGCGGGATCAGGGCGGACGCCTAAATCAGTCTAACTCTGTTTAGCGCCATTAGCTCTCCGGTACAGCAGAACAAACTCTCCTGCTGGTCTGAAGTTCCTCCCGCTACTAAATATTATTTTACCTCCTACAAGAACAGATTTGTCTTTGTAGGTGTTGGGACAGAAGCCGAGCTCCCTGCGCTGCCACTGTAAACAAATGAGGAGCAATCCTCCATCACAGCGCTCAACAGCCAAACAAGGTCGTGTACCAGCATGTTGGCCCAGTCCTGCAATCACGGCAAGTGTGGGCATCAAAACTGGGTAATAAACGCTAACAAAACCTGACTTAAAGCAGCTTGGCAAACAGTTCCCCCCAAACGTAGACGATCAGTCAAGACATGTTCAGCGTCGGGTTCTCGCTGGTGTAGTGTTTAGTGCTGTGGAGCTACAAGGCTTCAATGTCCCGTAGAGAAAATAAGCCAACTTAAAAGTTAATTATTTTAACTAAACTTAATGTTTACTACTTTAATATTTATAAAGTGCATATACTAATATCTGCGTTTTACTACAGTGTATTTAAATACGTTCAGGGCTTTTTTTAGGTTATAAAAGTAGAATTTAAGTATAGTTTAGGTATAAGAACTAGTTGAAGAAATAGGTATGCTGTTAGTTCACTAGTTCATTAATATAGTTATCTTCTCAACTGCTAACTACACACTCACACCTATGGGGTCAATTCAACATATCTGGGAAAGTCTGGGCCCCTGGGCAAAGAGTAGTGCCACAACACCTCATCTATTTCCATAAAGGGCCCAAAAGCATGGCTAGGGCCCCCAAGAGGCCCTGGGGTCAAAGTCCCTAAAAGTCAGAGGTTCCTTAAAATGGAGGGCCCTCAGAAATAAAAATATATTGCATCATAAATGTTGATAGGCATCGCACAATGTTTTGGGCCAGGGCCCCGGCCCAGTCAGTAATCCTGCCATGAACATATCCCACTCACAAGACTGCATGTGTTTGGGCAGTGGGAGGAAACTCCAGACACTGGGAGACAATACAGACTCCACACAGACACTGGGAGATCATACAGACTCCACACAGACACTGGGAGACCATACACACTCCACGCAGACACTGGGAGATCATACACACTCCACACAGACACTGGGAGACCATACACACTCCACACAGACACTGGGAGATCATACAGACTCCACACAGACACTGGGAGATCATACACACTCCACGCAGACACTGGGAGATCATACACACTCCACGCAGACACTGGGAGATCATACAGACTCCACATAGCGGATCCTGGTTACCCAGCCAGTGAATCAAACCCAGAGCCTTCTTATCATGAGGCCCTTAGTTCACTGGTTATATACTTCTATCCCTCTTTTTAGTTTATGACGGTACACTTTTACATACATTCCACAAAATACTAGTTTACTTAGGCTTTTCAATTAGACAAGATTTACTACATGTTTCTGACACTAAGGTATATGATTAGCTTTTATTTTTATACTTTAGAACCTTCATACCAGTGGATTACAGTCAGGTTTATTATCAATAGGTTCAAGTGTATTTGCAGATGTACAGTACTTTAAAGAAAAATTGAGTGAAATACTATAAAGTAACCAAGTTGATGTAAACTAGTTTGTTTGGGACAAAAATTGAAGCATATGGGCTTCCAAGCACTAACCCAAGATTTCTTGTACTTATTAAAATGCTTCACACATTGCTAACTGCTGTAGTTTGTGATCTACCCACATGGCTCCACTGGTAAATCTCCAGAAAGATGTTTACCATTTAAAAAGCTACATGAATTAAGAAAAGCTGTTGCAGAAAAACTCAATACTTGCAGGTGGTTGTGAATGAAACCAGACATCCACCTCTGAAAGCTCACTCAAAGTTTATAGTAAATGCTTGCTGCAGAAAGAAACCCCATTGTCAAGTTGAGCACAGACAGTTATATTGTGAGACCTTAAAGATGAAAGGAGCAACAGGAATGCTTCAAAGTTGCTTAGAATTAAAGCTCTCTACATTAAGTTATATTGGATGTTAATGTTTTGGTTCCACTGAATAGCAACAATGCCACCCAATGTCCATAAACAACTCAGACTTCACCATAGTTACCATCAAGCTTCAATAGAAGCCAAGACATGCAAGTTCTCTGCCAATGTTGACCCTAAACATAATGCCTACTTTGGCAATGCAGACATTGAGCCTGCAAGTTTTTCTACAATGAACTATTCCAAGCCATTGAGAGTGGTTTGACATCAAGGACTGAGTTATTTAGAAAAACTGGTGGAATTCCCCTTCAAAGGCAAAGCAACAAAACTCATTTACGGATGAATTAAAACCACAGCACATTGAATCCGTACAAAAGGCTTTATTTGTTTATATACATAAAAGTGCAGAGGTTAAAACAGTCTCTCCATTCACTCACTTCTCAGCTGCTTTCTTGCCCTTCCTGCCTGAAGCTTTAGGAGCTGCAGCACCACCTTCCTCTCCTCCATCACTCGCTTTCTTCTCTCCATCTTGTGCTTTCTGAGCTGCCTTCTTTCCTTTCTTTGGTGCAGTTGCCGCTGCAGCCTCAGCTCCCTCACTGCCTTCTTCCACAGCTTTCTGGGCCCCTTTCTTTCCTCCCTTCTTCGCTGCAGTTTTCCCAGACTCAGCTCCCTCGCTCTTTGAGGTCTTGGAGGCTTTCTGAGCTTTAGGTTCCGGCTCCTCTTCAGCAGCTTTCTTGGCCTTGGGTTTCTTTGCTGGAGCCACTTTAGAAGCTGAAGTGTCTTTATTGGTCTTCTTAGCTTTGTTCCCCTGTGAGTGAAAAGGTGAAGGGCTTTGTATGAAACCAACTCATGAACGGCAAGAACATGTTTACAAGTTCGCCAGCCTGACCGCCAAATGGGACGTCTTTAAATCTCGTTGGCTCGCTTCCTTCACTATGAAGCTCAAGTCATCATGCAATTAAAATCTGTCTTTTTTAATCTGCTAATAGAAGATTAATACTTGCACACCGCCTCAAGAACATCTGAGCTTTGATTACATCATGCACCAGCAGGCAGGGAGATAAATGCAGCCAATAAACAGCACACTGCCTCCACCCCACCACACTAGCCAAGTTTCTTCACTCAATGACTACATTTAAAACTTCAGTACAAGCTGCAACAATCATTAGTGCAACAATGATAAACACAAGCATGCAGGAATTAACAGGCCATGGCTGCCAAATACTTAATTAGCATGCCCCAAAAAAATTATGAACAGCTACTGTAAGACAAGCGGCTGACAAATTAACAACAAGTACAGTAACATGGATAAATACCATATAACAGTCACTACTTACTGCTACAAACAGGTAAAATGCTAATAGATCATTCAGAGGGGTTCAGTGGGAAAGACCTGTAGAGAACATTAAACAGGATTCACAGTGGTTATGAATGGAACCAGATCTCCATCTTTAAAAACAGCTTTACAGAATGTTATTAAATCAATTATGAATATACTGCTTGAGAGATGCTGTAATGATTGATTTCACCCATTAATGGTGGAGGCGAGGTCAAATGCTGGGTGTTTTAAGGGTCTGTAGGCCTTCACTGAGTTTTTGGGACACCTGAAGGTCTCAACTGTAGTGGCCCCAAAAACTAAAAGCATTCTGCCTATTATTCTGGAGAAGGGTCAGGTTTAGTTTGGGGGTACTCAATCCTATTCCTGAAGATCACTCTGCAGAGTTCAGCTCCAACCCTAATAAACACCTGATCCATGTAATTAAGGACTTCATGGCCAGGTATGAGCACAGCTGATACTAAAGACAGAAGCTCCCCATCATGCAAGTGAGGAGACATGCAATGACCTGACCTGCCTCAGGGTTGCGCTGCAACAAATTGGTTCAATCATTTTAAGCTATGAAGGACCAACAAACCATGGACATTTGTAAACCTGAGAACATCAAACTCCTACAAAGACTGCCTCAAATTTCCCCAAGTAGTGAATTGATAGTGCCCCCACTCCAAAAGACAAGCTAGGAAAGATATCAGCCAGTAGAACAGCCAAAATATTAAAATTAGTTAGTAGCTAGCCAGCTAACAAGGGACCCCTCACACAGGGCAGAGGAGAAACCAGCAGGGTGGTAACCCCAAAGAAAACCCTAGATCCTGCATATCAGCATACCATATTAAACCCCCTCAGGCTCACACAGGTTTACTGGTGGTTTTGTAGTCGTTTTATTTACCCTACATGTTAAAGACAGTGTGACCCCTGGTTCCCACCATCCACAATGAGCCAATTCACACCAACCACTCTAAATGAAAGGTAACAGTCAAGTTCAACACAAAGATAAGAATCTACTGAGCAAACTTACATCTGCCGCAGGTTTTTTCTTCACAGGCTTAGTCTTCTCTGCCCCTGAACAGGAAATTAGTTATTAACAAAAAGAAGAAACACATGTGCTTTAGCTCTACAAGCTCAAGTTCATTCACACCTGCTTCTTTAGCTTTGGATTTGCCAACATTGGGGTCAGCATTCTCCTTAGTCTTCTTGGGCGGTTTAGCATCTTTAGGCTTCCTAACTGCAAGCTGCATACAGATAAAAGTTAACAGAGACTCATAACAAGCAACAAAGACAGATTTTACTACTGTGTTGCTTTAAAACCCAGTACAAGTGAAAGACAGCCAATTCAGAAGGTTCCTTACCCGGAAGCGTCCCTGAGCTCCAGTTGTGTTGGAGTTGGCAGGGCGCACAAACGTGCCCAACTCAATACCTTTAACAAGAGCTTTCCGGACCATGAATTTCACCCTCATCTCATCCACTGTTGGGTGCTTTTCCTTGATGAAGGCGCGGATGGCCTGAACAGAAACACCTTTCCTGGAGTCCAGCTCCTTTAGCGCCTCCTTTACCATCTCCATCGTGGGCGGATGAGTGGACGGCTTCCGTGTTGCCGAAGTTTTAGTCTGCTCTTCAGAAACTTCTGGAAAAGTAAAATAAAGTGATGTGCCTATTCCAAGACAGCATAGCACATCTTAAGTACTTCAAAATCCCATATTAAGTTTTAGGTGAGTGGTCAAATGATACCACTGGATGTTTAAGCCAATTCTGGTACTAGTTGTGGACCAGAACCATAGATTCTACCCAACTTGGCCTGAGTCTAGCCTGCATGTTATAGCATTATACTGGACTAGAACAAACCCAAACATGTCCTACAAGTGGACCAGAATTTTAGCTGGTATTCACCCAACAGTGATTGAGATAACTAGCCAAAGAAAAACAAGTGGCTCCAAAAGAGTAAGTTTCACAGGTGAGGCCAAAAACACTTCACGAAGGTGAACAGAACTTGAGTCTTACCCAGTTTTGGAGCACTATTGGTCCATTTATCATAAAATTCACACAACATAAGACATTTAAATGACAAAGTTTTGATAATGATGTACTCAAACATAGCTGAGCTAATGAAGGCTAACAAAGCACAAGGCCAACAAGCATCTAATATTTAGCAATGGAAGGCATCTCCACTCTTAAAACCTCATTCCTTGCCAACATAAATTAAGTTCTTATGTAGAAAATATTTAAAGCCACCTGATAAATAGTCACAAATGGCCCAAAACAGAAGAGTTAAGCTACTAGCTAGCAGACGCAGGCTAATAAACAATAGCAGCATAGCACCTATTTGTTTTAGGAATTTTATAAAACAAACCATCACTGACAATCAAGTTACAGAGAAGGGATCGCTAGAATCTAAAGATATAAGCTCCTAAACCAGAGTTCACACTATTATTCAGTGAAATAAAGTTAGACTTAAAATAAAGCAGTGCTGCTATACAGGAAGCTAACATTAGCCATAACAAATCATGGCATAAATAGACAAGTGAGACATAAAATACAGACTAAGTTTAATGTTTTTGGGGCCAAAATGTATAAATTCCATTTACCCACGAGAAAACAAATATTAACCATACCATGAAATAATAAAAAGTTTGACTACCCGCTAGCAACAAAGCTAATCGTGCTAACCGTGAAACTAGGACAATAAATACACCCCAGCTGGTAAAAAAGTGGTTTAAATAGTGACAGAAAAGTGGAGCAAATGTTTAATACATTTTTATACCTAAACTATTCAAGTAAAAAAAAATAATAATAAAATTGTCTGCTTGCTTAATTCACCGTTCCACCTTAAATGGCGCAGCAGTTGCAGAACCGCCACTATACCGCTGCTGCGGCGTTTAAGGTGGAACAGAGAATTAAGAACCGACTGCTAGTCATTCAGTTCACAAACCTGCAGCAGTTCCTTCCGCAACTTCTTTCTCAGGGCTTTCAGCTGGAAAAGCGCTGACCTTGGCTTCAGCAGCTGCCTTTTTAGGACCCATCTTAAAACAAGCAAAGGCTTTAAAATTCAAGCAAATACAAACTAAAAGCTCACTTAAAGTTCTCAACCTCTCCTCTGCCACGGCTGTATTTATGGGAGAGAGTCACCTGTATGCCATTAGCTGACGTCACGGCCAATCAAGTAATCAATTAACCCAGTTCAGCTGAACTTTAGAGGGAGCCTGTTTCAGCCAGGTTGACGATGAAAGTCATAGCTCCCTTATAGTTGCGGATTCTGATGCACTTATACTGAAATCACAACCTATTTTAATACAATTCTGACTCATTATTTCATAAGTTAGGCTTAAAAATGAGGAAAACAGGTGATTATTTGGAGGTAATGAGGCAAAAATTCATATTTTAACCCTAATTTAAAGGAATACGGTGTTGTATTGATATAAGAAGACAGTCTTAAATGTGATGGGTCCACATTTTGGCGTGAAGCTGCCAGAAAGAATGAAAAGCGGCAGGAGAAAAGATTTTTGGTCATTTTTCTACTCTAGCAAATGAGTCAGGGCCCGGTTCTGGCCCACGCTTCTTTCTTTTATCCAGCCCACATACCACCGTGGAACGACAGCGATGACTTCATCCGGATCCGGGTACCGGAACTCCGCCACAGCCTAACCCGAAATAAACCATAACAGGGGAATTATCGGGGCCAGAATTCCGCCGGTTCAGAGCCACACTCGGCACATGTGGTTTGCCTGTAGGAAGCACTGCCAGAGGTGGACCAGATCTGTTTCGGAACATGTGGGTTTTTTACATACGTGGGCCAAATTTGGCTCATATGCCGGTTGCCAGTGCCAGCAGTGGGTCAGCAGCCCGCACGCTATCTGGGTGGCTGTAGCAGTTGTAATGTTATTAACCACGCTTTGATACGGATCAGCCACTGTGTAGCTCTACACTAGTTCATCTGATTCTCTGTATACTTTATTACTCTGCTCTTTGATGATCAGGACCCCCACAGGACCACCACAGAGCAGATACTATTAGGGAGGTGGGTCATTCTCAGCACTGCAGTGACACTGACGTGGTGGTGGTGTTTAAACACTAAAGCAGCACTGCTGTGTCTGATCCACTCACACCAGCACCATGTCTGACTGCAGTGCTGAGGATGACCCACCACCCAATTAGTCATGGTTGGATTACTGACCAGGCCATTGGGGCCAGTGCCCAGGGGCCCTTGAGATTGACATTTTGCGATGCCAATCAACATTTATAATACCATATATTTTTATTTCTGAGGGCCCTCTATTTTAAGGATCCTCTGACTTTTGGAGACTTTGACCCCAGGGTCTCTTGGGGGCCCTAGCCATGCTTTTGGGGGCCCTAGCCATGCTTTTGGGCCCCTTATTAAAATGGACGAGGCGTTGTGGCACTGCTCTGACTTCGACTTCTGGCTGTTAGGGGTCCTAGGAAAGAGGGCAGCATAATTTTACAGGGCCCTGGTTATGAGAGCCCCTGCCAGGGGGCCCTAGAGAAGACCAGGTCATACCATTAGAGGGCCCTTGATCACGAGGGGCACGGGTGGTTAGACTATCCTTGATCCATCCTTGCAAATTGTGGCTGCTCTGTGGTGGTCCTGTGGGGGTCCTGATCATTAAAGAACAGAGTAATAAAGTATACAGAGAATCAGATGAACTACAGTCTGTAAGTGGAGCTCCTGTATGGTCAGTGGAGCTAATATATATATATATATAATATAATATAATATTGATTTATTATATCAAATAATGAGTAATATGAGAGAAAGTAGAGTAATTTAAAAAAGTAAAGCTAGTAGTTTATATTTTTTTAACTCAAGTCATCATTCCAAAGTAATAATGTACTACTTTGGCATTAAATAGTCAAACTTTCAATGTCAAATCACTCCACATGAAAGTGCCAGGAACAGCAGGTCTGAGTTCTTTTCTGCTGTAGTTGTTGCACAAAGATGATAATAAAATGCTAGAGTGAACGTCACCGACCTCCAGCAGTTCCAATGATCTCAACATCGTGAGTGCTTCTCTGAAAAACAGGCCCTGCTGTTTTCGCTTGAAGTCCAAACTGGCTCTGAAAGTGGATCCAGATATGTTTGGTTCAGTTTTGGTCCAAATCTATGATCAGCACGACCAGATTACATACAGATAGTTTTCTAAACTCACAAATCTGATCACCTAATGAAAACAAGGCCGTGTGGTTTGAATTACAGGCTGGGCTAAGAATTCCAGTCTGCTACACGTCTAACACACATGTTTCACCAGTCTGGAGCTGTATTAGTCTAACCTCTCCCTCTATAGATTTAGGAATAAAGTTTTTCCCCCAAGATTAAAGAGACCATGTCCTACGTCCACTTCTCCTGACGTTGGTGCAGATCTGTGTACCAGCCGCAATTCATTTCTGCATGGCCGTTTTTCCAGCCTCTCTTCGTCCCTACGGCCGGGTTCAGACTGCAGCCAGATTGGATTACTTTCTCAAATTAGATCTTCTGAGACGACTGTTATTTGCGAGCGATCAGATCAGATTTGTGTGTCCAGACATCGGCAGTCTATCTGCATGGGCTGCTGTGGTGGCGACGTAGGCGTCAGTAACAACATAGCAAATCCCAGAACTCCGGTCACTCCGGCTTTGACATCATCACAAGTGACACACAAGCCTAAGGCCATGTTCAGACTGCAGGCAGATCCGATTAGATTCCTAAATCAGATCTTTTGAGACCACTGTTATCTGCGAGAGATCAGATCGGATTTGTGGGTCCAGATATCACCAACCTACCTTCATGGACTACTGTGGGTAACGACGCAGGCAACTGAGCCCAAATCTGATTTTTGGCATATCCATGATGTATCCAGATTCAGTGTGTGTAAAGCTCCACAACTGGACTCTGGAGTGGTGTAAATCTCCACCACTGGACTCTGGAGTGCTGTAAATCTCCACTACTGGAGTCTGGAGTGGTGTAAATCTCCACCACTGGACTCTGGAGTGGTGTAAATCTCCACTACTGGAGTCTGGAGTGCTGTAAATCTCCACTACTGGAGTCTGGAGTGGTGTAAAGCTCCACCACTGGACTCTGGAGTTGTGTTAAGCTCCACCACTGGACTCTGGAGTGGTGTAAAACTCTACCACTGGACTCTGGAGTGGTGTAAAACTCTACCACTGGACTCTGGAGTTGTGTTAAGCTCCACCACTGGACTCTGGAGTGGTGTAAAACTCTACCACTGGACTCTGGAGTTGTGTTAAGCTCCAC
>CM038726.1:37385887-37393387 GCA_021613375.1 Megaleporinus macrocephalus | reverse complement strand
ATATCACCCACCCACTGTGTTATTAACCTCAGACCACCTTCTCATATCACCCACCCACTGTGTTATTAACCTCAGACCACCTTCTCATATCACCCACCCACTGTGTTATTAACCTCAAACCACCTTCTCATATCACCCACCCACTGTTATTAACCTCAGACCACCTTCTCATATCACCCACCCACTGTGTTATTAACCTCAGACCACCTTCTCGTATCATCCACCCACTGTTATTAACCTCAGACCACCTTCTCATATCACCCACCCACTGTGTTATTAACCTCAGACCACCTTCTCATATCACCCACCCACTGTTATTAACCTCAGACCACCTTCCCATATCACCCACCCACTGTTATTAACCTCAGACCACCTTCTCATATCATCCAACCACTGTGTTATTAACCTCAGACCACCTTCTCATATCACCCACCCACTGTGTTATTAACCTCAGACCACCTTCTCATATCACCCACCAACTGAGTTATTAACCTCAGACCACCTTCTCATATCATCCACCCACTGAGTTATTAACCTCAGACCACCTTCTCATATCACCCACCCACTGTGTTATTAACCTCAGACCACTTTCTCATATCACCCACCCACTGTGTTATTAACCTCAGACCACCTTCTCATATCACCCACCCACTGTGTTATTAACCTCAAACCACCTTCTCATATCACCCACCCACTGTTATTAACCTCAGACCACCTTCTCATATCACCCACCCACTGTGTTATTAACCTCAGACCACCTTCTCGTATCATCCACCCACTGTTATTAACCTCAGACCACCTTCTCATATCAACCACCCACTGTGTTATTAACCTCAGACCACCTTCTCATATCACCCACCCACTGTTATTAACCTCAGACCACCTTCTCATATCACCCACCAACTGAGTTATTAACCTCAGACCACCTTCTCATATCACCCACCCACTGTTATTAACCTCAGACCACCTTCTCATATCACCCACCCACTGTTATTAACCTCAGACCACCTTCTCATATCATCCACCCACTGTGTTATTAACCTCAGACCACCTTCTCATACCACCCACCAACTGAGTTATTAACCTCAGACCACCTTCTCATATCATCCACACACTGTGTTATTAACCTCAGACCACCTTCTCATATCACCCACCCACTGTGTTATTAACCTCAGACCACCTTCTCATATCACCCACCCACTGTGTTATTAACCTCAGACCACCTTCTCATATCACCCACCCACTGTTATTAACCTCAGACCACCTTCTCATATCACCCACCCACTGTGTTATTAACCTCAGACCACCTTCTCATATCACCCACCAACTGAGTTATTAACCTCAGACCACCTTCTCATATCATCCACCCACTGAGTTATTAACCTCAGACCACCTTCTCATATCACCCACCCACTGTGTTATTAACCTCAGACCACCTTCTCATATCACCCACCCACTGTGTTATTAACCTCAGACCACCTTCTCATATCACCCACCCACTGTGTTATTAACCTCAAACCACCTTCTCATATCACCCACCCACTGTTATTAACCTCAGACCACCTTCTCATATCACCCACCCACTGTGTTATTAACCTCAGACCACCTTCTTGTATCATCCACCCACTGTTATTAACCTCAGACCACCTTCTCATATCACCCACACACTGTGTTATTAACCTCAGACCACCTTCTCATATCACCCACACACTGTGTTATTAACCTCAGACCACCTTCTCATATCACCCACCAACTGAGGTATTAACCTCAGACCACCTTCTCATATCACCCACCCACTGTTATTAACCTCAGACCACCTTCTCATATCACCCACCCACTGTTATTAACCTCAGACCACCTTCTCATATCATCCACCCACTGTGTTATTAACCTCAGACCACCTTCTCATATCACCCACCCACTGTGTTATTAACCTCAGACCACCTTCTCATACCACCCACCAACTGAGTTATTAACCTCAGACCACCTTCTCATATCATCCACCCACTGAGTTATTGACCTCAGACCACCTTCTCATATCACCCACCCACTGTGTTATTAACCTCAGACCACCTTCTCATATCACCCACCCACTGTTATTAACCTCAGACCACCTTCTCATATCACCCACACACTGTGTTATTAACCTTGTCCTATTAGAACTTCTTACTGTCTCTCTGGTCTCCTCCCATATAACTGTGTTCATGTTGGTTAGCTGAGTAGAAGTTCTAACACAAATGTGGAACAAACACACGCTTGAAAGTGGGTGTGGCCAAATACGGTGAACAGTTTGTGTAACTATACTCATATACTCGTCTGAACAGCTCGTTATTGCTTTACAGCCATATACAGTACATGTGCAGAACGTATTTAAACTTTCTGATTGGGAATATAATCAGATACAGTGTTTACAGGTGGCTATTATTCTTCTATTAAACTGATTATTTACAGGTTTACCCGCCTCCCTCAATCGGAATGACCTCAATTGGACTAGTCTATTGGGATTGAGGTGTAGACATGGACGTATTCTACTCTGGTCGAGCTATTAGTCTGATTATTAATGGATTATCAGGCTGCATGTAAACGTAGCCACTGTCATCTACAAACGAGGACCAAAGGAAGGCTTATTGTTCTCCTGGACAGGGAAACATTAAGGTGATGCTGCCGCACAGGGAACGTCTGTATTGGTTTATTCTACAGAGAATAGAAGTTCTATTTCTCTACAGCGCTATATAAGGCGGGTCCAGTCACTGCCGGTATAATAGGACACAGTCCACTGGGTGGAAAACGTGTCTGAGCGTTATTTGAGCCAGACGCTACAAACTGTTTCTGCTCAGATTTTACTGGAGATGCCACATCTGTTTTTAAACCTTAATGTGGTTTTCAGTTCGGGGTTTATTGGACTCCCCGCATTCAAAGATAGAGGAGCCTGGACTTATAGGACTGGAAATAACAGCATCATTTCCTGTAAGAACCTTTTGGTAAGCAGTATCAGATTTTGGTGCAACCATACCAACCACATGATTCCTGAATTCTTAACAACTTGACATGGTGTCCCATATAGGTAACAGCTATGGCCACATATCGTCGCTGTCCAATGAAAAACAAGTATCTACAAAATGGCAAGTTTACAGGAGAGGACAAAAACTGTCTTCACTTTCAATGGAAGTCAATAAAACCAGAATTTTTTCCAAGCTATTTTGGAGCATTTCTATTGGTCCATTCATCGTGGGATTGTCCCACAATGTGAGTGGCAGCTGCTGCATTTAATTGATGTAGAAAAATAGAAATTAACAAAAATGGAGACACATCATGTTTTTTATTGGACAGCAATGATTTATATATATATATATATATATATATATATATATATATATATATATATATATATATATATATATATATATATACAGTATTAATAGAGTAAGTAGAGCTTCTACATACGTCAGTGTGTTTATTTAACTCTTTCCAAGCTTCTCCTAAACAACCCAGTATTATTATCAGTTCTCATCTAATACCTGCTTTGACTGCTCAGTACTTCATTAAGATAAATCAAGATTTGCTGCTGAAGGAACTGAACACATTCATACAATGTCTGGGGCGTCCAGGAGAAATCTGGAACCTAACTTTGTTCTTCAAACTGGATCAAGATCTGATCTACTTCTCTCACAATAACATATTCATGTTACTTTGTATTGTATGTCTGATTATTTACATCTGTTCTAATCAGATCTGCTGCTCTTACTGGTGAACACACACTTGTTGATCAGATAAAGACTTTTACTCTATCAGCTCAGGGGTCTCAGACTTTACTGTCCAAAGACAGTAAAAGTCAATGGAACCAGAAATGTTTCCAAGCTACTTGGGAGCATTTCTATTGGTCCATTCATATTGATATGTTCAAACATTATAAACAACAGGTGTCACATTCAAATGGACAAAAATGGATAAAAATTGAGATATATGTTTTTCTTTGGACAGCGTCCATATATAAATATCATATATACTCTGTATGTCTGATATAAACACTGAAAATCGAGTAATATATTCCACCAATAAATGAAAATGTAGATGTGTTAGTGTGTATAAGTTGATGTATGATCACATATCTTTGTAAGACCTGGTTATTCATTTTTGTCCTCTGGAGGGGACATGATTCTCTAAAAGATATTTCAAAAACTAAATAAGTTAAAACATGTTGTTCCATGTAGAGGACATCCTGGCCTTTCCAGTGATGTATCATGAGTTTTATTGTATTTTAAAAATAGTTAAAAAGCTTTTTTCATCTAGTAGACTTATTTTATGTCGAAATTACTGAAATTCTTAAACTTTAATTTTTCTGGGTCTCAGAAGGACATGACAAAGTCTACATTAGATAAAAGGGACGTTCATATAAGCTTATGTATCTCATATTACTGAAAGGCATGTATTGATATATATCTCATCATTATCCTGTTACCTGTTAGCTACATTAGCCGTGCAGCTCCTCTGGGGTATAAATGTGATTTTGTTCTACCCCCGCACATCCACCCCCCCCCCCCAAACGGTCAGCACATTAGCCAAGAAGCACTCCTTCAGACGCTAGCCCTGACCGCTAACTGACCGCCCACTCTAAACCTTTCCCCCCGTTGGCTTTCTGAAGCCATACATCCTTATTAAAGCTGATTTATTATCTCCAAACTCTCCGTCCACTCCGTCTCCATTACGCCGGAGAGAAAAGAACAAAACAGAAAAGATGGCGGTCAGGGGAGTCCAGCAGTTCAGTTTACTTTAGCAGAGAGAGAGAGAGAGAGAGAGAGAGAGAGAGAGAGAGAGAGAGAGAGAGAGAGAGAAAAGAATGAATTCTTTTTGTTTGGGGTGAACGAGAGGGGCTTGTGGGTAAAGTATATGCGGAGCGAGTACCTTTGACATGCAATTACTTACAGCAAATTGGATTTGGTGATAGTGGTGTAATCGCACGGAGAGTAGGGCTTTGTACGATTGCGGTTGTGTAATCAACAGTAAACGTGTTACGCTTTATTTAATGACTTTGTTTGATTGTGGCCTTGATTAAAAAACCTAGCGCTGAGCGGAGCCGCGCAAACCCACCGATGCCCCCCCCCCCCCCATCCCCCCCCCTCACCGAGGAAAGCGCTCCATCTCTCTCCAACAGATTTACTGTAGAACTCATAATCTCTCATTAGAGCAATAAACCACGCTAACTATGCTAACTCACGCTCATTACTGACCCGCTAACCAAACAGCCTGTCCGCTTTACGGGGACATGTGTGCGTGTAAATCTCCGCATCTTTGAACGCACCCGCATCCACGAGAGCCAGCATTTGGTTTTCATTTCGGCAGCATCTGCTCACAATATGACTGCTTCTCTTTCAGAACGTGCACTCAGTCTTCTCCAAAAGAAAGAAAAGGAGAAAAAAGAGAGGGAGGGAGAGAGAGAGAGAGAGAGAGAGAGAGAGAGAGAGAGAGAGAGAGAGAGAGCAGTCGTAACGCAATAACATGATATCAACAGGGCTATATTTATTCAGCCCCAACTCCTTCTCGAAGAAAGTAGCTGTTATTCTGAAACTCCCGCCCAACTATAATGGCAAACGTAGCAGTCCTAGTTGCTCAAGCAACTAATGCCAGAACTGTAGAACTTGGTGTTGATAGGAACCAGACATCTACCCCTTAAAGCTCCCTTGAAAAAAGGTTATCACATGCATGTTGTTGCCGCCTGAAAGCTGTGGTTTAAACCGGAATTTGTTTATTTGTTCCTGCAGTACTTACAGGTACAATAGTCCCAGTGCTGTTACTTACAGGTACAATAGTCCCAGTGCTGTTACTTACAGGTACAATAGTCCCAGTGCTGTTACTTACAGGTACAATAGTCCCAGTGCTGTTACTTACAGGTACAATAGTCCCAGTGCTGTTACTTACAGGTACAATAGTTCCAGTGCACAGGAGCATCACCCAGTATTCCAGAGAGCACTGACCAGCAGGAGCCTGACTGGACCAGGAGAAGCACCAAGTGGCTCTGGAGGGCATCTCTACAGTTGTTCCCTTGGCAGAAGGTGTCTTCACATGAGTGTGTCTTCTGCACTTGAGGATACTGGTGTAGTCCTATTTCACCCTAGGACATCCGTGCTCGCCAGAGCTAGCCTCCCTGGGCCTGCGCTGACCAGGTTATTTAGCAGCCAGTCGTTTGCCCAGGACTATGTCCCTGTGATCATGTCCACTCCTGTCCGGTTGCCTCCAATCCTGTCCACTCCTGTCCGTTGCCTCCATTCCCGTCCACTCTTACCCTGTTCCCTGCAGTCCCATCCACTTCTGTTCCTTTTCTTGTGATCCTATTCACTCCTGTCTCTTTGCCTGAAGTCTCTTCAAGCTGTGTTGCCTGCAGTCCCATCCGATCTTGCCCCAAAGCCTGTCTTCCTGTCCATTCCTACCTCATTGCCTGTGTTCTTGTCCATTCCTACCTCATTGCCTGTGTTCTTGTCCATTCCTACCTCATTGCCTGTGTTCCTGTTCATTCCTACCTCATTGCCTGTGTTCTTGTCCATTCCTACCTCATTGCCTGTGTTCTTGTCCATTCCTACCTCATTGCCTGTGTTCTTGTTCATTCCTACCTCATTGCCTGTGTTCCTGTTCATTCCTACCTCATTGCCTGTGTTCCTGTTCATTCCTACCTCATTGCCTGTGTTCTTGTCCATTGCTACCTCATTGCCTGTGTTCTTGTCCATTCCTACCTCATTGCCTGTGTTCTTGTCCATTCCTACCTCATTGCCTGTGTTCCTGTTCATTCCTACCTCATTGCCTGTGTTCCTGTTCATTCCTACCTCATTGCCTGTGTTCCTGTTCATTCCTACCTCATTGCCTGTGTTCTTGTCCATTCCTACCTCATTGCCTGTGTTCCTGTTCATTCCTACCTCATTGCCTGTGGTCTCGTCCACTCATACCCTGTTGCGTGTGGTCCGGTCCACTCCTGTCCAATCAAGGGATTCTAGTATCTAAATTTAATGTATATTACCACAGAAATCCTGGAATGTGTGTAGTGCTATGTACAGATCCCCTTCATGTGTGTGTGTGTGTGTGTGTATGTGTGTGTGTGTGTGTGTGTGTGCATGTATGGTATGTGTTCATGTGCAAGTCCACATAACCATATGTGAGTGTTCATGTCTGCCTGGTGTGTGTGTGTGTGTGAGTGTGTGTGTGTGTGTGTGTGAGTGTGTGTGCCTTTTATGTGAAAGGCATGTCAGACTCCCCATGAGATAATACTTTTCCACACCTCATTTCTCTCTCTCTCTCTGTCTCTCTCTCTCTCTCTCTCTCTCTCTCTCTGTCTCTCTCTCTGTCTCTGTCTCTCTCTCTCTCTCTCTCGTGTCCTCTTGTCCTCTCTTTCTCTCCCCCTCACGCTCCCTCTCTCTCTCTCATACACGTGTGTAATGATGTTTTTATACTGAGCTGCTGTAGCTCAGACTGTGTTTATGTTCTGTACTAAGTGTTTGATTTTAAGGGGGCAGT
>CM038726.1:37283578-37382387 GCA_021613375.1 Megaleporinus macrocephalus | reverse complement strand
ACAGACTGGAGAAGAAGGAGTGTTATTATTTATACTGAGCAGCTTCTCCAAGATCCACGCACAATGTTCAGTTTGTTTATGCAGCTCCATCTGGGTTCCAGCTCATTTTCTATTAACACTGAGCTCCACAGCAGCTCTTCAGCTGCACAACAAGGTCAGTCCCGTGTTTGTTGGTCACTGTAGCCTTGAGCAGTTCTTATTATCTCTCTCTGCAGCAGACACATACATCTACAGCCTGAATACATCTACTGTCTGAATACATCTACTGTCTGAATACAACAACAGCCTGAATACAACTACAGCCTGAATACATCTACTGTCTGAATACAACAACAGCCTGAATACATCTACAGCCTGAATACATCTACTGTCTGAATACAACAACAGCCTGAATACATCTACAGCCTGAATAAAACAACAGCCTGAATACATCTACTGTCTGAATACAACAACAGCCTGAATACATCTACAGCCTGAATACAACAACAGCCTGAATACAACAACAGCCTGAAAACATCTACTGTCTGAATACAACAACAGCCTGAATACATCTACAGCCTGAATAAAACAACAGCCTGAATACATCTACAGCCTGAATACATCTACTGTCTGAATACATCTACTGTGTGAATACATCTACAGCCTGAATACATCTACAGCCTGAATACAACGACAGCCTGAATACAACAACAGCCTGAATAAAACAACAGCCTGAATACATCTACAGCCTGAATACATCTACAGCCTGAATACATGTACAGCCTGAATACATCTACAGCCTGAATACATCTACTGTCTGAATACAACAACAGCCTGAATACATCAACAGCCTGAATACAACAACAGCCTGAATACAACAACAGCCTGAAAACATCTACTGTCTGAATACAACAACAGTCTGAATACATCTACAGCCTGAATACAACAACAGCCTGAATACATCTACTGTCTGAATACAACAACAGTCTGAATACATCTACAGCCTGAATACAACAACAGCCTGAAAACATCTACAGCCTGAATACAACAGCCTGAATACATCTACAGCCTGAATACATCTACAGCCTGAATGCATCTACAGCCTGAATACAACTACAGCCTGAATACATCAACAGCCTGAATACAACAACAGCCTGAATACATCTACAGCCCGAATACAACAGCCTGAATACATCTACAGCCTGAATACAATAACAGCCTGAAAACAAACAGCCAGAATACATCTACAGCCTGAATACAACAACAGTCTGAATACATTTACAGTCTGAATTCATCGACAGCCTGAATACAATAACAGCCTGAAAACAACAGCCTGAATACATCTACAGCCTGAATACATCTATAGCCTGAATACAATAACAGCTTGAAAACAACAACAGCCTGAATACATCTAAAGCCTGAATACAACAACAACCTGAATACATCTACAGCCTGAATACAACTACAGCCTGAATACATCTATAGCCTGAATACAATAACAGCCTGAAAACAACAACAGCCTATATACATCTACAGCCTGTATACAACTACAGCCTGAATACATCTACAGCCTGAATACAACTACAGCCTGAATACATCTACAGCCTGTATACAACAACAGCCTGAATACAACAACAGCCTGAATACATCTACAGCCTGAATACAACTACAGCCTGAATACAACAACAGCCTGACTACAACAACAGCCTGAATACAACTACAGCCTGAATACAACAACAGCCTGAATACATCTACAGCCTGAATATAACAACAGCCTGAAAACAACAACAGCCTATATACATCTACAGCCTGTATACAACAACAGCCTGAATACAACAACAGTCTGAATACAACAACAGTCTGAATACATCTACAGCCTGAATACATCTACAGCCTGAATACATCTACAGCCTGAATACAATAACAGCCTGAATACAACTACAGCCTGAATACAACAACAGCCTGAATACAACAACAGCCTGAATACATCTACAGCCTGAATACAATAACAGCCTGAATACAACAACAGCCTGAATACATCTACAGCCTGAATACATCTACAGCCTGAATACAATAACAGCCTGAATACAACAACAGCCTGAATACAACAACAGCCTGAATGCATCTACAGCCTGAATACAACTACAGCCTGAATACATCTACAGCCTGAATACAACAACAGCCTGAATACATCTACAGCCTGAATACAACAACAGCCTGAATACAACAGCCTGAATAAATCTACTGTCTGAATACAACAGCCTGAATACATCTACTGTCTGAATACAACAACAGCCTGAATACATCTACAGCCTGAATACAACAGCCTGAATACAACAACAGCCTGAAAACATCTACTGTCTGAATACATCTACAGCCTGAATACATCTACAGCCTGAATATATCTACTGTCTGAATACAACAACAGCCTGAATACATCTACAGCCTGAATACAACAACAGCCTGAATACATCTACAGCCTGAATACATCTACTGTCTGAATACAACAACAGCCTGAATACATCTACAGCCTGAATACAACAACAGCCTGAATACAACAACAGCCTGAAAACATCTACTGTCTGAATACAACAACAGCCTGAATACATCTACAGCCTGAATACAACAACAGCCTGAATACATCTACTGTCTGAATACAACAGCCTGAATACATCTACAGCCTGAATACAACAGCCTGAATACAACAACAGCCTGAATACATCTACAGCCTGAATACATCTACAGCCTGAATACAACAACAGCCTGAATACAACAACAGCCTGAATACAACCACAGCCTGAATACAACAACAGCCTGAATACATCTACAGCCTGAATACATCTACTGTCTGAATACAACAACAGCCTGAATACAACAACAGCCTGAATACAACCACAGCCTGAATACATCTACTGTCTGAATACATCTACTGTCTGAATACATCTACTGTCTGAATACATCTACTGTCTGAATACATCTACTGTCTGAATACATCTACTGTCTGAATACATCTACTGTCTGAATACATCTACTGTCTGAATACAACAACAGCCTGAATACAACAACAGCCTGAATACATCTACAGCCTGAATACATCTACAGCCTGAATACAACAAGAGCCTGAATACGACAACAGCCTGAATACAACAACAGCCTTAATACAACAACAGCCTGAATACAACAACAGCCTGAATACAACAACAGCCTGAATACAACAACAGCCTGAATACATCTACAGTCTGAATACATCTACAGTCTGAATACAACAACAGCCTGAATACATCTACAGCCTGAATACATCTACAGTCTGAATACAACAACAGCCTGAATACATCTACAGCCTGAATACATCTACAGCCTGAATACGACAACAGCCTGAATACAACAACAGCCTGAATACATCTACAGCCTGAATAACACTTACCTACTTTATTATACACCTACCACTTACACTGACTGGCCACTTTATTAGAAACACGTACCACTTACTTACACTCACTGGCCACTTTATTAGAAACACCTACCACTTACTTACACTAACTGGCCACTTTATTAGGAACACATACCACTTTAACTCACTAGCCACTTTATCAGAAACACATACCACTTACACTCACTGGCCACTTTATTAGAAACACATACCACTTACACTCACTGGCCACTTTATTAGAAACATACATCATATAGATGGATGGATGGATGGATGGATGGATGGATGGATGGATGGATGGATGGATGGATGGATGGATGGATGGATGGATGGATGGATGGATGGATGGATGGATGGATGGATGGATGGATGGATGGATGGATGGATAGATAGATAGATGGATGGTAGGTGAGTTGTGGGTTGGGGGAGATTTGAATGTTTGCCAGTCTTTCACTTCAGGCTCAGTGCGGTGAAATCCTAAGCTGGTTAAACAGCGTTACGACATCATGGAACAATTTTCCTGACACAGTTGATCCCTGAACCTTAAGCTCGAAACATTTTTTAAACAAGATTCGGCATCGCCATGGCAACTTAATCCAAGATCTGCTTTAATCTGGGTCCAGAGAAACGACTGCGCAGCCAGAGATTAAACAACTAACAAACCAGCAGCATCTGCTTTTAATACGCAGCCTGTAAACTGAGCAGCGCTGTATATACTGTACACAGCGTGTGTGTGTGTGTGTGTGCTGTCAGGGTCTTCTGTATTAGTGTGTGTGTGTGTGTGTGTGTGTATGTGTGTGTGTGTGTGTGTGTGTGTGTGTGTGTGTGTAATATAAAGTTTGGTAATGCTTCAGCTGTCAGTTGTAATATATCTCACAGCACAAACACAACACAGACCCTCACCACAGAGTGCAGTACGAGGGACGGCTGCATTACAGGATATGTAAGTGGCCCCCCGCCCCCACCACCCAACGGCAGAATAACAAACACATGTTTATACACACTCAGTACACACATACATACATCAGGGGTGTAGCTATGGAGGGGTCGGGGGGATAACTTGGAAGCCAGGCCCTTCCAGATTCCTGACTGTTCTAAAGCCAGTGATGTCAATAAGCCAGTTATGAACAGTGAACATTATACACTACTGTCTAAAAGTCTGAGACCCCTGAGCTGATAGTGTAAAAGTGTTTATCTAATCAATAAGTGTCTGATTACCAGTAAGAACAGCAGATCTGATTAGAACAGATGTAAATAATCAGACATACAATACAAAGTAACATGAATATGTTATTGTGAGAGAAGTAGATCAGATCTTGATCCAGTTTGAAGAACAAAGTTAGGTTCCAGATTTCTCCTGGACGCCCCAGACATTGTATGAATGTGTTCAGTTCCTTCAGCAGCAAATCTTGATTTATCTTAATGAAGTACTGAGCAGTCAAAGCAGGTATTAGATGAGAACTGATAATAATACTGGGTTGTTTAGGAGAAGCTTGGAAAGAGTTAAATAAACACACTGACGTATGAAAAACACTACTTACTCTATTAATACTGTTAATATTTAATAATAAAGTGTAAAAGCACTACTTACTCTATTAATAATGTTTAATATTTAATAATAAAGTGTAAAAGCACTACTTACTCTATTAATACTGATTAATATTTAATAATAAAGTGTAAAAGTACTACTTACTCTATTAATACTGATTAATATTTAATAATAAAGTGTAAAAGTACTACTTACTCTATTAATACTGTTTAATATTTAATAATAAAGTGTAAAAGCACTACTTACTCTATTAATACTGATTAATATTTAATAATAAAGTGTAAAAGTACTACTTACTATATTAATACTGTTTAATATTTAATAATAAAGTGTAAAAGCACTACTTACTCTTTTAATACTGATTCATATTTAATAATAAAGTGTAAAAGTACTACTTACTCTATTAATTCTGTTTAATATTTAATAATAAAGTGTAAAAGTACTACTTACTCTATTAATACTGTTTAATATTTAATAATAAAGTGTAAAAGTACTACTTACTATATTAATACTGTTTAATATTTTATAATAAAGTGTAAAAGCACTACTTACTCTATTAATACTGATTAATATTTAATAATAAAGTGTAAAAGTACTACTTACTCTTTTAATACTGATTCATATTTAATAATAAAGTGTAAAAGCACTACTTACTCTATTAATTCTGTTTAATATTTAATAATAAAGTGTAAAAGCACTACTTACTCTATTAATACTGTTTAATATTTAATAATAAAGTGTAAAAGCACTACTTACTTTATTAATACTGTTTAATATTTAATAATAAAGTGTAAAAGTACTACTTACTCTATAAATACTGATTAATATTTAATAATGAAGTGTAAAAGTACTACTTACTCTATTAATTATGTTTAATATTCAATAAAAGTGCAAAAGCACTACTTACTCTATTAATACTGATTAATATTTTATAATAAAGTGTAAAAGTACTACTTACTCTTTTAATACTGATTCATATTTAATAATAAAGTGTAAAAGTACTACTTACTCTATTAATTCTGTTTAATATTTAATAATAAAGTGTAAAAGTACTACTTACTCTATTAATTCTGTTTAATATTTAATAATAAAGTGTAAAAGCACGACTTACTCTATTAATACTGTTGAATATTTAATAATAAAGTGTAAAAGCACTACTCACTCTATTAATACTGTAATATTTAATAATACAGTGTAAAAGCTCTACTTGCACTATTAATACTGTTTAATATTTAATAATAAAGTGTAAAAGCTCTACTTATTCTATTAATACTGTTTAATATTTTATAATAAAGTGTAAAAGCTCTACTTACTCTATTAATACTGATTAATATTTAATAATAAAGTGTAAAAGCACTACTTACTCTATTAATACTGTTTAATATTTAATAATGAAGTGTAAAAGTACTACTTACTATATTAATACTGTTTAATATTTTATAATAAAGTGTAAAAGCACTACTTACTCTATTAATACTGATTAATATTTAATAATAAAGTGTAAAAGCACTACTTACTCTATTAATACTGTTTAATATTTAATAATGAAGTGTAAAAGCACTACTTACTCTATTAATACTGTTTAATATTTAATAACAAAGTGTAAAAGTACTACTTACTCTATTAATACTGTTTAATATTTTATAATAAAGTGTAAAAGCACTACTTACTCCATTAATACTCTTTAATATTTCATAATAAAGTGTAAAAGTACTACTTACTCTATTAATACTGATTAATATTTAATAATAAAGTGTAAAAGCACTACTTACTCTATTAATACTGTTTAATATTTAATAATAAAGTGTAAAAGCACTACTTACTCTATTAATACTGATTAATATTTAATAATAAAGTGTAAAAGCACTACTTACTCTATTAATACTGTTTAATATTTAATAATAAAGTGTAAAAGCACTACTTACTCTATTAATACTGATTAATATTTAATAATAAAGTGTAAAAGCACTACTTACTCTATTAATACTGTTTAATATTTAATAGTAAAGTGTTTTACTGAGTATATAAAAACTTTTTTTAAATATAATAATGTTTCCAAGTGCCTCAAACTCAAATTAGTCAACACTAATTTTACTACAGCTATTGAACTTAAACCACAAAACCTTGTCAAACCTTAATGTTCGTATCTGAGTGGGCTGTTGTAATCACCTGGAACACCAAAACAAAGACCTTGCAACACCATTGCAACTACTGTAGATAGAAACTAAAGTAATGGAAATGGCCTAGCAGCACTATGGTAACTAGCTGGAATATCATAGCATTGGCTAAGCAGCCCATTAGCAACATCCTGGCAATCACCTAACCTGCTATAGCAATTACCTGGAACACCAGAGTAACCACCTTGCAACACACTTTCAACCGCAAGAGGTACCGAGGCCCCCTGACCCTGTAACCGGCCCCCCTAAACAATCATATATGATGCTCCATAGTCAGACCCCCTGACCCTGTAACCGCCCCCCACTAAACAGTAATCATGTATGATGCTCCCTAGCCGGACCCCCTGACCCTGTAACCGCCCCCCACTAAACAATGATCATATATGATGCTCCATAGTCAGACCCCATGACCCTGTAACCGGCCCCCCCCTAAACAATGATCATATATGATGCTCCATAGTCAGACCCCCTGACCCTGTAACCAGGACCCCACTAAACAGTAATCATATATGATGCTCCCTAGCCGGACCCCCTGACCCTGTAACCGCCCCCCACTAAGCAATGATCATATATGATGCTCCATAGCCGGACCCCCTGACCCTGTAACCGGCCCCCCACTAAACAATGAAATTCTGGCTTGAGCACTGACATACATGCTCCTTTCTCTCGGCCTCGCCTCGACTCTCTCTGCTGATCACTGACCACATATTGGAAACACATGCTGCCGTCTGTAGAGCATCAGCACGAGGAACATGAACTCCTGCAGAAATCTTCCAAGCGTCTCCTGCTGGACTCCATCCAGTAACTCGGCCTGTAGCGGGACAGGAACCACTTAAAGGGCCCATATCCCGGAAATCGGAACGTTCCTCGCCCATCCAGCCTAGAGAGACGTCAGTAGCTGCTTTTAGTGGAGAGCTTGTGAGGAGAGTTCTTTACGTTCTGTTATAATCATCTCCAGAGTTCTTCTGCACCCCGTCTACAAGCGCTCTACTACTCAACTCTCACTCTGGCTTTCATAAGGTTCCAATTCAGCTTCTCTGTAACATAGATCCATATAGATCAGCAAAACATCTGAACATCCAAACATCTAAACATCTAAACATCTTAACATCCAAACATCTAAACATCTAAACATCCAAACATCTAAACATCCAAACATCTACACATCCAAACATCCAAACATCTAAACATCTAAACATCCAAACATCTAAACATCCAAACATCTACACATCCAAACATCCAAACATCTAAACATCTAAATATCCAAACATCTAGATATCCAAACATCTAAATATCTAAACATCCAAACATCCAAACATCTAAACATCCAAACATCTAAACATCTTAACATCCAAACATCTAAACATTTAAACATCCAAACATCTAAACATCCAAACATCTAAACATCCAAACATCCAAACATCTAAACATCCAAACATCTAAACATCCAAACATCTAAACATCCAAACATCCAAACATCTAAACATCTTAACATCCAAACATCTAAACATCTAAACATCCAAACATCTAAACATCCAAACATCTAAACATCCAAACATCCAAACATCTAAACATCTAAATATCCAAACATCTAGATATCCAAACATCTAAATATCTAAATATCCAAACATCCAAACATCTAAACATCCAAACATCTAAACATCCAAACATCTAAGTATCTAAATATCCAAACATCTAAATATCCAAACATCTAAACATCCAAACATCTAAATATCCAAACATCTAAACATCCAAACATCTAAACATCCAAACATCTAAACATTTAAACAACCAAACATCTAAATATCCAAACATCTAAACATCTAAATATCCAAACATCTAAATATCCAAACATCTCAATATCTAAATATCTAAGCATCCAAACATCCAAACATCTAAACATCCAAACATCTAAACATCCAAACATCTAAACATCCAAACATCCAAACATCTAAACATCTTAACATCCAAACATCTAAACATCTAAACATCCAAACATCTAAACATCCAAACATCTAAACATCCAAACATCCAAACATCTAAACATCTAAATATCCAAACATCTAGATATCCAAACATCTAAATATCTAAATATCCAAACATCCAAACATCTAAACATCCAAACATCTAAACATCCAAACATCTAAATATCCAAACATCTAAATATCTAAATATCCAAACATCTAAATATCCAAACATCTAAACATCCAAACATCTAAATATCCAAACATCTAAACATCCAAACATCTAAACATCCAAACATCTAAACATTTAAACAACCAAACATCTAAATATCCAAACATCTAAACATCTAAATATCCAAACATCTAAATATCCAAACATCTCAATATCTAAATATCCAAACATCAAAATATCCAAACATCTAAACATCTAAACATCTAAATATCTAAATATCCAAACATCTAAATATCCAAACATCTAAACATCCAGACATCTAAACATCTAAATATCCAAACATCTAAATATCCAAACATCTCAATATCTAAATATCCAAACATCTAGACATCCAAACATCTAAACATCTAAATATCCAAACATCTAAATATCTAAATATCCAAACATCAAAATATCCAAACATCTAAACATCTAAACATCTAAATATCTAAATATCCAAACATCTAAATATCCAAACATCTAAACATCCAGACATCTAAACATCTAAATATCCAAACATCTAAATATCCAAACATCTCAATATCTAAATATCCAAACATCTAGACATCCAAACATCTAAACATCTAAATATCCAAACATCTAAATATCCAAATATCCAAACATCTAAATACCCAAACATCTAAACATCTAAACATCTAAATATCCAAACATCTAAATATCCAAACATCTAAACATCCAAACATCTTAACATCTAAGTATCCAAACATCTCAATATCTAAATATCCAAACATCTAAATATCCAAACATCCAAACATCTAAACATCTAAACATCTAAACATCTAAACATCGAAAGATCTAAATATCCAAACATCTAAACATCTAAACATCTAAACATTGAAAGATCTAAATATCCAAACATCTAAACATCCAAACATCTAAACATCCAAATATCTAAATATCCAAACATCTAAACATCTAAATATCCAAACATCCAAACATCTAAACATCCAAACATCTAAATATCCAAACATCTAAATATCTAAATATCCAAACATCTAAATATCCAAACATCTAAACATCCAAACATCTAAATATCCAAACATCTAAACATCCAAACATCCAAACATCTAAACATCCAAACATCTAAACATTTAAACAACCAAACATCTAAATATCCAAACATCTAAACATCTAAATATCCAAACATCTAAATATCCAAACATCTAAACATCCAAACATCTAAACATCCAAACATCTAAACATTTAAACAACCAAACATCTAAATATCCAAACATCTAAACATCTAAATATCCAAACATCTAAATATCCAAACATCTCAATATCTAAATATCCAAACATCAAAATATCCAAACATCTAAACATCTAAACATCTAAACATCTAAATATCTAAATATCCAAACATCTAAATATCCAAACATCTAAACATCCAGACATCTAAACATCTAAATATCCAAACATCTACATATCCAAACATCTCAATATCTAAATATCCAAACATCTAGACATCCAAACATCTAAACATCTAAATATCCAAACATCTAAATATCCAAATATCCAAACATCTAAATACCCAAACATCTAAACATCTAAACATCTAAATATCCAAACATCTAAATATCCAAACATCTAAACATCCAAACATCTTAACATCTAAGTATCCAAACATCTCAATATCTAAATATCCAAACATCTAAATATCCAAACATCCAAACATCTAAACATCTAAACATCTAAACATCGAAGATCTAAATATCCAAACATGTAAACATCCAAACATCTAAACATCCAAATATCTAAATATCCAAACATCCAAACATCTAAACATCTAAACATCTAAACATCGAAAGATCTAAATATCCAAACATCTAAACATCTAAACATCTAAACATTGAAAGATCTAAATATCCAAACATCTAAACATCCAAACATCTAAACATCCAAATATCTAAATATCCAAACATCTAAACATCTAAATATCCAAACATCCAAACATCTAAACATCCAAACATCTAAATATCCAAACATCTAAATATCCAAACATCTAAATATCCAAACATCTAAACATCCAAACATCTAAATATCCAAACATCTAAACATCCAAACATCCAAACATCTAAACATCCAAACATCTAAACATTTAAACAACCAAACATCTAAATATCCAAACATCTAAACATCTAAATATCCAAACATCTAAATATCCAAACATCTCAATATCTAAATATTCAAACATCTAAATATCCAAACATCTAAACATCTAAATATCTAAACATCTAAATATCTAAATATCCAAACATCTAAATATCCAAACATCTAAACATCCAGACATCTAAACATCTAAATATCCAAACATCTAAATATCCAAACATCTCAATATCTAAATATCCAAACATCTAGACATCCAAACATCTAAACATCTAAATATCCAAACATCTAAATATCCAAATATCCAAACATCTAAATACCCAAACATCTAAACATCCAAAAATCTAAACATCCAAACATCTTAACATCTAAGTATCCAAACATCTCAATATCTAAATATCCAAACATCTAAATATCCAAACATCCAAACATCTAAATATCCAAACATCTAAACATCGAAGATCCAAATATCCAAACATCTAAACATCCAAACATCTAAACATCCAAATATCTAAATATCCAAACATCCAAACATCTAAACATCTAAACATCGAAAGATCTAAATATCCAAACATCTAAACATCCAAACATCTAAACATCCAAATATCTTAATATCCAAACATCTAAACATCTAAATATCCAAACATCCAAACATCTAAACATCCAAACATCTAAACATCCAAACATCTAAATATCTAAATATCCAAACATCTAAATATCCAAACATCTAAACATCCAAACATCTAAATATCCAAACATCTAAACATCCAAACATCTAAACATTTAAACAACCAAACATCTAAATATCCAAAAATCTAAACATCTAAATATCCAAACATCTAAATATCCAAACATCTAAACATCTAAATATCCAAACATCTCAATATATAAATATCCAAACATATAGACATCCAAACATCTGAACATCTAAATATCCAAACATCTAAATATCCAAATATCCAAACATCTAAATACCCAAACATCTAAACATCTAAACATCTAAATATCCAAACATCTAAATATCCAAACATCTCAATATCTAAATATCCAAACATCTAGACATCCAAACATCTAAACATCTAAATATCCAAACATCTAAATATCCAAATATCCAAACATCTAAATATCCAAACATCTAAACATCCAAACATGTAAACATCTAAATATCCAAATATCTAAATATCCAAATATCTCAATATCTAAATATCCAAACATCTAAATATGCAAACATCCAAACATCTAAAGATCTAAATATCCAAACATCTAAACATCCAAATATCTAAATATCTAAATATCCAAACATACAAACATCTAAATATCCAAACATCTAAACATTCAAACATCTAAACATCTAAACATCCAAACATCCAAACATCTAAACATCCAAACATCTAAACATCTAAACATCTAAACATCCAAACATCTAAACATCCAAACATCCAAACTTCTAAATATCCAAACATCTAAATATCCAAACATCTAAACATCCAAACATCTAAACATCCAAACATCTAAATATCCAAACATCTAAACATCCAAACATCTAAACATTCAAACATCTAAATATCTAAATATCCAAACATCTAAACATCTAAACATCCAAACATCCAAACATCTAAACATCCAAACATCTAAATATCCAAACATCTAAACATCCAAACATCTAAACATCTAAACATTCAAACATCTAAACATCCAAAAATCTAAATATCTAGACATCCAAACATCTAAACATCTAAACATTCAAACATCTAAATGTCCAAATATCCAAACATCTAAATATCCAAATATCTAAACATGCAAACATCCAAACTTCTAAATATCCAAACATCTAATTATCCAAACATCTAAACATCCAAACATCTAAACATCCAAACATCTAAATATCCAAACATCTAAACATCCAAACATCTAAACATTCAAACATTCAAACATCTAAATATCCAAATATCTAAACATCCAAACATCTAAATATCTAAACATCTAAATATCTAGACATCCAAAAATCTAAACATCTAAACATTCAAACATCTAAATATCCAAATATCTAAACATCCAAACATCTAAATATCTAAACATCTAAACATCTAAACATCTAAATATCCAAACATCTAAACATCCAAACATCTAAATATCTAGACATCCAAACATCTAAACATCTAAACGTCCAAAAATAAAAAAATTCACTGTTCTACACATGGCAGAGAGACAGTGAGAGAGAGACAGTGAGAGAAAGAGAGGATGTTCATATACAGTGTACATGTACTAAGCTCAGATTTCAGGAGCAGCTTAAAAACATTAAGTGACTCTGAAGCGCCATCTAGAGTTTAAATGCTGAACTGCATTAACAAATGGAAAAAACATTAACCTGACAAAGATCTCAATAACACACTGTGTGTGTGTGTGTGTGTGTGTGTGTGTGTGTGTGTCTGTGTGTGTGTGTGTGTGTGTGTGTGTGTGTGTGTGTGTGTGTGTGTGTGTGTGTGTGTGTCTGTGTCTGTGTGTGTGTGTCTATTGTATGTGTATCTGCTGAGTAGTGAAAGTATAAAAATAGATCTGTTACATGTTGGGCCGGTTCACAGCGCCGAGCGTGAGAGAGAACATTACTGCAGTAAACATGAAGCTTTACTTTACTTCACCCCTCACTACCTGTAGATCCAGACGTTCAGCTGATTCAGTTTAAATCAAAGCTGAATTAAAACAACAACACATAACAGAGTAGATCTGACTGAGATACATGTACACCTGTAACTTCAAACATCTCTGTTTACAAACATAAAATCTGGAACAAAAACATTCACAAAAACAATATACAAACAAGGAGTTCATACAGTTAAAGATCTAGAGTTTATACGGTGATAGTCCAGTTATAGATCTAGAGTTTATACAGTGAAAGTCCAGTTATAGATCTAGAGTTTATACAGTGATAGTCCAGTTATAGATCTAGAGTTTATACAGTAATAGTTCAGTTATAGATCTAGAGTTTATACGGTGATAGTCCAGTTATAGATCTAAAGTTTATAGAGTGATAGTCCAGTTATAGATCTAGAGTTTATACAGTAATAGTTCAGTTATAGATCTAAAGTTTATAGAGTGATAGTCCAGTTATAGATCTAGAGTTTATACAGTAATAGTTCAGTTATAGATCTAAAGTTTATAGAGTGATAGTCCAGTTATAGATCTAAAGTTTATAGAGTGATAGTCCAGTTATAGATCTAGAGTTTATACAGTAATAGTTCAGTTATAGATCTAAAGTTTATAGAGTGATAGTCCAGTTATAGATCTAGAGTTTATACAGTGATAGTTCAGTTATAGATCTAGAGTTTATACAGTAATAGTTCAGTTATAGATCTAGAGTTTATACGGTGATAGTCCAGTTATAGATCTAAAGTTTATAGAGTGATAGTCCAGTTATAGATCTAAAGTTTATACAGTAATAGTTCAGTTATAGATCTAGAGTTTATACAGTAATAGTTCAGTTATAGATCTAGAGTTTATACGGTGATAGTCCAGTTATAGATCTAAAGTTTATACAGTAATAGTTCAGTTATAGATCTAGAGTTTATACAGTAATAGTTCAGTTATAGATCTAAAGTTTATAGAGTGATAGTCCAGTTATAGATCTAAAGTTTATACAGTAATAGTTCAGTTATAGATCTAGAGTTTATACAGTAATAGTTCAGTTATAGATCTAAAGTTTATAGAGTGATAGTCCAGTTATAGATCTAAAGTTTATACAGTAATAGTTCAGTTATAGATCTAAAGTTTATACAGTAATAGTTCAGTTATAGATCTAGAGTTTATACGGTGATAGTCCAGTTATAGATCTAAAGTTTATAGAGTGATAGTCCAGTTATAGATCTGGAGTTTATATAGTGATAGTGATAGATTGTTTATGTTAAACGAATGATATTTTAAACGTTCTATGATGATTCAGAGCACAGTGTGTGTTAAGTTCACTTTAAGCCATTATGTTAGACATTTCCCTCATTTTCACTTAGATAAACATTTTAAATAGGACACACACTCGCACACACACTCGCACACACACACACACACACACACACACACACACACTTTAATCCAGTCCTACATGAGTAATGACAAACAAAGCTATCCTGTGTAAGTAGAAATGCTGGTGAGGCCCTGACCCCGTCACAATAAAGGCCACTGCGAGCAGAATAGGAGGAAGACGCCGTCTCTCTCTCTCTCTCTCTCTCTCTCTCTCTCTCTCTCTCTCTCTCTCTCTCTCGCTCTCTCTCTCGCTCTCTCTCTCTCTCTCTCTCTCTCTCTCTCTCTCTCTCTTTCTCTCTCTCTCTCTCTTTTCCTGACCTGGCAGTGCACTGGAGCTCCTGTAGCCACACACACTCCACTGGTGACGCATGGTTTCCTGCTGTTCCCTGTTCCCTCTGTGTGTGTGTGTGTGTGTGTGTGTGTGTGTGTGTGTGTGTGTGTGTGCCTCCTCTGATCATTCAACAGTAGCATTTACAGTATTTACAGTCTGGAGTTCAGTCTGTGAAAAGCTGGGTTAGTATGTTACACATTAATTGATGTAGAGAACTGAACTCACTTACTCGGTTCTTTAATGATCAGGACCCCCACAGAGCAGATACTATTAGGGACTGCAGTGACAGGTGGTGTGTTAGTGTGTGTTGTGCTGGTGTGAGTGGATCAGACACAGTGCTGCTGCTGCTGCTGGAGTGCTTAAACACTGGGTCCACTCACTGTCCACTCTATTAGACACCCTTAGCTTGCTTTCATTCTCTAGTCCTTCATCAGTGGTCGCAGGACACTCTAGATAGAACGTAGTGAAACTGTACTGCCCTGTGGAGAGACCCTATTCTTCTGTAGAGAGACCACTCTGTCCTGTAGAGAGACCCTATTCTTCTGTAGAGAGACCACACTGTCCTCTAGAGAGACCACACTGTTCTGTAGAGAGACCACGCTGTTCTGTAGAGAGACCACACTGTCCTGTAGAGACCACACTGTCCTCTAGAGAGACCACACTGTTCTGTAGAGAGACCACACTGTCCTGTAGAGAGACCACACTGTCCTCTAGAGAGACCACACTGTTCTGTAGAGAGACCACACTGTCCTGTAGAGAGACCACACTGTTCTGTAGAGAGACCACACTGTCCTGTAGAGAGACCACACTGTTCTCTAGAGAGACCACACTGTTCTGTAGAGAGACCACACTGTCCTGTAGAGACTCTTGTCCTGTAGAGAGACCACTCTGTCCTGTAGAGAGACCCTATTCTTCTGTAGAGAGACCACACTGTCCTCTAGAGAGACCACACTGTTCTGTAGAGAGACCACGCTGTTCTGTAGAGAGACCACACTGTCCTGTAGAGACCACACTGTCCTCTAGAGAGACCACACTGTTCTGTAGAGCGACCACACTGTTCTGTAGAGAGACCACACTGTCCTGTAGAGAGACCACACTGTCCTCTAGAGAGACCACACTGTTTTGTAGAGAGACCACACTGTCCTGTAGAGACTCTTGTCCTGTAGAGAGACCACTCTGTCCTGTAGAGAGATCCTATTCTTCTGTAGAGAGACCCTATTCTTCTGTAGAGAGACCACACTGTCATGTAGAGAGACCCTATTCTTCTGTAGAGAGACCACACTGTCCTGTAGAGAGACCACACCATCCTGTAGAGAGACCACACTGCCCAAGTTGGATTATGACTTTGGCCCCCAGTCATTTTATAACTTTAGACCCCAGTTGGGTTATGACTTTAGACTCAGTTGGTTTATCACTATGGGCCCTAGTTAAGCTACAGTCATGGGCCATTACAGTTGTGGGTCATAGTTAGTCTACCACTGGGGGCCCAGCTGGGTTACATTTATGGAACCCAGTTGCACTACAGTTGTGGGCACCATTCGGGTCACTTTCATGGGCCCAGTTAAACTTTGTTTGTGGTCCCAACAGGGTTACAGTTATTTCTGTTTTGACTGTGGGGTCAGTGGATGATTGTTCACATTGATTGGCAAACACAACATGGGCAAACACACACACACAGGGTCCATTTGGAGCCAGTAGGCAAATCTCTGGGGGTCCAAAGTGTGTTGCCACCTTTAACCACCTTTAAGTGGGGTCCACATGGACATGTTGGCCGAATTGTAAGGAAGCGCTAAGGCAGCCCCATGATGCAACCTTTCTTCTACATGTTGGAATGTAGTGTAATGGTTTTGAATGTAAAGTTTCAGCAGCAGCGCTCGTCCTCTTAAAACTGATGACTCGAAGTCCAAACGCAGTTCCAGACCTGCTGCTGAGCCCCGGCGTTCACACGCCACTCACAGGTTAAACCAAACAATACATGCTGATTAAGCCTGAAGAATTTATGGGGGTCTGAAACTTCACAGGGCAGCGGGACGTGAGCGTTTGACCCCTGATATCATTCTCCTGGACGAGAGCTTGTTTCTGTGTCAGGCTTTGTGCTGGGAACTTGACCAAAAAGGTCAGAAATGAGGAAACAAAGCATTTTTTCATCGTTCACTTCATTGTTTTCCTTTTTGTTTAGTAAGGTTTTCATAATATGCAGCTACTAATACAATAGAATCCACATGTACCAGAACGTGAGACTGCTTCACCTTTCAGCGCCGGCAGAAAGTCATACTCAGAAACATTTTCAACAACTGATAACAGGTAGACGACAGTCGCCTCCATACATATACACAAAAGCCTGAGGCCCCTGAAAGTCTCTATCTGATCACTATGTATACGTTCACCAGTAAGAACAGCAGATCTGATTAGAACAGATGTAAATAATCAGACATACAATACAAAGTAACATGAATATGTTATTGTGAGAGAAGTAGATCAGATCTTGATCCAGTTTGAAGAACAAAGTTAGGTTCCAGATTTCTCCTGGACGCCCCAGACATTGTATGAATGTGTTCAGTTCCTTCAGCAGCAAATCTTGATTTATCTTAATGAAGTACTGAGCAGTCAAAGCAGGTATTAGATGAAAACTGATAATAATACTGGGTTGTTTTCCTTGTGATCATCTAATACCTGCTTTTACTTTTAATGTAAGTCAATGGAACCAGACGTCTTTCTAAATAACTTTTGTAATTTGTAAATTTAATTAGGTCAGAAATGAAGAATGACCAAAATGGAAGGACAAGGTTTTGTTCCAAGAGCAGTGAAATATAGGACATACAGGACAATTATATATATATGTGTGTGTGTGTGTGTGACCTTCAGAAACTGCTGCCATACACACAGTTTTGCACTACAGTGACTTAGTGCTGATCCCCCTACAGCAGGGGTGTCAAACTCATTTTCACAGAGGGCCACATTAGCATAATGGCTGTCCTCAAAGGGCCCGATGTAACTTATAAATGTAACAAAATGTAATATTTAATGAATGTAACTCCTTAATATTAAATAACTCTGAATGTATTACTTATTCAATTAAAACATTACAGTTACATGAAAACAATGTTAGCTTCTTGCTCTGTTATAACATAAATCCTTTACATTTGTCATGTTTTGAAATCCATCAATCAAGGATCAAACTATTCAAGTAAATAAAAAATAACATCAAACACAAGTTATAATATTAACTTTGATCAAAACGTTTGACAATCTGAAATGAGGCTTAATTAGTATAAAATCAAAAAATTGTGAGCTGCTAAGAACAGATAAAAAAAACAGCCTTGCATCAAAATAATACACATAAACACATAAAACCTGCAAACACTAAATACACTACAACTACGCAGATCTGTGTTTCATCAACAGCAACTAAACAGATCTGTTTTCATCAACAGCAACTACTCATATCTGAGCTTTCATCAACAGCAACTACACATATCTGAGCTTTCATCAACAGCAACTACTCATATCTCAGCTTTCATCAACAGCAACTACACATATCTGAGCTTTCATCAACAGCAACTACTCATATCTGAGCTTTCATCAACAGCAACTACACATATCTAAGCTTTCAACAGCAACTATTCATATCTGAGCTTTCATCAACAGCAACTACACATATCTGAGCTTTCAACAGCAACTACTCATATCTATGCTTTCATCAACAGCAACTACACACATCTGAGCTTTCAACAGCAACTAAACAGATCTGTTTTCATCAACAGCAACTACTCATATCTGAGCTTTCATCAACAGCAACTACACATATCTGAGCTTTCATCAACAGCAACTACACATATCTGAGCTTTCATCAACAGCAACTACACATATCTGAGCTTTCAACAGCAACTACTCATATCTGTGCTTTCATCAACAGCAACTACACACATCTGAGCTTTCAACAGCAACTACACATATCTGAGCTTTCATCAACAGCAACTACTCATATCTGAGCTTTCATCAACAGCAACAACTCATATCTGAGCTTTCATCAACAGCAACTACACATATCTGAGCTTTCAACAGCAACTACTAATATCTGAGCTTTCATCAACAGCAACTACTCATATCTGAGCTTTCATCAACAGCAACTACTCATATCTGAGCTTTCATCAACAGCAACTACACATATCTGAGCTTTCATCAACAGCAACTACTCATATCTGAGCTTTCATCAACAGCAACTACACATATCTGAGCTTTCATCAACAGCAACTACTCATATCTGAGCTTTCATCAACAGCAACTACACATATCTAAGCTTTCAACAGCAACTATTCATATCTGAGCTTTCATCAACAGCAACTACACATATCTGAGCTTTCAACAGCAACTACTCATATCTATGCTTTCATCAACAGCAACTACACACATCTGAGCTTTCATCAACAGCAACTACTCATATCTGTGCTTTCATCAACAGCAACTACACATATCTGAGCTTTCATCAACAGCAACTACACATATCTGAGCTTTCATCAACAGCAACTACACATATCTGAGCTTTCATCAACAGCAACTACATATATCTGAGCTTTCAACAGCAACTACTCATATCTGTGCTTTCATCAACAGCAACTACACACATCTGAGCTTTCATCAACAGCAACTACACATATCTGAGCTTTCAACAGCAACTACTCATATCTGTGCTTTCATCAACAGCAACTACACATGTCTGAGCTTTCATCAACAGTGACTACACATATCTGAGCTTTCATCAACAGCAACTACTCATATCTGAGCTTTCATCAACAGCAACTACACATATCTGAGCTTTCATCAACAGCTATTACACATATCTGAGCTTTCATCAACAGCAACTACACATATCTGTGCTTTCATCAACAGCAACTACACATATCTGAGCTTTCATCAACAGCAACTACACATATCTGAGCTTTCATCAACAGCAACTACACATATCTGAGCTTTCATCAACAGTAACTACACATATCTGAGCTTTCATCAACAGCAACTACACATATCTGAGCTTTCATCAACAGCTACTACACATATCTGAGCTTTCATCAACAGTAACTACACATATCTGAGCTTTCATCAATAACAACTACACATATCTGTGTTTTCATCAACAACTACACATATCTGTGCTTTCATCAACAACAACTACACATCTGTGCTTTCATCAACATCAACTACACATATCTGTGCTTCATCAACAGCAACTACACATATCTGTGCTTCAACAGTAACTACACATATCTGTGCTTTCATCAACAGTAACTACACATATCTGTGCTTCACCAACAGCAACTACACATATTTGTGTTTTCATCAACAGCTACTACACATATCTGTGTTTTCATCAACAGCAACTACACATATCTGTGTTTTCATCAACAGCAACTACACATATCTGTGTTTTCATCAACAGTAACTACACATATCTGTGTTTTCATCAACAGTAACTACACATATCTGAGCTTTCATCAACAGCAACTACACATATCTGTGTTTTCATCAACAACTACACATATCTGTGCTTTCATCAACAAAAACTACACATCTGTGCTTTCATCAACATCAACTACACATATCTGTGCTTTCATCAACAGCAAATACACATATCTGTGCTTCAACAGCAACTACACATATCTGTGCTTCAACAGTAACTACACATATCTGTGCTTTCATCAACAGTAACTACACATATCTGTGCTTCATCAACAGCAACTACACATATCTGTGCTTCAACAGTAACTACACATATCTGTGCTTCATCAACAGCAACTACTCATATCTGTGCTTCAACAGTAACTACACATATCTGTGCTTCATCACCAGCAACTACACATATCTGTGCTTTCATCAACAGCAACTACACATATCAGTGTTTTCCTCAACAGTAACTACACATATCTGTGTTTTCATCAACAGTAACTACACATATCTGTGTTTTCATCAACAGCAACTACACATATCTGTGTTTCATCACCAGCAACTACACATATCTGTGCTTTCATCAACAGCAACTACACATATCTGTGCTTTCATCAACAGTAAGTGCACATATCTGTGCTTTCATCAACAGTAACTACACATATCTGTGCTTTCATCAACAGTAAGTGCACATATCTGTGCTTTCATCAACAGTAACTACACATATCTGTGTTTTCATCAACAGCAACAACACATATCTGTGCTTCATCAACAGCAACTACACATATCTGTGCCTTCATCAACAGTAACTACACATATCTGTGCTTCATCAACAGCAACTACACATATCTGTGCCTTCATCAACAGTAACTACACATATCTGTGCTTCATCAACAGCAACTACACATATCTGTGCTTCAACAGTAACTACACATATCTGTGCTTCATCAACAGCAACTACTCATATCTGTGCTTCAACAGTAACTACACATATCTGTGCTTCATCACCAGCAACTACACATATCTGTGCTTTCATCAACAGCAACTACACATATCTGTGTTTTCCTCAACAGTAACTATACATATCTGTGTTTTCATCAACAGTAACTACACATATCTGTGTTTTCATCAACAGCAACTACACATATCTGTGTTTCATCACCAGCAACTACACATACCTGTGCTTTCATCAACAGCAACTACACATATCTGTGCTTTCATCAACAGTAAGTGCACATATCTGTGCTTTCATCAACAGTAACTACACATATCTGTGCTTTCATCAACAGTAAGTGCACATATCTGTGCTTTCATCAACAGTAACTACACATATCTGTGCTTTCATCAACAGCAACTACACATATCTGTGCTTCATCAACAGCAACTACTCATATCTGTGCTTCAACAGTAACTACACATATCTGTGCTTCATCACCAGCAACTACACATATCTGTGCTTTCATCAACAGCAACTACACATATCTGTGTTTTCCTCAACAGTAACTACACATATCTGTGTTTTCATCAACAGTAACTACACATATCTGTGTTTTCATCAACAGCAACTACACATATCTGTGTTTCATCACCAGCAACTACACATATCTGTGCTTTCATCAACAGCAACTACACATATCTGTGCTTTCATCAACAGTAAGTGCACATATCTGTGCTTTCATCAACAGTAACTACACATATCTGTGTTTTCATCAACAGCAACTACACATATCTGTGCTTTCATCAACAGCAACTACACATATCTGTGCTTTCATCAACAGTAAGTGCACATATCTGTGCTTTCATCAACAGTAACTACACATATCTGTGTTTTCATCAACAGCAACAACACATATCTGTGCCTTCATCAACAGTAACTACACATATCTGTGCTTCATCAACAGCAACAACACATATCTGTGCTTCATCAACAGCAACTACACATATCTGTGCCTTCATCAACAGTAACTACACATATCTGTGCTTCATCAAAAGCAACTACACATATCAGTGTTTTCATCAACAGTAACTACACATATCTGAGCTTTCATCAATAGCAACTACACATATCTGTGTTTTCATCAACAACTACACATATCTGTGCTTTCATCAACAACAACTACACATCTGTGCTTTCATCAACATCAACTACACATATCTGTGCTTTCATCAACAGCAACTACACATATCTGTGTTTCATCACCAGCAACTACACATACCTGTGCTTTCATCAACAGCAACTACACATATCTGTGCTTTCATCAACAGTAAGTGCACATATCTTTGCTTTCATCAACAGTAACTACACATATCTGTGCTTTCATCAACAGTAAGTGCACATATCTGTGCTTTCATCAACAGTAACTACACATATCTGTGCTTTCATCAACAGCAACTACACATATCTGTGCTTCATCAACAGCAACTACTCATATTTGTGCTTCAACAGTAACTACACATATCTGTGCTTCATCACCAGCAACTACACATATCTGTGCTTTCATCAACAGCAACTACACATATCTGTGTTTTCCTCAACAGTAACTACACATATCTGTGTTTTCATCAACAGTAACTACACATATCTGTGTTTTCATCAACAGCAACTACACATATCCGTGTTTCATCACCAGCAACTACACATATCTGTGCTTTCATCAACAGCAACTACACATATCTGTGCTTTCATCAACAGCAACTACACATATCTGTGCTTTCATCAACAGTAAGTGCACATATCTGTGCTTTCATCAACAGTAACTACACATATCTGTGTTTTCATCAACAGCAACTACACATATCTGTGCTTTCATCAACAGTAAGTGCACATATCTGTGCTTTCATCAACAGTAACTACACATATCTGTGCCTTCATCAACAGTAACTACACATATTTGTGCTTCATCAACAGCAACAACACATATCTGTGCTTCATCAACAGCAACTACACATATCTGTGCCTTCATCAACAGTAACTACACATATCTGTGCTTCATCAACAGCAACAACACATATCTGTGCTTCATCAACAGCAACTACACATATCTGTGCCTTCATCAACAGTAACTACACATATCTGTGCTTCATCAAAAGCAACTACACATATCAGTGTTTTCATCAACAGTAACTACACATATCTGAGCTTTCATCAATAGCAACTACACATATCTGTGCTTTCATCAACAGCAAATACACATATCTGTGCTTTCATCAACAGCAAATACACATATCTGAGCTTTCATCAACAGCAACTACACATATCTGTGCTTTCATCAACAGCAACTACACATATCTGTGCTTCATCAACAGCAACTACACATATCTGTGCTTCAACAGTAACTACACATATCTGTGCTTTCATCAACAGTAACTACACATATCTGTGCTTCATCAACAGCAACTACACATATTTGTGTTTTCATCAACAGCTACTACACATATCTGTGTTTTCATCAACAGCAACTACACATATCTGTGTTTTCATCAACAGCAACTACACATATCTGTGTTTTCATCAACAGTAACTACACATATCTGTGTTTTCATCAACAGTAACTACACATATCTGAGCTTTCATCAACAGCAACTACACATATCTGTGTTTTCATCAACAACTACACATATCTGTGCTTTCATCAACAAAAACTACACATCTGTGCTTTCATCAACATCAACTACACATATCTGTGCTTTCATCAACAGCAAATACACATATCTGTGCTTCAACAGCAACTACACATATCTGTGCTTCAACAGTAACTACACATATCTGTGCTTTCATCAACAGTAACTACACATATCTGTGCTTCATCAACAGCAACTACACATATCTGTGCTTCAACAGTAACTACACATATCTGTGCTTCATCAACAGCAACTACTCATATCTGTGCTTCAACAGTAACTACACATATCTGTGCTTCATCACCAGCAACTACACATATCTGTGCTTTCATCAACAGCAACTACACATATCTGTGTTTTCCTCAACAGTAACTACACATATCTGTGTTTTCATCAACAGTAACTACACATATCTGTGTTTTCATCAACAGCAACTACACATATCTGTGTTTCATCACCAGCAACTACACATATCTGTGCTTTCATCAACAGCAACTACACATATCTGTGCTTTCATCAACAGTAAGTGCACATATCTGTGCTTTCATCAACAGTAACTACACATATCTGTGCTTTCATCAACAGTAAGTGCACATATCTGTGCTTTCATCAACAGTAACTACACATATCTGTGTTTTCATCAACAGCAACAACACATATCTGTGCTTCATCAACAGCAACTACACATATCTGTGCCTTCATCAACAGTAACTACACATATCTGTGCTTCATCAACAGCAACTCCACATATCTGTGCTTCATCAACAGTAACTACACATATCTGTGCTTCATCAACAGCAACTACACATATCTGTGCTTCAACAGTAACTACACATATCTGTGCTTCATCAACAGCAACTACTCATATCTGTGCTTCAACAGTAACTACACATATCTGTGCTTCATCACCAGCAACTACACATATCTGTGCTTTCATCAACAGCAACTACACATATCTGTGTTTTCCTCAACAGTAACTACACATATCTGTGTTTTCATCAACAGTAACTACACATATCTGTGTTTTCATCAACAGCAACTACACATATCTGTGTTTCATCACCAGCAACTACACATATCTGTGCTTTCATCATCAGCAACTACACATATCTGTGCTTTCATCAACAGTAAGTGCACATATCTGTGCTTTCATCAACAGTAACTACACATATCTGTGCTTTCATCAACAGCAACTACACATATCTGTGCTTCATCAACAGCAACTACTCATATCTGTGCTTCAACAGTAACTACACATATCTGTGCTTCATCACCAGCAACTACACATATCTGTGCTTTCATCAACAGCAACTACACATATCTGTGTTTTCCTCAACAGTAACTACACATATCTGTGTTTTCATCAACAGTAACTACACATATCTGTGTTTTCATCAACAGCAACTACACATATCTGTGTTTCATCACCAGCAACTACACATATCTGTGCTTTCATCAACAGCAACTACACATATCTGTGCTTTCATCAACAGCAACTACACATATCTGTGCTTTCATCAACAGTAACTACACATATCTGTGCTTTCATCAACAGTAAGTGCACATATCTGTGTTTCATCACCAGCAACTACACATATCTGTGCTTTCATCAACAGCAACTACACATATCTGTGCTTTCATCAACAGTAAGTGCACATATCTGTGCTTTCATCAACAGTAACTACACATATCTGTGCTTTCATCAACAGCAACTACACATATCTGTGCTTTCATCAACAGTAAGTGCACATATCTGTGCTTTCATCAACAGTAACTACACATATCTGTGTTTTCATCAACAGCAACAACACATATCTGTGCCTTCATCAACAGTAACTACACATATCTGTGCTTCATCAACAGCAACAACACATATCTGTGCTTCATCAACAGCAACTACACATATCTGTGTTTTCATCAACAGTAACTACACATATCTGTGTTTTCATCAACAGTAACTACACATATCTGAGCTTTCATCAACAGCAACTACACATATCTGTGTTTTCATCAACAACTACACATATCTGTGCTTTCATCAACAACAACTACACATCTGTGCTTTCATCAACATCAACTACACATATCTGTGCTTTCATCAACAGCAACTACACATATCTGTGTTTCATCACCAGCAACTACACATACCTGTGCTTTCATCAACAGCAACTACACATATCTGTGCTTTCATCAACAGTAAGTGCACATATCTTTGCTTTCATCAACAGTAACTACACATATCTGTGCTTTCATCAACAGTAAGTGCACATATCTGTGCTTTCATCAACAGTAACTACACATATCTGTGCTTTCATCAACAGCAACTACACATATCTGTGCTTCATCAACAGCAACTACTCATATTTGTGCTTCAACAGTAACTACACATATCTGTGCTTCATCACCAGCAACTACACATATCTGTGCTTTCATCAACAGCAACTACACATATCTGTGTTTTCCTCAACAGTAACTACACATATCTGTGTTTTCATCAACAGTAACTACACATATCTGTGTTTTCATCAACAGCAACTACACATATCCGTGTTTCATCACCAGCAACTACACATATCTGTGCTTTCATCAACAGCAACTACACATATCTGTGCTTTCATCAACAGCAACTACACATATCTGTGCTTTCATCAACAGTAAGTGCACATATCTGTGCTTTCATCAACAGTAACTACACATATCTGTGTTTTCATCAACAGCAACTACACATATCTGTGCTTTCATCAACAGTAAGTGCACATATCTGTGCTTTCATCAACAGTAACTACACATATCTGTGCCTTCATCAACAGTAACTACACATATTTGTGCTTCATCAACAGCAACAACACATATCTGTGCTTCATCAACAGCAACTACACATATCTGTGCCTTCATCAACAGTAACTACACATATCTGTGCTTCATCAACAGCAACAACACATATCTGTGCTTCATCAACAGCAACTACACATATCTGTGCCTTCATCAACAGTAACTACACATATCTGTGCTTCATCAAAAGCAACTACACATATCAGTGTTTTCATCAACAGTAACTACACATATCTGAGCTTTCATCAATAGCAACTACACATATCTGTGCTTTCATCAACAGCAAATACACATATCTGTGCTTTCATCAACAGCAAATACACATATCTGAGCTTTCATCAACAGCAACTACACATATCTGTGCTTTCATCAACAGCAACTACACATATCTGTGCTTCATCAACAGCAACTACACATATCTGTGCTTCAACAGTAACTACACATATCTGTGCTTTCATCAACAGTAACTACACATATCTGTGCTTCATCAACAGCAACTACACATATTTGTGTTTTCATCAACAGCTACTACACATATCTGTGTTTTCATCAACAGCAACTACACATATCTGTGTTTTCATCAACAGCAACTACACATATCTGTGTTTTCATCAACAGTAACTACACATATCTGTGTTTTCATCAACAGTAACTACACATATCTGAGCTTTCATCAACAGCAACTACACATATCTGTGTTTTCATCAACAACTACACATATCTGTGCTTTCATCAACAAAAACTACACATCTGTGCTTTCATCAACATCAACTACACATATCTGTGCTTTCATCAACAGCAAATACACATATCTGTGCTTCAACAGCAACTACACATATCTGTGCTTCAACAGTAACTACACATATCTGTGCTTTCATCAACAGTAACTACACATATCTGTGCTTCATCAACAGCAACTACACATATCTGTGCTTCAACAGTAACTACACATATCTGTGCTTCATCAACAGCAACTACTCATATCTGTGCTTCAACAGTAACTACACATATCTGTGCTTCATCACCAGCAACTACACATATCTGTGCTTTCATCAACAGCAACTACACATATCTGTGTTTTCCTCAACAGTAACTACACATATCTGTGTTTTCATCAACAGTAACTACACATATCTGTGTTTTCATCAACAGCAACTACACATATCTGTGTTTCATCACCAGCAACTACACATATCTGTGCTTTCATCAACAGCAACTACACATATCTGTGCTTTCATCAACAGTAAGTGCACATATCTGTGCTTTCATCAACAGTAACTACACATATCTGTGCTTTCATCAACAGTAAGTGCACATATCTGTGCTTTCATCAACAGTAACTACACATATCTGTGTTTTCATCAACAGCAACAACACATATCTGTGCTTCATCAACAGCAACTACACATATCTGTGCCTTCATCAACAGTAACTACACATATCTGTGCTTCATCAACAGCAACTCCACATATCTGTGCTTCATCAACAGTAACTACACATATCTGTGCTTCATCAACAGCAACTACACATATCTGTGCTTCAACAGTAACTACACATATCTGTGCTTCATCAACAGCAACTACTCATATCTGTGCTTCAACAGTAACTACACATATCTGTGCTTCATCACCAGCAACTACACATATCTGTGCTTTCATCAACAGCAACTACACATATCTGTGTTTTCCTCAACAGTAACTACACATATCTGTGTTTTCATCAACAGTAACTACACATATCTGTGTTTTCATCAACAGCAACTACACATATCTGTGTTTCATCACCAGCAACTACACATATCTGTGCTTTCATCATCAGCAACTACACATATCTGTGCTTTCATCAACAGTAAGTGCACATATCTGTGCTTTCATCAACAGTAACTACACATATCTGTGCTTTCATCAACAGCAACTACACATATCTGTGCTTCATCAACAGCAACTACTCATATCTGTGCTTCAACAGTAACTACACATATCTGTGCTTCATCACCAGCAACTACACATATCTGTGCTTTCATCAACAGCAACTACACATATCTGTGTTTTCCTCAACAGTAACTACACATATCTGTGTTTTCATCAACAGTAACTACACATATCTGTGTTTTCATCAACAGCAACTACACATATCTGTGTTTCATCACCAGCAACTACACATATCTGTGCTTTCATCAACAGCAACTACACATATCTGTGCTTTCATCAACAGCAACTACACATATCTGTGCTTTCATCAACAGTAAGTGCACATATCTGTGCTTTCATCAACAGTAACTACACATATCTGTGCTTTCATCAACAGTAAGTGCACATATCTGTGTTTCATCACCAGCAACTACACATATCTGTGCTTTCATCAACAGCAACTACACATATCTGTGCTTTCATCAACAGTAAGTGCACATATCTGTGCTTTCATCAACAGTAACTACACATATCTGTGCTTTCATCAACAGCAACTACACATATCTGTGCTTTCATCAACAGTAAGTGCACATATCTGTGCTTTCATCAACAGTAACTACACATATCTGTGTTTTCATCAACAGCAACAACACATATCTGTGCCTTCATCAACAGTAACTACACATATCTGTGCTTCATCAACAGCAACAACACATATCTGTGCTTCATCAACAGCAACTACACATATCTGTGTTTTCATCAACAGTAACTACACATATCTGTGTTTTCATCAACAGTAACTACACATATCTGAGCTTTCATCAACAGCAACTACACATATCTGTGTTTTCATCAACAACTACACATATCTGTGCTTTCATCAACAAAAACTACACATCTGTGCTTTCATCAACATCAACTACACATATCTGTGCTTTCATCAACAGCAAATACACATATCTGTGCTTCAACAGCAACTACACATATCTGTGCTTCAACAGTAACTACACATATCTGTGCTTTCATCAACAGTAACTACACATATCTGTGCTTCATCAACAGCAACTACACATATCTGTGCTTCAACAGTAACTACACATATCTGTGCTTCATCAACAGCAACTACTCATATCTGTGCTTCAACAGTAACTACACATATCTGTGCTTCATCACCAGCAACTACACATATCTGTGCTTTCATCAACAGCAACTACACATATCTGTGTTTTCCTCAACAGTAACTACACATATCTGTGTTTTCATCAACAGTAACTACACATATCTGTGTTTTCATCAACAGCAACTACACATATCTGTGTTTCATCACCAGCAACTACACATATCTGTGCTTTCATCAACAGCAACTACACATATCTGAGCTTTCATCAACAGCAACTACACATATCTGAGCTTTCATCAACAGCAACTACTCATATCTGAGCTTTCATCAACAGCAACTACACATATCTGAGCTTTCATCAACAGCAACTACTCATATCTGAGCTTTCATCAACAGCAACTACACATATCTAAGCTTTCAACAGCAACTATTCATATCTGAGCTTTCATCAACAGCAACTACACATATCTGAGCTTTCAACAGCAACTACTCATATCTATGCTTTCATCAACAGCAACTACACACATCTGAGCTTTCAACAGCAACTAAACAGATCTGTTTTCATCAACAGCAACTACTCATATCTGAGCTTTCATCAACAGCAACTACACATATCTGAGCTTTCATCAACAGCAACTACACATATCTGAGCTTTCATCAACAGCAACTACACATATCTGAGCTTTCAACAGCAACTACTCATATCTGTGCTTTCATCAACAGCAACTACACACATCTGAGCTTTCAACAGCAACTACACATATCTGAGCTTTCATCAACAGCAACTACACATATCTGAGCTTTCAACAGCAACTACTCATATCTGAGCTTTCATCAACAGCAACTACTCATATCTGAGCTTTCATCAACAGCAACTACACATATCTGAGCTTTCAACAGCAACTACTAATATCTGAGCTTTCATCAACAGCAACTACTCATATCTGAGCTTTCATCAACAGCAACTACTCATATCTGAGCTTTCATCAACAGCAACTACACATATCTGAGCTTTCATCAACAGCAACTACTCATATCTGAGCTTTCATCAACAGCAACTACACATATCTGAGCTTTCATCAACAGCAACTACTCATATCTGAGCTTTCATCAACAGCAACTACACATATCTAAGCTTTCAACAGCAACTATTCATATCTGAGCTTTCATCAACAGCAACTACACATATCTGAGCTTTCAACAGCAACTACTCATATCTATGCTTTCATCAACAGCAACTACACACATCTGAGCTTTCATCAACAGCAACTACTCATATCTGTGCTTTCATCAACAGCAACTACACATATCTGAGCTTTCATCAACAGCAACTACACATATCTGAGCTTTCATCAACAGCAACTACACATATCTGAGCTTTCATCAACAGCAACTACATATATCTGAGCTTTCAACAGCAACTACTCATATCTGTGCTTTCATCAACAGCAACTACACACATCTGAGCTTTCATCAACAGCAACTACACATATCTGAGCTTTCAACAGCAACTACTCATATCTGTGCTTTCATCAACAGCAACTACACATGTCTGAGCTTTCATCAACAGTGACTACACATATCTGAGCTTTCATCAACAGCAACTACTCATATCTGAGCTTTCATCAACAGCAACTACACATATCTGAGCTTTCATCAACAGCTATTACACATATCTGAGCTTTCATCAACAGCAACTACACATATCTGTGCTTTCATCAACAGCAACTACACATATCTGAGCTTTCATCAACAGCAACTACACATATCTGAGCTTTCATCAACAGCAACTACACATATCTGAGCTTTCATCAACAGTAACTACACATATCTGAGCTTTCATCAACAGCAACTACACATATCTGAGCTTTCATCAACAGCTACTACACATATCTGAGCTTTCATCAACAGTAACTACACATATCTGAGCTTTCATCAATAGCAACTACACATATCTGTGTTTTCATCAACAACTACACATATCTGTGCTTTCATCAACAACAACTACACATCTGTGCTTTCATCAACATCAACTACACATATCTGTGCTTTCATCAACAGCAAATAAACATCTGAGCTTTCATCAACAGCAACTACACATATCTGTGCTTTCATCAACAGCAACTACACATATCTGTGCTTCATCAACAGCAACTACACATATCTGTGCTTCAACAGTAACTACACATATCTGTGCTTTCATCAACAGTAACTACACATATCTGTGCTTCACCAACAGCAACTACACATATTTGTGTTTTCATCAACAGCTACTACACATATCTGTGTTTTCATCAACAGCAACTACACATATCTGTGTTTTCATCAACAGCAACTACACATATCTGTGTTTTCATCAACAGTAACTACACATATCTGTGTTTTCATCAACAGTAACTACACATATCTGAGCTTTCATCAACAGCAACTACACATATCTGTGTTTTCATCAACAACTACACATATCTGTGCTTTCATCAACAAAAACTACACATCTGTGCTTTCATCAACATCAACTACACATATCTGTGCTTTCATCAACAGCAAATACACATATCTGTGCTTCAACAGCAACTACACATATCTGTGCTTCAACAGTAACTACACATATCTGTGCTTTCATCAACAGTAACTACACATATCTGTGCTTCATCAACAGCAACTACACATATCTGTGCTTCAACAGTAACTACACATATCTGTGCTTCATCAACAGCAACTACTCATATCTGTGCTTCAACAGTAACTACACATATCTGTGCTTCATCACCAGCAACTACACATATCTGTGCTTTCATCAACAGCAACTACACATATCAGTGTTTTCCTCAACAGTAACTACACATATCTGTGTTTTCATCAACAGTAACTACACATATCTGTGTTTTCATCAACAGCAACTACACATATCTGTGTTTCATCACCAGCAACTACACATATCTGTGCTTTCATCAACAGCAACTACACATATCTGTGCTTTCATCAACAGTAAGTGCACATATCTGTGCTTTCATCAACAGTAACTACACATATCTGTGCTTTCATCAACAGTAAGTGCACATATCTGTGTTTTCATCAACAGCAACAACACATATCTGTGCTTCATCAACAGCAACTACACATATCTGTGCCTTCATCAACAGTAACTACACATATCTGTGCTTCATCAACAGCAACTACACATATCTGTGCCTTCATCAACAGTAACTACACATATCTGTGCTTCATCAACAGCAACTACACATATCTGTGCCTTCATCAACAGTAACTACACATATCTGTGCTTCATCAACAGCAACTACACATATCTGTGCTTCAACAGTAACTACACATATCTGTGCTTCATCAACAGCAACTACTCATATCTGTGCTTCAACAGTAACTACACATATCTGTGCTTCATCACCAGCAACTACACATATCTGTGCTTTCATCAACAGCAACTACACATATCTGTGTTTTCCTCAACAGTAACTACACATATCTGTGTTTTCATCAACAGTAACTACACATATCTGTGTTTTCATCAACAGCAACTACACATATCTGTGTTTCATCACCAGCAACTACACATACCTGTGCTTTCATCAACAGCAACTACACATATCTGTGCTTTCATCAACAGTAAGTGCACATATCTGTGCTTTCATCAACAGTAACTACACATATCTGTGCTTTCATCAACAGTAAGTGCACATATCTGTGCTTTCATCAACAGTAACTACACATATCTGTGCTTTCATCAACAGCAACTACACATATCTGTGCTTCATCAACAGCAACTACTCATATCTGTGCTTCAACAGTAACTACACATATCTGTGCTTCATCACCAGCAACTACACATATCTGTGCTTTCATCAACAGCAACTACACATATCTGTGTTTTCCTCAACAGTAACTACACATATCTGTGTTTTCATCAACAGTAACTACACATATCTGTGTTTTCATCAACAGCAACTACACATATCTGTGTTTCATCACCAGCAACTACACATATCTGTGCTTTCATCAACAGCAACTACACATATCTGTGCTTTCATCAACAGTAAGTGCACATATCTGTGCTTTCATCAACAGTAACTACACATATCTGTGTTTTCATCAACAGCAACTACACATATCTGTGCTTTCATCAACAGCAACTACACATATCTGTGCTTTCATCAACAGTAAGTGCACATATCTGTGCTTTCATCAACAGTAACTACACATATCTGTGTTTTCATCAACAGCAACAACACATATCTGTGCCTTCATCAACAGTAACTACACATATCTGTGCTTCATCAACAGCAACAACACATATCTGTGCTTCATCAACAGCAACTACACATATCTGTGCCTTCATCAACAGTAACTACACATATCTGTGCTTCATCAAAAGCAACTACACATATCAGGGTTTTCATCAACAGTAACTACACATATCTGAGCTTTCATCAATAGCAACTACACATATCTGTGTTTTCATCAACAACTACACATATCTGTGCTTTCATCAACAACAACTACACATCTGTGCTTTCATCAACATCAACTACACATATCTGTGCTTTCATCAACAGCAACTACACATATCTGTGTTTCATCACCAGCAACTACACATACCTGTGCTTTCATCAACAGCAACTACACATATCTGTGCTTTCATCAACAGTAAGTGCACATATCTTTGCTTTCATCAACAGTAACTACACATATCTGTGCTTTCATCAACAGTAAGTGCACATATCTGTGCTTTCATCAACAGTAACTACACATATCTGTGCTTTCATCAACAGCAACTACACATATCTGTGCTTCATCAACAGCAACTACTCATATCTGTGCTTCAACAGTAACTACACATATCTGTGCTTCATCACCAGCAACTACACATATCTGTGCTTTCATCAACAGCAACTACACATATCTGTGCTTCATCAACAGCAACTACACATATCTGTGCTTCAACAGTAACTACACATATCTGTGCTTTCATCAACAGTAACTACACATATCTGTGCTTCACCAACAGCAACTACACATATTTGTGTTTTCATCAACAGCTACTACACATATCTGTGTTTTCATCAACAGCAACTACACATATCTGTGTTTTCATCAACAGCAACTACACATATCTGTGTTTTCATCAACAGTAACTACACATATCTGTGTTTTCATCAACAGTAACTACACATATCTGAGCTTTCATCAACAGCAACTACACATATCTGTGTTTTCATCAACAACTACACATATCTGTGCTTTCATCAACAAAAACTACACATCTGTGCTTTCATCAACATCAACTACACATATCTGTGCTTTCATCAACAGCAAATACACATATCTGTGCTTCAACAGCAACTACACATATCTGTGCTTCAACAGTAACTACACATATCTGTGCTTTCATCAACAGTAACTACACATATCTGTGCTTCATCAACAGCAACTACACATATCTGTGCTTCAACAGTAACTACACATATCTGTGCTTCATCAACAGCAACTACTCATATCTGTGCTTCAACAGTAACTACACATATCTGTGCTTCATCACCAGCAACTACACATATCTGTGCTTTCATCAACAGCAACTACACATATCAGTGTTTTCCTCAACAGTAACTACACATATCTGTGTTTTCATCAACAGTAACTACACATATCTGTGTTTTCATCAACAGCAACTACACATATCTGTGTTTCATCACCAGCAACTACACATATCTGTGCTTTCATCAACAGCAACTACACATATCTGTGCTTTCATCAACAGTAAGTGCACATATCTGTGCTTTCATCAACAGTAACTACACATATCTGTGCTTTCATCAACAGTAAGTGCACATATCTGTGTTTTCATCAACAGCAACAACACATATCTGTGCTTCATCAACAGCAACTACACATATCTGTGCCTTCATCAACAGTAACTACACATATCTGTGCTTCATCAACAGCAACTACACATATCTGTGCCTTCATCAACAGTAACTACACATATCTGTGCTTCATCAACAGCAACTACACATATCTGTGCTTCAACAGTAACTACACATATCTGTGCTTCATCAACAGCAACTACTCATATCTGTGCTTCAACAGTAACTACACATATCTGTGCTTCATCACCAGCAACTACACATATCTGTGCTTTCATCAACAGCAACTACACATATCTGTGTTTTCCTCAACAGTAACTACACATATCTGTGTTTTCATCAACAGTAACTACACATATCTGTGTTTTCATCAACAGCAACTACACATATCTGTGTTTCATCACCAGCAACTACACATACCTGTGCTTTCATCAACAGCAACTACACATATCTGTGCTTTCATCAACAGTAAGTGCACATATCTGTGCTTTCATCAACAGTAACTACACATATCTGTGCTTTCATCAACAGTAAGTGCACATATCTGTGCTTTCATCAACAGTAACTACACATATCTGTGCTTTCATCAACAGCAACTACACATATCTGTGCTTCATCAACAGCAACTACTCATATCTGTGCTTCAACAGTAACTACACATATCTGTGCTTCATCACCAGCAACTACACATATCTGTGCTTTCATCAACAGCAACTACACATATCTGTGTTTTCCTCAACAGTAACTACACATATCTGTGTTTTCATCAACAGTAACTACACATATCTGTGTTTTCATCAACAGCAACTACACATATCTGTGTTTCATCACCAGCAACTACACATATCTGTGCTTTCATCAACAGCAACTACACATATCTGTGCTTTCATCAACAGTAAGTGCACATATCTGTGCTTTCATCAACAGTAACTACACATATCTGTGTTTTCATCAACAGCAACTACACATATCTGTGCTTTCATCAACAGCAACTACACATATCTGTGCTTTCATCAACAGTAAGTGCACATATCTGTGCTTTCATCAACAGTAACTACACATATCTGTGTTTTCATCAACAGCAACAACACATATCTGTGCCTTCATCAACAGTAACTACACATATCTGTGCTTCATCAACAGCAACAACACATATCTGTGCTTCATCAACAGCAACTACACATATCTGTGCCTTCATCAACAGTAACTACACATATCTGTGCTTCATCAAAAGCAACTACACATATCAGGGTTTTCATCAACAGTAACTACACATATCTGAGCTTTCATCAATAGCAACTACACATATCTGTGTTTTCATCAACAACTACACATATCTGTGCTTTCATCAACAACAACTACACATCTGTGCTTTCATCAACATCAACTACACATATCTGTGCTTTCATCAACAGCAACTACACATATCTGTGTTTCATCACCAGCAACTACACATACCTGTGCTTTCATCAACAGCAACTACACATATCTGTGCTTCATCAACAGCAACTACTCATATCTGTGCTTCAACAGTAACTACACATATCTGTGCTTCATCACCAGCAACTACACATATCTGTGCTTTCATCAACAGCAACTACACATATCTGTGTTTTCCTCAACAGTAACTACACATATCTGTGTTTTCATCAACAGTAACTACACATATCTGTGTTTTCATCAACAGCAACTACACATATCCGTGTTTCATCACCAGCAACTACACATATCTGTGCTTTCATCAACAGCAACTACACATATCTGTGCTTTCATCAACAGCAACTACACATATCTGTGCTTTCATCAACAGTAAGTGCACATATCTGTGCTTTCATCAACAGTAACTACACATATCTGTGTTTTCATCAACAGCAACTACACATATCTGTGCTTTCATCAACAGTAAGTGCACATATCTGTGCTTTCATCAACAGTAACTACACATATCTGTGCCTTCATCAACAGTAACTACACATATTTGTGCTTCATCAACAGCAACAACACATATCTGTGCTTCATCAACAGCAACTACACATATCTGTGCCTTCATCAACAGTAACTACACATATCTGTGCTTCATCAACAGCAACAACACATATCTGTGCTTCATCAACAGCAACTACACATATCTGTGCCTTCATCAACAGTAACTACACATATCTGTGCTTCATCAAAAGCAACTACACATATCAGTGTTTTCATCAACAGTAACTACACATATCTGAGCTTTCATCAATAGCAACTACACATATCTGTGCTTTCATCAACAGCAAATACACATATCTGTGCTTTCATCAACAGCAAATACACATATCTGAGCTTTCATCAACAGCAACTACACATATCTGTGCTTTCATCAACAGCAACTACACATATCTGTGCTTCATCAACAGCAACTACACATATCTGTGCTTCAACAGTAACTACACATATCTGTGCTTTCATCAACAGTAACTACACATATCTGTGCTTCATCAACAGCAACTACACATATTTGTGTTTTCATCAACAGCTACTACACATATCTGTGTTTTCATCAACAGCAACTACACATATCTGTGTTTTCATCAACAGCAACTACACATATCTGTGTTTTCATCAACAGTAACTACACATATCTGTGTTTTCATCAACAGTAACTACACATATCTGAGCTTTCATCAACAGCAACTACACATATCTGTGTTTTCATCAACAACTACACATATCTGTGCTTTCATCAACAAAAACTACACATCTGTGCTTTCATCAACATCAACTACACATATCTGTGCTTTCATCAACAGCAAATACACATATCTGTGCTTCAACAGCAACTACACATATCTGTGCTTCAACAGTAACTACACATATCTGTGCTTTCATCAACAGTAACTACACATATCTGTGCTTCATCAACAGCAACTACACATATCTGTGCTTCAACAGTAACTACACATATCTGTGCTTCATCAACAGCAACTACTCATATCTGTGCTTCAACAGTAAATACACATATCTGTGCTTCATCACCAGCAACTACACATATCTGTGCTTTCATCAACAGCAACTACACATATCTGTGTTTTCCTCAACAGTAACTACACATATCTGTGTTTTCATCAACAGTAACTACACATATCTGTGTTTTCATCAACAGCAACTACACATATCTGTGTTTCATCACCAGCAACTACACATATCTGTGCTTTCATCAACAGCAACTACACATATCTGTGCTTTCATCAACAGTAAGTGCACATATCTGTGCTTTCATCAACAGTAACTACACATATCTGTGCTTTCATCAACAGTAAGTGCACATATCTGTGCTTTCATCAACAGTAACTACACATATCTGTGTTTTCATCAACAGCAACAACACATATCTGTGCTTCATCAACAGCAACTACACATATCTGTGCCTTCATCAACAGTAACTACACATATCTGTGCTTCATCAACAGCAACTCCACATATCTGTGCTTCATCAACAGTAACTACACATATCTGTGCTTCATCAACAGCAACTACACATATCTGTGCTTCAACAGTAACTACACATATCTGTGCTTCATCAACAGCAACTACTCATATCTGTGCTTCAACAGTAACTACACATATCTGTGCTTCATCACCAGCAACTACACATATCTGTGCTTTCATCAACAGCAACTACACATATCTGTGTTTTCCTCAACAGTAACTACACATATCTGTGTTTTCATCAACAGTAACTACACATATCTGTGTTTTCATCACCAGCAACTACACATATCTGTGCTTTCATCAACAGCAACTACACATATCTGTGTTTTCATCAACAGTAACTACACATATCTGTGTTTTCATCAACAGTAACTACACATATCTGTGTTTTCATCAACAGTAACTACACATATCTGTGCTTCATCAACAGCAACTACACATATCTGTGCTTCAACAGTAACTACACATATCTGTGCTTCATCAACAGCAACTACTCATATCTGTGCTTCAACAGTAACTACACATATCTGTGCTTCATCACCAGCAACTACACATATCTGTGCTTTCATCAACAGCAACTACACATATCTGTGTTTTCCTCAACAGTAACTACACATATCTGTGTTTTCATCAACAGTAACTACACATATCTGTGCTTCATCACCAGCAACTACACATATCTGTGCTTTCATCAACAGCAACTACACATATCTGTGTTTTCATCAACAGTAACTACACATATCTGTGTTTTCATCAACAGTAACTACACATATCTGTGTTTTCATCAACAGCAACTACACATATCTGTGTTTCATCACCAGCAACTACACATATCTGTGCTTTCATCAACAGCAACTACACATATCTGTGCTTTCATCAACAGCAACTACACATATCTGTGCTTTCATCAACAGTAAGTGCACATATCTGTGCTTTCATCAACAGTAACTACACATATCTGTGCTTTCATCAACAGTAAGTGCACATATCTGTGTTTCATCACCAGCAACTACACATATCTGTGCTTTCATCAACAGCAACTACACATATCTGTGCTTTCATCAACAGTAAGTGCACATATCTGTGCTTTCATCAACAGTAACTACACATATCTGTGTTTTCATCAACAGCAACAACACATATCTGTGCCTTCATCAACAGTAACTACACATATCTGTGCTTCATCAACAGCAACAACACATATCTGTGCTTCATCAACAGCAACTACACATATCTGTGTTTTCATCAACAGTAACTACACATATCTGTGTTTTCATCAACAGTAACTACACATATCTGAGCTTTCATCAACAGCAACTACACATATCTGTGTTTTCATCAACAACTACACATATCTGTGCTTTCATCAACAAAAACTACACATCTGTGCTTTCATCAACATCAACTACACATATCTGTGCTTTCATCAACAGCAAATACACATATCTGTGCTTCAACAGCAACTACACATATCTGTGCTTCAACAGTAACTACACATATCTGTGCTTTCATCAACAGTAACTACACATATCTGTGCTTCATCAACAGCAACTACACATATCTGTGCTTCAACAGTAACTACACATATCTGTGCTTCATCAACAGCAACTACTCATATCTGTGCTTCAACAGTAACTACACATATCTGTGCTTCATCACCAGCAACTACACATATCTGTGCTTTCATCAACAGCAACTACACATATCTGTGTTTTCCTCAACAGTAACTACACATATCTGTGTTTTCATCAACAGTAACTACACATATCTGTGTTTTCATCAACAGCAACTACACATATCTGTGTTTCATCACCAGCAACTACACATATCTGTGCTTTCATCAACAGCAACTACACATATCTGTGCTTTCATCAACAGTAAGTGCACATATCTGTGCTTTCATCAACAGTAACTACACATATCTGTGCTTTCATCAACAGTAAGTGCACATATCTGTGCTTTCATCAACAGTAACTACACATATCTGTGTTTTCATCAACAGCAACAACACATATCTGTGCTTCATCAACAGCAACTACACATATCTGTGCCTTCATCAACAGTAACTACACATATCTGTGCTTCATCAACAGCAACTCCACATATCTGTGCTTCATCAACAGTAACTACACATATCTGTGCTTCATCAACAGCAACTACACATATCTGTGCTTCAACAGTAACTACACATATCTGTGCTTCATCAACAGCAACTACTCATATCTGTGCTTCAACAGTAACTACACATATCTGTGCTTCATCACCAGCAACTACACATATCTGTGCTTTCATCAACAGCAGCTACACATATCTGTGTTTTCCTCAACAGTAACTACACATATCTGTGTTTTCATCAACAGTAACTACACATATCTGTGTTTTCATCAACAGCAACTACACATATCTGTGTTTCATCACCAGCAACTACACATATCTGTGCTTTCATCATCAGCAACTACACATATCTGTGCTTTCATCAACAGTAAGTGCACATATCTGTGCTTTCATCAACAGTAACTACACATATCTGTGCTTTCATCAACAGCAACTACACATATCTGTGCTTCATCAACAGCAACTACTCATATCTGTGCTTCAACAGTAACTACACATATCTGTGCTTCATCACCAGCAACTACACATATCTGTGCTTTCATCAACAGCAACTACACATATCTGTGTTTTCCTCAACAGTAACTACACATATCTGTGTTTTCATCAACAGTAACTACACATATCTGTGTTTTCATCAACAGCAACTACACATATCTGTGTTTCATCACCAGCAACTACACATATCTGTGCTTTCATCAACAGCAACTACACATATCTGTGCTTTCATCAACAGCAACTACACATATCTGTGCTTTCATCAACAGTAAGTGCACATATCTGTGCTTTCATCAACAGTAACTACACATATCTGTGCTTTCATCAACAGTAAGTGCACATATCTGTGTTTCATCACCAGCAACTACACATATCTGTGCTTTCATCAACAGCAACTACACATATTTGTGCTTTCATCAACAGTAAGTGCACATATCTGTGCTTTCATCAACAGTAACTACACATATCTGTGTTTTCATCAACAGCAACTACACATATCTGTGCTTTCATCAACAGCAACTACACATATCTGTGCTTTCATCAACAGTAAGTGCACATATCTGTGCTTTCATCAACAGTAACTACACATATCTGTGTTTTCATCAACAGCAACAACACATATCTGTGCCTTCATCAACAGTAACTACACATATCTGTGCTTCATCAACAGCAACAACACATATCTGTGCTTCATCAACAGCAACTACACATATCTGTGCCTTCATCAACAGTAACTACACATATCTGTGCTTCATCAACAGCAACTACACATATCTGTGCTTCATCAACAGCAACTACACATATCTGTGTTTCATCAACAGCAACTACTCATATCTGTGTTTTATCAGCAGCTAATGAAAAAGCTGTGTAGCTGTGTGACTCCTCGGCCAGCTAGTTCCTTAACTCGGTCAGTGATGGTGTTTCTTGACATTGTTAAAAGTGTGAGTCTGGTCGGGACACACCTGCTCACACACCTTCAGCAGCAGTGCTTCAGAAACACTCCCTCTGAAAAAACACTCCCTCTGAAAAACACTCCCTCTGAAAAACACTTTGGAGCCCGGGTGATTTCTTCAGACACAGTAAAGCTAGCTTTCACTGCTGCACTGTTTCTGGCTTTCCTGAACAGATTCTGCTGCGACTTCAGTTTGTTTTAATTCTTGTTTAGTCTGTTGCTTTTCTTGAAGCTAGCTTTGTCGTACTGAGCTCCGTGCTTGGTGTTAAATGCCGGAGTAGAGTCTCTTTAATAACCGACATGTTGCTTCGTAACACTAAAGTCATACGGGTCTTTCAGCTTGAAGTAGAACAGGTATTCACTTCCCATCTTTGTCGAAACAGCCGTTCGTCTGCATCAACTTTTCTTTTTCTGGACATTATGGGATCGACCGCGTTATCACATCAATGACTACACTGTCCTCTAGTGGCAGTAAGCCGTAACACAATCCACATGCATTGTGGGAAATGTAGTTTTTGGTCAAAGCACGCTGACCTATTTATTTTTAGACACTAAGACCTTTCAAGCTCTCGCGGGCCGTTAAAAGGACGTGGTGGGGAAGCTGGGAAGCTCTGTCTGCTCCGGAGAGACTCTCTGTGTAACAGTAACGTGTTAATGTGTGTATTACACTAGAGCAGTTAGCTTTAGCCCCGGAGCTAATGCGTGTATTACACTAGAGCAGTTAGCTTTAGCCCCGGAGCTAATGCGTGTATTACACTAGAGCAGTTAGCTTTAGCCCCAGAGCTAATGTGTGTATTACACTAGAGCAGTTAGCTTTAGCCCCGGAGCTAATGCGTGTATTACACTAGAGCAGTTAGCTTTAGCCCCAGAGCTAATGCGTGTATTACACTAGAGCAGTTAGCTTTAGCCCCGGAGCTAATGCGTGTATTACACTAGAGCAGTTAGCTTTAGCCCCAGAGCTAATGCGTGTATTACACTAGAGCAGTTAGCTTTAGCCCCAGAGCTAATGTGTGTATTACACTAGAGCAGTTAGCTTTAGCCCCGGAGCTAATGCGTGTATTACACTAGAGCAGTTAGCTTTAGCCCCGGAGCTAATGCGTGTATTACACTAGAGCAGTTAGCTTTAGCCCCGGAGCTAATGCGTGTATTACACTAGAGCAGTTAGCTTTAGCCCCGGAGCTAATGCGTGTATTACACTAGAGCAGTTAGCTTTAGCCCCGGAGCTAATGCGTGTATTACACTAGAGCAGTTAACTTTAGCCCCGGAGCTAATGTGTGTATTACACTAGAGCAGTTAGCTTTAGCTCCAGAGCTAATGCGTGTATTACACTAGAGCAGTTAGCTTTAGCCCCGGAGCTAATGCGTGTATTACACTAGAGCAGTTAGCTTTAGCCCCGGAGCTAATGCGTGTATTACACTAGAGCAGTTAGCTTTAGCCCCGGAGCTAATGTGTGTACCTAATGAGGTGGTTACGAACTAGAAACACGTAACCACCTCATTATAAACGTCACTGTTCATATAAATGATTCATTTTCACTTACTGGCTGAACAGTTCCAAAGGTTTCGGCCTGGGGTCCTTCACATTAGTTAGCAGCACATTCCACCGCACCAATAACACGGGGCTGCCGGCAGACGTGCCTGACTTTAAACCGGTGCTGCAAAACGCTAATATCGGCCGATGCTGATCTATAAAAAAATGGAAAATATCGGTCTGATATATCGGTCGATCTCTACTCTGTACCTTGCCGCTGGGGGTTTAATGAAAGAGCTTCTCGCAGCAGAGTCAAGGGCTCCTGTGTGACTGCAACACTGCTGGGGTCACAAAACCTCCTGTCGCAGGTAAAAAACATGAAATACTGTGGATCACATGTGCTTTATTAACGTCAACAAGTGTTATATATGTTACATGCTGCTATGATTTCCTTAACATATAAACATATTTTGTCAAAGATTTTGTTTAATTATGCAAAAATGCTTTTAAATTTAAACATCAAATAAATTGTCCATTAAGTAAATAATATAAATCTCAACATATTTATATATATATATATATATATATATATATAATGTTTATGTATGGACACAGTATATATGCAATGTACCCCATGTGAAGCATATTTAAAGGCAGGACTGCGCCACCTGGTGGTGAAAATGACAAAAAGAGAAGCTGCACTTTTCAGTAGCTGAATGTGGCCACTGGGTGTCGCTGTTGTAACGCTTTGACTACAGAACAGACAAACAGAGCACACCGAGTGTAAACAGGTTTTAGTCAGTTACAGGATGAAGAGATCTAACAACACAAACACGTACCAGACAGTTTTAAGGCTTTTAAAAAGCTGTTTGTGACTGCTGTACAGGAAGTGATGCACGAGCCTCTAATTGCCCTACAAAGTGCTTAAGCTAAATTTTGTGCCAGCTGTTATTTTTTAAAAGAGAGAAATGAATGTATATATTACAGGTGAGTGGTTATATTTACAGCTACGGAGGTGATGTATCTGTACTTTACTGAGTTTTCTCATATGATGATACTGTGAATGGTAATGAAGGAAGCAGTGCTTTACAGTTTAGTCACATTTACTGCCTGTTTAAGTGGTTAAGATGTAAACACTCAGAGAGCTGACGCTCTGTTCTGTTAAGACAGAGTCAGAGTTGTTTTATGATAGCTTTGGCATCAAGGCATTGGTGATTATGGTGTTTACAGTGGTGGTGATGGTGTTTACAGTGGTGGTGATGGTGTTTACAGTGGTGGTGGTGATGGTGTTTACAGTGGTGGTGGTGATGGTGTTTACAGTGGTGATGATGGTGTTTACAGTGGTGGTGATGGTGTTTACAGTGGTGGTGATGATGTTAACAGTGGTGGTGATGGTGTTAACAGTGGTGGTGATGATGTTAACAGTGGTGGTGATGATGTTTACAGTGGTGGTGATGGTGTTTACAGTGGTGGTGGTGATGGTGTTTACAGTGGTGATGATGGTGTTTACAGTGGTGGTGATGGTGTTTACAGTGGTGGTGATGGTGTTTACAGTGGTGGTGGTGATGGTGTTTACAGTGGTGGTGGTGATGGTGTTTACAGTGGTGATGATGGTGTTTACAGTGGTGGTGATGGTGTTTACAGTGGTGGTGATGATGTTAACAGTGGTGGTGATGGTGTTAACAGTGGTGGTGATGATGTTAACAGTGGTGGTGATGATGTTTACAGTGGTGGTGATGGTGTTTACAGTGGTGGTGGTGATGGTGTTTACAGTGGTGATGATGGTGTTTACAGTGGTGGTGATGGTGTTTACAGTGGTGGTGATGATGTTAACAGTGGTGGTGATGGTGTTAACAGTGGTGGTGATGATGTTTACAGTGGTGGTGATGATGTTTACAGTGGTGGTGATGGTGTTTACAGTGGTGGTGATGGTGTTTACAGTGGTAGTGATGATGTTTACAGTGGTGATGATGGTGTTTACAGTGGTGGTGATGGTGTTTACAGTGGTGGTGATGGTGTTTACAGTGGTGGTGATGATGTTAACAGTGGTGGTGATGGTGTTTACAGTGGTGGTGATGGTGTTTACAGTGGTGGTGATGGTGTTTACAGTGGTGGTGATGATGTTTAGAGTGATGGTGGTGATGTTTACAGTGGTGGTGATAATGATGTTTACAGTGGTGGTGATGATGTTTAGAGTGATGATGATGTTTATAGTGGTGATGATGATGTTTTCTTTGGGGACTATTTGAACCTCACAGCGTCCTGCATGTATCCCTCCACCATGAATGGAGTTTAAGACTGAGATCTTCTCTAAACTATCATAAACAGCGTCTCAGAATCAGACAGTGTATTTATAACATCTACTGTAAGAACTTTCTGTGAGGAGCTTTTAGAGGAGGACGTCTGGTTCCATTAACCTCCACTGTTTACAGGGCACTTCACACTGAACCTGTAAAACTAGCCTTTCTGATTGAAGAGGTCATATCATATATAAAATATTAAAAACTGTTAGTACTCTGAGAACAACTGAGTTGGTGTGAGTTCTGCTAATTCTTTAAATAAGATACAATGATGAAAAAAATAATTATTTGATTATTTTGTTGAGGGCTGTTTAGGGATAGTAAAAGTTACTAACATCTTAAATGCTTAAATGTTTTGAAGGCAAGTAACGTAACGTAAGAAGGCTATTGTGGATGTGTTAGTTAAAGGAGCAATATGTAAAAGGTTTAGTTTTAAATATTCCGAAATAAACTAAAATTATCAGCAGAATGTGAAGGAATAACAGCTTTTGATGGGATGAGTCACTGTAGTACCACTTTGTACCTGAAGAGGTGATAGTGAGTCGCTGTAGTACCACTTTGTACCTGAAGAGGTGATAGTGAGTCACTCTAATACCACTTTGTACCTGAAGAGGTGATAGTGAGTCACTGTAGTACCACTTTGTACCTGAAGAGGTGATAGTGAGTCACTGTAGTACCACTTTGTACCTGAAGAGGTGATAGTGAGTCACTGTAGTACCACTTTGTACCTGAAGAGGTGATAGTGAGTTACTGTAATACCACTTTGTACGTGAAGAGGTGATAGTGAGTCACTGTAATACCACTTTGTACCTGAAGAGGTGATAGTGAGTCACTGTAGTACCACTTTGTACCTGAAGAGGTGATAGTGAGTCACTGTAATACCACTTTGTACCTGAAGAGGTGATAGTGAGTCACTGTAGTACCACTTTGTACCTGAAGAGGTGATAGTGAGTCACTGTAATACCACTTTGTACCTGAAGAGGTGATAGTGAGTCACTGTAGTACCACTTTGTACCTGAAGAGGTGATAGTGAGTCACTGTAATACCACTTTGTACCTGAAGAGGTGATAGTGAGTCACTGTAGTACCACTTTGTACCTGAAGAGGTGATAGTGAGTCACTGTAATACCACTTTGTACCTGAAGAGGTGATAGTGAGTCACTGTATTGTGGAGCTGAATCAGTCCAACATGTGAGGATGAGGAAGTAGTGCTGTGTATTCTGATCTCTGGTCAGTGGTGGTGAAGGTGCTGCTCCTGATTAGATCATTTAAGAACAGGCAGCCAATGAGAGAACAGTAAACACAGTGATGGCTGAAGATCTTGGTGAGCGAGCGCCGCCGGCAAGAAACCACGATCAGCAGCAACAAAAGAAGAAGAGATATAAGTAGAAGCAGAACAGTGCTAACAAGTGCTTATCTTTGTTTCTTACAATAGGAGTGGACAACACATCTTTGTGATGATATGTGTTTGCATCACCTTCCACATTGCTCCTTTAAACCCTGTATTATTTCATATTATGGTTAAAATGAGCTACTTATGAAAAGAAAGAAGGGACTGTGCTAATCCTTGTTTCTTACAATATTGCGGAGGGGGGTGGGGTCACCACATCTTTGGGGTGATCTGTCACCCCCTAGTGTTTATAGTATGAATTTAAAAGGTTGTGTCATATTACATATTGCTCCTTTAAATGTTATATTATATCAAATTACAGCTTAAATGACTGATGTGTGAGGAGGGAGAGGAAGCGACTGTTCTAATCATTGTTTCTTACAATAGGGGTGGACATTACAACTTTGTGATGATATGTTGCCCCCTATTGTTTTGAGTATGAATTTGACAGGTTGTATCATCTTACACATTGCTCCTTTAAAACCTGTATTACTTTATATTAGGTTAAAATGCACTACTTGTGCGGAAGGAGAGGAACAGACTGTACTAATCATCGTTTCTTAAAACAGGGGTGGATGCCACAACTTTGTGGTGTTATGTCGCCACCTAGTGTTTGGAGTATGTATTTGACACATTGCTCCTTTAAATGCTGTATTGTTTCATATTACAGTTAAAATTAACTACTTTTTTTACTTTATGGGCAGCATTTGAACTTTTGGCTGTTTGGCTGGAAACTATAGAAGCAATCTGGCAGCCCTGACATCAGCACCTCTGTTATCTGGTGCCTGGTAGACGAGGATAATGGCCAACATGGAGCTCCTGGCACAGTTCCTTTACCCTCAAGTTCAACACAGGACGAGTTTAATCTAAAATATTTCTGCTAATAGGCTAATTAGAGGGGTGTAAATGTAAACACAGTGATTTCTATCTTGCTGGGCAGCTTTTAATACATTGAGTGAGACATTTTTATTTGTCTGGTCCGTCTGGTATTAACAGGAAGCTTGTTTTTCTTATTTGTTGCAGTCTGTTATCATTTTTTCTTTTTTTTTCTGTTCCGGACCAGGAATCCAACCCAGACTGTCTTACTGTGAGGAGACAGTGCTGACCACTACACCACCATACTGACCACTACACCACCATACTGACCACTACACCACCATACTGACCACTACACCACCATACTAACCACTACACCACCATACTGACCACTACACCACCATACTGACCACTACACCACCATACTAACCACTACACCACCATACTGACCACTACACCACCATACTGACCACTACACCACCGTACTAACCACTACACCACCGTACTAACCACTACACCACCATACTAACCACTACACCACCGTACTGACCACTACACCACCATACTGACCACTACACCACCATACTGACCACTACACCACCATACTGACCACTACACCACCGTACTAACTACTACACCACCATACTAACCACTACACCACCATATTAACCACTACACCACCGTACTAACTACTACACCACCATACTAACCACTACACCACCGTACTGACCACTACACCACCATACTAACCACTACACCACCATACTGACCACTACACCACCATACTGACCACTACACCACCATACTAACCACTACACCACCATACTGACCACTACACCACCATACTGACCACTACACCACCATACTAACCACTACACCACCATACTGACCACTACACCACCATACTAACCACTACACCACCATACTAACCACTACACCACCGTACTAACCACTACACCACCATACTGACCACTACACCACCGTACTAACCACTACACCACCATACTAACCACTACACCACCGTACTAACCACTACACCACCATACTGACCACTACACCACCGTACTAACCACTACACCACCATACTAACCACTACACCACCATACTAACCACTACACCACCATACTGACCACCACAGCACCATACTAACCACTACACCCCCGTACTAACCACTACACCACCATACTAACCACTACACCACCGTACTAACCACTACACCACCGTACTAACCACTACACCACCACACTAACCACTACACCACCATACTAACTACTACACCACCGTACTAACCACTAAACCACCATACTAACTACTACACCACCATACTAACCACTACACGACCATACTAACTACTACACCACCATACTGACCACTACACCACCATACTAACTACTACACCACCATACTAACTACTACTACACCACCATACTGACCACTACACCATCATACTAACCACTACACCACCATACTAACCACTACACCACCATACTGACCACTACACCACCATACTGACCACCACAGCACCATACTGACCACTACACCCACATACTGACCACTACACCACCATACTGACCACTACACCCCCATACTGACCACCACAGCACCATACTGACCACTACACCACCGTACTGACCACTACACCACCATACTAACCACTACACCACCATACTAACCACTACACCACCTTACTAACCACTACACCACCATACTAACCACTACACCACCGTACTAACTACTACACCACCGTACTAACCACTACACCACCATACTAACCACTTCACCACCAAACTAACCACTACACCACCATAATAACCACTACACCACCGTACTAACCACTACACCACCGTACTGACCACTACACCACCGTACTAACCATTACACCACCATACTGACCACTACACCACCATACTGACCACTACACCACCGTACTAACCACTACACCACCGTACTAACCACTACACCACCGTACTAACCACTACACCACCATACTAACCACTACACCACCGTACTAACCACTACACCACCATACTAACCACTACACCACCATACTAACCACTACACCACTGTACTAACCACTACACCACCGTACTAACCACTACACCACCTTACTAACCACTACACCACCATACTAACCACTACACCACCATACTAACCACTACACCACCGTACTAACCACTACACCACCGTACTAACCACTACACCACCGTACTAACCACTACACCACCGTACTAACCACTACACCTCCATACTAACCACTATACCACCATACTACCGTACTAACCACTACACCACTACACCACCGTACTAACCACTACACCACCGTACTAACCACTACACCACCATACTAAGCACTACACCACCGTACTAACCACTACACCACCGTACTAACCACTACACCACCGTACTAACCACTATACCACCGTACTAACCACTACACCACTATACTAACCACTACACCACCATACTAACCACTACACCACCATACTAACCACTACACCACCGTACTAACCACTACATCATCGTACTAACTACTACACCACCATACTACCGTACTAACCACTACACCACTATACTAACCACTACACCACCATACTAACCACTACACCACCATACTAACCACTATACCACCGTACTAACCACTACACCACTATACTAACCACTACACCACCATACTAACCACTACACCACCATACTAACCACTACACCACCGTACTAACCACTACACCACCGTACTAACCACTACACCACCATACTAACCACTACACCACCGTACTAACCACTACACCACCGTACTAACCACTACACCACCATACTGACCACTACACCACCATACTAACCACTACACCACCGTACTAACCACTACACCACCATACTGACCACTACACCACCATACTAACCACTAAACCACCGTACTAACCACTACACCACCATACTAACCACTACACCACCATACTGACCACTACACCACCATACTAACCACTAAACCACCGTACTAACCACTATACCACCATACTAACTACTACACCACCTTACTGACCACTACACCACCGTACTAACCACTACACCACCATACTGACCACTACACCACCATACTAACCACTAAACCACCGTACTAACCACTACACCACCATACTAACCACTACACCACCATACTAACCACTACACCACCGTACTAACCACTACACCACCATACTGACCACTACACCACCATACTAACCACTAAACCACCATACTAACCACTATACCACCATACTGACCACTACACCACCATACTGACCACTACACCACCGTACTAACCACTACACCACCATACTAACCACTAAACCACCGTACTAACCACTATACCACCATACTGACCACTACACCACCATACTAACCACCACTACACCACCATACTAACCACTACACCACCATACTAACCACTTCACCACCATACTAACCACTACACCTGATTAAGATATTCGATTCTTCAATTTCTACAGTATTTGTTTGGGTTTTTTTCTTCGTAGGACTATTAATCCGTTATTATTTGTTTCACAACAACAATCATTGTACTGTAACATTATTATTATTATTATTATTATTATTATTATTAATATATATTTTTTTGTTATCATTTTAATGCTGAAGTAAACGTTATGAGGCGGAAATTACACAGATGCTTTATCCCGTATACATCAGTCAGTTGAATCCCTTACAAATCACATGACCCGACCGCCCCTGGTTAACACTAAAGCAGCTCCAGCTGGACGTTAGGCAGCATAATTCCAGATGTTCCTAAATCAAGGCACTAGAAAGCCCAGTAGGGAAAGCAGAGCGGTGCACGACTCAGATACTGAAGATCCCCAGGAAAGTGGCATGAGCAGCGAGGATGAGGTCAGCAGACTTGCGGGGGATGGACAGTTCGAGAACTGATCCGGACTCCAGGAAGTGGACGCCTAGAGAAGAAGACACAGTCACATGAACATACATAACCCACAGGGGAAGTGATTATCAGGAAATCTGCACTGAGTCGAGGCCAGTGGCCCTTCTGTGTTCATATAAGAAGTTGTGAAAATCCACTGTTACAGCAGTATGTCTCCCGAGTGGACTTATTACAGCTGTTTGAACTTCTTCTCCACGCTCTCGTGTTTGGTCGCTGAATCAGAGCAGCTTTTTTTCTCTGTTACAGGAAACATTATTCCCAGAGCTGCTTCCAGTTAAGAGCGTTGTTCTGGAGTGCAGCAGTAGCAGGAGGACACTTATCACGGGGTCAAACCCTTCACACCAGGCTTTGTGGCCAAGTCCACTGAATCTCTTCACGAAGACACTTGAATGCTTCAGGCTAACAAAGCTTGCAGAACCCTGAAGATATTGTGATGACAAAGAAGTTGCAATGGTACACAAGCGGTGGACATCTGAAGGTCTCTGGAGCCTGTGTGCATGGCTTGATGCACTGATGACTTCATAATGTAAAATAACCGACAGTCTGCAGTGATGACATGAATGACAGTCTGCACTGATGACATCACAATGTAACATAACTGACAATATAGTATGAATAGTAGTGTAGTGTGAGAACAGTAATGAATAGTAGTGTAGTGTGAGAACAGTAATGAATAGTAGTGTAGTGTAAGAACAGTAATGAATAGTAGTGTAGTGTGAGAACAGTAATGAATAGTAGTGTAGTGTGAGAACAGTAATGAATAGTAGTGTAGTGTAAGAACAGTAATGAATAGTAGTGTAGTGTGAGAACAGTAATGAATAGTAGTGTAGTGTGAGAACAGTAATGAATAGTAGTGTAGTGTGAGTAGTGTAGTGTGAGAACAGTAATGAATAGTAGTGTAGTGTAAGAACAGTAATGAATAGTAGTGTAGTGTGAGAACAGTAATGAATAGTAGTGTAGTGTGAGAACAGTAATGAATAGTAGTGTAGTGTGAGTAGTGTAGTGTGAGAACAGTAATGAATAGTAGTGTAGTGTAAGAACAGTAATGAATAGTAGTGTAGTGTGAGTAGTGTAGTGTGAGAACAGTAATGAATAGTAGTGTAGTGTAAGAACAGTAATGAATAGTAGTGTAGTGTGAGTAGTGTAGTGTGAGAACAGTAATGAACAGTAGTGTAGTGTGAGTAGTGTAGTGTGAGAACAGTAATGAATAGTAGTGTAGTGTAAGAACAGTAATGAATAGTAGTGTAGTGTGAGTAGTGTAGTGTGAGAACAGTAATGAATAGAAGTGTAGTGTGAGAACAGTAATGAATAGTAGTGTAGTGTAAGAACAGTAATGAATAGTAGTGTAGTGTAAGAACAGTAATGAATAGTAGTGTAGTGTGAGAACAGTAATGAATAGTAGTGTAGTGTGAGAACAGTAATGAATAGTAGTGTAGTGTAAGAACAGTAATGAATAGTAGTGTAGTGTAAGAACAGTAATGAATAGTAGTATAGTGTGAGAACAGTAATGAATAGTAGTGTAGTGTGAGAACAGTAATGAATAGTAGTGTAGTGTGAGAACAGTAATGAATAGTAGTGTAGTGTAAGAACAGTAATGAATAGTAGTGTAGTGTGAGAACAGTAATGAATAGAAGTGTAGTGTAAGAACAGTGATGAATAGAAGTGTAGTGTGAGAACAGTAATGAATAATATTGTAGTGTGAGAACAGTAATGAATAGTAGTGTAGTGTGAGAACAGTAATGAATAGTAGTATAGTGTGAGAACAGTAATGAATAGTAGTGTAGTGTGAGAACAGTAATGAATAGTAGTGTAGTGTAAGAACAGTAATGAATAGTAGTGTAGTGTAAGAACAGTAATGAATAGTAGTGTAGTGTGAGAACAGTAATGAATAGTAGTGTAGTGTGAGAACAGTAATGAATAGTAGTGTAGTGTAAGAACAGTAATGAATAGTAGTGTAGTGTGAGTAGTGTAGTGTGAGAACAGTAATGAATAGTAGTGTAGTGTGAGAACAGTAATGAATAGTAGTGTAGTGTAAGAACAGTAATGAATAGTAGTGTAGTGTGAGAACAGTAATGAATAGTAGTGTAGTGTTTGAACAGTAATGATTGTAGCTTATAAGCTGTAGTGTGAGAACAGTAATGAATAGAAGTGTAGTGTGAGAACAGTAATGAATAGTAGTGTAGTGTAAGAACAGTAATGAATAGTAGTGTAGTGTGAGAACAGTAATGAATAGTAGTGTAGTGTGAGAACAGTAATGAATAGAAGTGTAGTGTGAGAACAGTAATGAATAGTAGTGTAGTGTGAGAACAGTAATGAATAGTAGTGTAGTGTAAGAACAGTAATGAATAGTAGTGTAGTGTGAGAACAGTAATGAATAGTAGTGTAGTGTAAGAACAGTAATGAATAGTAGTGTAGTGTGAGAACAGTAATGAATAGAAGTGTAGTGTGAGAACAGTAATGAATAGTAGTGTAGTGTAAGAACAGTAATGAATAGTAGTGTAGTGTAAGAACAGTAATGAATAGTAGTGTAGTGTGAGAACAGTAATGAATAGTAGTGTAGTGTGAGAACAGTAATGAATAGTAGTGTAGTGTAAGAACAGTAATGAATAGTAGTGTAGTGTAAGAACAGTAATGAATAGTAGTATAGTGTGAGAACAGTAATGAATAGTAGTGTAGTGTGAGAACAGTAATGAATAGTAGTGTAGTGTGAGAACAGTAATGAATAGTAGTGTAGTGTAAGAACAGTAATTAATAGTAGTGTAGTGTGAGAACAGTAATGAATAGAAGTGTAGTGTAAGAACAGTAATGAATAGAAGTGTAGTGTGAGAACAGTAATGAATAGTAGTGTAGTGTGAGAACAGTAATGAATAACAGTGTAGTGTGAGAACAGTAATGAATAGTAGTGTAGTGTAAGAACAGTAATGAATAGTAGTGTAGTGTGAGAACAGTAATGAATAGTAGTATAGTGTGAGAACAGTAATGAATAACAGTGTAGTGTGAGAACAGTAATGAATAGTAGTGTAGTGTAAGAACAGTAATTAATAGTAGTGTAGTGTGAGAACAGTAATGAATAGAAGTGTAGTGTAAGAACAGTAATGAATAGTAGTGTAGTGTGAGAACAGTAATGAATAGTAGTATAGTGTGAGAACAGTAATGAATAACAGTGTAGTGTGAGAACAGTAATGAATAGTAGTGTAGTGTGAGAACAGTAATGAATAGTAGTATAGTGTGAGAACAGTAATGAATAGTAGTGTAGTGTGAGAACAGTAATGAATAGTAGTGTAGTGTAAGAACAGTAATGAATAGTAGTGTAGTGTAAGAACAGTAATGAATAGTAGTGTAGTGTGAGAACAGTAATGAATAGTAGTGTAGTGTAAGAACAGTAATGAATAGAAGTGTAGTGTGAGAACAGTAATGAATAGTAGTATAGTGTGAGAACAGTAATGAATAACAGTGTAGTGTGAGAACAGTAATGAATAGTAGTGTAGTGTAAGAACAGTAATTAATAGTAGTGTAGTGTGAGAACAGTAATGAATAGAAGTGTAGTGTAAGAACAGTAATGAATAGTAGTGTAGTGTGAGAACAGTAATGAATAGTAGTATAGTGTGAGAACAGTAATGAATAACAGTGTAGTGTGAGAACAGTAATGAATAGTAGTGTAGTGTGAGAACAGTAATGAATAGTAGTATAGTGTGAGAACAGTAATGAATAGTAGTGTAGTGTGAGAACAGTAATGAATAGTAGTGTAGTGTGAGAACAGTAATGAATAGTAGTGTAGTGTAAGAACAGTAATGAATAGTAGTGTAGTGTAAGAACAGTAATGAATAGTAGTGTAGTGTGAGTAGTGTAGTGTGAGAACAGTAATGAATAGTAGTGTAGTGTGAGAACAGTAATGAATAGTAGTGTAGTGTAAGAACAGTAATGAATAGTAGTGTAGTGTGAGAACAGTAATGAATAGTAGTGTAGTGTGAGAACAGTAATGATTGTAGCTTATAAGCTGTAGTGTGAGAACAGTAATGAATAGAAGTGTAGTGTGAGAACAGTAATGAATAGTAGTGTAGTGTAAGAACAGTAATGAATAGTAGTGTAGTGTGAGAACAGTAATGAATAGTAGTGTAGTGTGAGAACAGTAATGACTGTAGCTTATAAGCTGTAGTGTGAGAACAGTAATGAATAGTAGTGTAGTGTGAGAACAGTAATGACTAGCTTATAAGCTGTAGTGTGAGAACAGTAATGAATAGAAGTGTAGTGTGAGAACAGTAATGAATAGTAGTGTAGTGTGAGAACAGTAATGAATAGTAGTGTAGTGTGAGAACAGTAATGAATAGTAGTGTAGTGTGAGTAGTGTAGTGTGAGAACAGTAATGAATAGTAGTGTAGTGTAAGAACAGTAATGAATAGTAGTGTAGTGTGAGTAGTGTAGTGTGAGAACAGTAATGAATAGTAGTGTAGTGTAAGAACAGTAATGAATAGTAGTGTAGTGTGAGAACAGTAATGAATAGAAGTGTAGTGTGAGAACAGTAATGAATAGAAGTGTAGTGTGAGAACAGTAATGAATAGTAGTGTAGTGTAAGAACAGTAATGAATAGTAGTGTAGTGTGAGAACAGTAATCAATAGTAGTGTAGTGTAAGAACAGTAATGAATAGTAGTGTAGTGTAAGAACAGTAATGAATAGAAGTGTAGTGTAAGAACAGTAATGAATAGTAGTGTAGTGTGAGAACAGTAATGAATAGTAGTGTAGTGTGAGAACAGTAATGAATAGTAGTGTAGTGTAAGAACAGTAATGAATAGTAGTGTAGTGTAAGAACAGTAATGAATAGAAGTGTAGTGTAAGAACAGTAATGAATAGTAGTGTAGTGTGAGAACAGTAATGAATAGTAGTGTAGTGTGAGAACAGTAATGAATAGTAGTGTAGTGTGAGATCAGTAATGAATAGTAGTGTAGTGTGAGATCAGTAATGAATAGTAGTGTAGTGTAAGAACAGTAATGAATCTTCACCTGCAGTGTAGCACGTGTTGGCGCTGTCGTCATTCGGCATGCTCTTCAGACATTTCATCAGTTTTGTCTCAGTCCCATTCAGCTGCTTGGTGATCATGTGACCCATCACCCAGGTGGTGTCCTTGTAAAGCACCTAGAGCAGGTACAGGTGAGGTTTTGGTCCACAGGTAAGCATTGAAAAAAAAAGATAATAAATGATCATTTTAATTGATTTTACGATCAAATCTAACATTCCAACGCTACTTTTTCAAACCCTGTTCACTGTTTATGTCATGACTGTGTAAGCAGTAGCTTCATTAATATATGTATCTGTATTGGAGGGAATAGAATCATAACTGTTAGCTCGAAGATTTGCACCACTATGGGCAGGTAAACAGATGCTGACCTGGCTGTAAATAAAGTAGTTGCCCCCGTTCACCACGGTGATGGTTTCCCCAGACGCCTGTAGGGCTGTTCCTTGGCTCCGCCCAAGCGCCCAGGTAATAAACGTCATGTCACGTTCATCTGAGAAATGAAATACAGCAAAGCGGACCAGGAGAGAAGAGCGGTATGTAGAGACAGCCTGGAGTTTTATTGAATATTTCTTTATTAAAAAGGTTATTAAAGAATATAAAACATAATCAGGTAACAGGTGCAGTCGCAGGTGAGCTGACGTTCATACCGTTAGAGTGTGTGGAGGCGGGAACCAGGTGCAGAAAGGAACGCAGCTCTGCTGAGGAACAAAACAAAACTCAGCTTTGGATTAGGATTAGACTTTACTGAAACTGCACATAATGGCAAATAAAGTGTTACAGAAGAGTGTTAACCACAGATAAGAAGAGTGAGAAGGTTCTGTGTACATACATAGTAATATTACAATAGACCATGACTGCCAGTCTGCACCAATGACATTACAATAGACCATGACTGCCAGTCTGCACCAATGACATCATATTGGACCATGACTGCCAGTCTGCACTAGTGACATTACAATAGACCATGACTGCCAGTCTGCACCAATGACATCATATTGGACCATGACTGCCAGTCTGCACTAGTGACATTAGAATAGACCATGACTGCCGGTCTGCACCAATGACATCATATTGGACCATGACTGCCAGTCTGCACCAATGACATGATAATGGACCGTAAGTTACAGTCTGCACTGATGACATGATAATGGACTGTAGGTTACAGTCTGCACTGATGACATCACAATTGACCATACGGTAAAGTTTGCACTATTGACATCAGAAAGGACAATGACTGCCAGTCTGCACCAATGACATGATAATGGACCATAGGTTACAGTCTGCACTGATGACATAACAATTGACTGTTAGTTAAAGTTTGCACATCACAAAGGACAATGACTGCCAGTTTGAACTAATGACATAACAATGGCCCATATGTTACAGTCTGCACTGATGACATCACAATTAACCATAAGTTAAAGTTTGCACTATTGACATCACAAAGGACCATGACTGCCAGTCTACACTGTTGACATCACAAAGGATCATGACTGCCAGTCTGCACTGGTGACATCACAAAGGACCATGACTGCCAGTCTGCACTGTTGACATCACAAAGGACCATGACTGCCAGTCTGCACTGGTGACATCACAAAGGACCAGGACTGCCAGTCTGTAGCTAGTTGTAGTAGCAGCAGTCGGTCTGATACCAATAACAGTGCTAACGAGTATAAATACAAACATAAATATAAATTGTAATGCAACTTAAAGGGGAATTCCACCAAAATTTCTACATAGGTCATGAGATTGGTGATAAGAACCAGGGGTCTCCATGTCTACAACACAAATATAAACATTGTATTTACTGTGATCCCACCAGTGGAGCTACACGTGTCTTCTGAGTTTATCTGGATGTTGATGGTAAAATGTGGAAGATCTGAAAATACTAGGTTTTCTTTGGGGACTATTTGAACCTCACAGCGTCCTGCATGTATCCCTCCACCATGAATGGAGTTTAAGACTGAGATCTTCTCTAAACTATCATAAACAGCGTCTCAGAATCAGACAGTGTATTTATAACATCTACTGTAAGAACTTTCTGTGAGGAGCTTTTAGAGGTGGACGTCTGGTTCCATTCACCTCCACTGTGAACAGATCTCCATTTATGTAATTGAAAGCTGGTATAAGAGGAACCTTTGTTAAGACGTGCAAGTGTTTAGGGGAAGTAACTCACTCTGTCTTTTCTGTCTGACTTTCTTCTGTGATGAAACATCCCTCTTTCCTCTACTTCCCACAAACTCTGGAGGCGCCCTCACCTGACACACACACACACACACAGTGAGAGAAAGAGAGAGATTTTGTTTTTTAAATGATTTGTTTTTAAACTCAGCTGTAAATGAATTGGAAATTAAATGGTGACCCAGATCAAAGGAGCTTGTGTCGGGTCAGTTCAAAGTCTTGGAAAAAGCCTCCATGGAGGGGGCTTGCTGGAACGCCTGTCAGTGACTGGCATTTTTTAGCCATTATCAACCCACAGGGGGGCGATTAGATTAATCCACAATTTCCAATTTAACACAGCTTTGATGTTTCACTGGTGTGTTGCACAATTTTTATTCTCATGATGTGATTAAACATTTAAACAAATCTTAGAAGGAAAAAAGTCCACTAAAAAAAATCCCTAGTACTGAATTCAGCCATATACAGTACTGAATTAACTCTCTTATAGCACTAAATCACTCTTATAGTACTAAAATAATTATCTTGTAGTGCTGAAATAATTTTATTACGGTCCTAAAATAATTCTCTTATAGTACTGATGTAATTCTCTTACTGTACTGAAATATTCTCTTACAATACGCTTATAATACTGAAATAACTTATTTACGGTACAAAATCTACCCCTCTTATAGTACTGAAATAATTAGACTACTATACTAAATTAGTTCTCTTATAGTACTGAAATAACTGTCACAGTATTAAAATAACTTATAGTACTGCAATAACTTACTTATGGTACTGAATTAACTCGCTTACAGTATTGAGATAACTCTTGCACCACTAAAGCACTCTTATAATACTAAATTAACTCTTACAGTACTGAAATGTCTCTCTTGTAGTATTTAAATAATTTGCTTACAGTACTGAAACATCTCTCTTATAGTGCTGAAATAACTCTTACAATACTAAATTAGCTCTCTTATAGTACTGAAATAATTAAATTACAGTATTATATCACTCTTTTAGTACTGAAATAACATAGTATTGAATTAACACACAGTAATGAATCAACTCCTAGGGTACTTATAGTAATATTTGTATATTGTTGTAGACATGGTGAACCCTAGTTCCTATCAGCACCACTGTAAACACCATCACCACCACTGTAAACAACACTACCACTGTAAACACCATCACCACCACTATAAACACTATCACCACCACTGTAAACACCATCACCACCACTGTAAACAACACCACTACCACTGTAAACACCATCACCGCCACTGTAAACACAATCACCACCACCACTGTAAACACCATCACCACCACTGTAAACAACACTACCACTGTAAACACCATCACCACCACTGTAAACAACACTACTACCACTGTAAACACCATCACCGCCACTGTAAACACAATCACCACCACCACTGTAAACACAATCACCACCACCACTGTGAACACCACCACGACCACTGTAAACACTACCACTGTAAACACCATCACCACCACTATAAACACTATCACCACCACTGTAAACACCATTACCACCAATGTAAACACCATCACCACCACTGTAAACATAATCACCACCACCACTGTAAACACCACCACCAACACCACCACCACTGTAAACACCATCACCACCACTGTAAACACCATCACCATCACCACTGTAAACATCACTACCACTGCAAACACCATCACCACCACTATAAACACTATCACCACCACTTTAAACAAAACTACCACCACTGTAAACACCATCACCACCACTATAAACACTATCACCACCACTGTAAACAAAACTACTACCACTGTAAACACCATCACCACCACTGTAAACACAATCACCACCACTGTAAACACCATCACCACCACCACTGTAAACACCATCACCACCACTATAAACATTATCACCACCACTGTAAACAAAACTACTACCACTGTAAACACCATCACCACCACTGTAAACACAGTCACCACCACCACTGTAAACACCATCACCACCACCACTGTAAACACCATCATCACCACTGCAAACATCATCAATCACATCAACGAACACATTAAACCTATAGTATTAATAAACTTAACTACAGCACTGCATTCAATTCTGAAATATACAGTAGTGCAGTGCTGAATTCACAGTATTGCATAAAACCTTTCAGTACTGATACTCAGTCTTTGCCAGTCTTGTCCTGCTTCAGTCTTTATCTGTCCCTGCCTTCTTTCCCTTATGTCTCTGCCATGAGCCTTTTTTTTGGTTCGCTGTCCCTGCATCTCTGCCCCTTTTGCCTTGTCCCTTACCTGTCTGTAGTCTTCTTATTCCCAGGTGTTCCCAGTCAGTCCTTGTGTATTTATACCCCTTGTTTTTCTCCCAGTGTTGTAGTATTCTGTTGTTTGTGTGCTCTGTGTATTATCATTGACCCGCATGAAAATAGACAGACTGTATTCATCTGCCTCACCCGCTCGTCCTTACACTAACTTACCTTCAGCACTGAAATAACACAGCATTCATTTAATTTTAACTCCTATGATGCTACATTCACTCTTATAGAGTGTTAGATGTATTTCTTTGCGGTACTGAACTCACTTATAGGTCACTGAATCAACTCTTACTGTATTGAATCCACAGCCAACTGCTCAGCTGGACTAGCAAACAGTGTATCAGTGAATGCGGCACTGACGGGTTCTTGCAACACAGTTTTAAACAGACAGACGGACACTGCACTCACCTACCCCGCAGCACATGCCTGAGGGGCAGCAAACCCCCTCCTGCCCCCACTCCTGTCCCTTCTGCAGAGCTCTGACCCTGCGCTCCAGATCCATCAGCTCGGCCGTCACTGACCGGATATGACGCCACTGCATGACCAGGAGCGTCAAAGCAAGGCTCGTGCAGACCAGAGTCGCAAACAAAACATATCGATTCTCCATCCCGACGACTGTGGTGGTGGTGAGGAGGCTCGGGAGCTTATATTTATCCCAACGGAGCTCCAGTCGAGCAGCCGTACAAGCCGTTAAGAGGAAGTGGAGGGTGGTTCGGAGTATCTAAAAGCTTCTAAAGAGTTTCTAAGAAATGCCTTCCCCCCTTGTCTCTCTCCTCTGCCCACTTTCACTTTTGCAACGTAATCGGGAAGGAAGGCAGGGATGGGAGGGAGGAATAATAACACAGTCATCACAAGTGAAACAAAAAAAAGAGGATTCCAGCCCACGGAGTCCTGATGAGGCTTCCCGCTACAAGCCTGGACAGCTGAGGTCGACAAACCCCACAGGGCCTACGTTTTACCAGTGAAGGATGATACACACTGAGCGGCTTGGCTCCGGTATTACCATGAAACTGGAATTCCATCATTGTTTCTGAATATCTGCGCATACACAGTGGTAGAGAGTGGTTCGGCGTGAAATGCTCTGTTCCCAGTGTTATTGAATGGAACCAGACGTCCTCCTCTAAAAGCTCCTCACAGAAAGTTCTTACAGTAGATGTTATAAATACACTGTCTGATTCTGAGACGCTGTTTATGATAGTTTAGAGAAGATCTCAGTCTTAAACTCCATTCATGGTGGAGGGATACATGCAGGACGCTGTGAGGTTCAAATAGTCCCCAAAGAAAACCTAGTATTTTCAGATCTTCCACATTTTACCATCAACATCCAGAAGAGACTCAACTCAAAAGACACGTGTAGGTTCACTGGTGGGTTTTATAGTAAATACAATGTTCTCCTCAGTGACTCAGGTCACATTAATGGGACAGTCTAAGGTGGCGTCATTGTACTGTACCTGGAAAGGTCCCGCCTCTTGCAATTACAGAAGGAAACTCAACAAAATGGAGCCAGTGGCGACGAGCTTCCTATCTTGAGATTTCTCCTGGACGCCCCAGACATTGTATGAATGTATTCAGTTCCTTCAGCAGCAAATCTTGATTTATCTTAATGAAGTACTGAGCAGTCAAAGCAGGTATTAGATGAGAACTGATAATAATACTGGGTTGTTTAGGAGAAGCTTGGAAAGAGTTAAATAAACACACTGACGTATGAAAAACACTACTTACTCTATTAATACTGATTAATATTTAATAATAAAGTGTAAAAGCACTACTTACTCTATTAATACTGTTTAATATTTAATAATAAAGTGTTTACTGAGTAAATGAAAGTTTCCTATCTGGAAATAACAGATTTCTAAATATAATAATGTTTCCAAGTGTCTAAAAAACTTTTACACAGTTCTGTACAGGAGAAACATGTACACAGAACAAAATGTATCGGGTTCTGAATACAGTTATTTACCACTGAACACCTTAGAGGTGATTTTTGGTGAACCTCAAAGTTTTTGCCTGTGAAATTCCAGTTTAGACCCAGAGTGCTAAATATGGGCATAACAACATGGTGCCAACTATAAAATGATGACTTTCCGTCAATGGTCCATTTGTGTGGTAGACATGGTGACCCCCACTCTAAACACCATCACCACCACTGTAAACATCATCACCACCACTGTAAACATCATCATCACCACCACTGTAAACATCATCACCACCACTATAAACACCATCTAAACCATTTCGCACTCTCAATCTCTCTCTCTTAACACTGAGTAAATATGGCTATACTACAGAATTTCCTATGAAATCTGTAGAAAGTAATTTTAGTCCATCCACTTTGTCCTACAAATAAGAGGCCACAGAAGGAATGTGCAACATCTGGAAACAAAAGAATATTAGACGGATGATTCACATTTGTTTTCCCACAGGTGGATTTCCTGTGGGTGGATTCAATAATCGGGTTATTACTCATTTCAAGTGAATTTCCAAAAATAAATTCTAAAAAAGACAAGGGCGAACAAAGTAGTACCTGTATATTTATATTGTGTACATTTATACTGTATATATATATATTCTGTATATATTTATATTGTGTATATTTATTCTGTGTATATTTATTCTGTGTATATTTATATTGTGTATATTTGTACTGTATATATTTATATTGTGTATATTTATATTGTGTATATTTATACTGTGTATATTTATTCTGTGTATATTTATATTGTGTATATTTATATTGTGTATATTTATACTGTGTATATTTATTCTGTGTATATTTATATTGTGTATATTTATATTGTGTATGTTTATACTGTGTATATTTATTCTGTGTATATTTATACTGTGTATATTTATATTGTGTATATTTATATTGTGACCAGGAGGAACTAGATTAACTTTAGGTGGTTCTCTGGAGTTTTAACAGCAGTACGAGAGTCGACAGAGGGCAACCCAGCAGAAGGCCTGTTCTTATATCGGATCTTGGCCTATTTCCCTGAATTTTAACTCAACTTCCCTAAACGTAACTTCCCTGAGTCAAGCTGAAAGACTCCTGAACTTCTTTATACTGATACGTATCTAATGCTGATGTTTTTTTTTCAAATCTGTAAAAAGAAATATGATCAGACAAATTTTAAACTATTAACTATCACTAAATGTATCACATTAAAATAAATAATAATAAAATAAGCAGTATTGTTTGTATTTCAGGCTGGGTGCGTGTCCGCTGAAGGAGCTGACACCACATCTAATCACGTCTAATCCCAGGAAAGGTGCTGCCTTGCTTAGGAACCGCGTCCCACTATGCAATGAAATCATCTACGCGCAAGACATGATGTTTCAGCAAGTGAAATAAGTGTGTATCTAATACTTCACTTTTTACTGTCTGCAATCCCCCCTCTCGCCACCAGAGGTCTGCACACCAAGCACTTTGATAGTCTGCCTAGCTGTCTTCTCCAGATTCTGCTCTTGACTCTACACTGCCTGGCTCCTTTGGATTCAACCCTTCCGCGTTCTCTGCCTTGTCTCTGCCCCTCTGGATTTGTCTGCCGGGCCTTTTCAGACTGACCTATAGAAACTCAGTAACGTAAAATATGAAATGTTAATCAGAAATCATTGAGAATATTAGATGTTTCTCATTTTGTGATTTCTGTATAAACACTGTAAGCACTGAATATGCTGTCTCATTACACTGGCAGATAACTTACCTTGTTGTAGACAGTGATGATTATTGTTACACCATTAGTTTTTATGGTATATTTTCTTTTTATTCTGTAATTCTCAAGATATACACCCTTCCACCTCAAGAAGGTTTGGTCTGATTGTATAGCTTTTTAATCTTTCCTTCTATTTATACATCTGTGCAATACTTACAGTAATGTTTGGTTCTTGTTTTGCTCTTTACTGTACTTTACTGGCTCTTTACCGTACTTTACTGACATTACTGTACTTTACTGACTCTTTACTGTACTTTACTGGCTCTTTACCGTACTTTACTGGCTCTTTACCGTACTTTACTGTACTTTACTGACTCTTTACTGTACTTTACTGGCTCTTTACTGTACTTTACTGGCTCTTTATTGTACTTTACTGACTCTTTACTGTACTTTATTGTACTTTACTGGCTCTTTACTGTACTTTACTGGCTCTTTACCGTACTTTACTGGCTCTTTACTGTACTTTACTGGCTCTTTACTGTACTTTACTGACTCTTTACCATACTTTACTGGCTCTTTACCGTACTTTACTGGCTCTTTACCGTACTTTACTGACTCTTTACTGTACTTTACTGGCTCTTTACTGTACTTTACTGGCTCTTTAACGTACTTTACTGGCTCTTTACCGTACTTTACTGGCTCTTTATTGTACTTTACTGACTCTTTACTGTACTTTATTGTACTTTACTGACTCTTTACTGTACTTTACTGACTCTTTACTGTACTGTATTGTACTTTACTGGCTCTTTACTGTACTTTACTGGCTCTTTACCGTACTTTACTGACTCTTTACTGTACTTTACTGGCTCTTTACCGTACTTTACTGGCTCTTTACTGTACTTTACTGGCTCTTTACCGTACTTTACTGACATTACTGTACTTTACTGACTCTTTACTGTACTTTACTGGCTCTTTACCGTACTTTACTGGCTCTTTACCGTACTTTACTGTACTTTACTGACTCTTTACTGTACTTTACTGGCTCTTTACTGTACTTTACTGGCTCTTTATTGTACTTTACTGACTCTTTACTGTACTTTATTGTACTTTACTGGCTCTTTACTGTACTTTACTGGCTCTTTACTGTACTTTACTGGCTCTTTACCGTACTTTACTGGCTCTTTACCGTACTTTACTGACTCTTTACTGTACTTTACTGGCTCTTTACTGTACTTTACTGGCTCTTTACCGTACTCTACTGGCTCTTTACCGTACTTTACTGGCTCTTTATTGTACTTTACTGACTCTTTACTGTACTTTATTGTACTTTACTGACTCTTTACTGTACTTTACTGACTCTTTACTGTACTGTATTGTACTTTACTGGCTCTTTACTGTACTTTACTGGCTCTTTACCGTACTTTACTGACTCTTTACTGTACTTTACTGGCTCTTTACCGTACTTTACTGGCTCTTTACTGTACTTTACTGGCTCTTTACCGTACTTTACTGGCTCTTTACTGTACTTTACTGGCTCTTTACCGTACTTTACTGACTCTTTACTGTACTTTACTGGCTCTTTACCGTACTTTACTGACTCTTTACTGTACTTTACTGTACTTTATTGTACTTTACTGACTCTTTACTGTACTTTACTGGCTCTTTACTGTACTTGACTGGCTCTTTACAGTACTTTACTGACTCTTTACTGTACTTTACTGACTCTTTACTGTACTGTATTGTACTTTACTGGCTCTTTACTGTACTTTACTGGCTCTTTACCGTACTTTACTGACTCTTTACTGTACTTTATTGTACTTTACTGGCTCTTTACCGTACTTTACTGACTCTTTACCGTACTTTACTGGCTCTTTACCGTACTTTACTGACTCTTTACTGTACTTTACTGACTCTTTACTGTACTTGACTGGCTCTTTACAGTACTTTACTGACTCTTTACTGTACTTTACTGACTCTTTACTGTACTGTATTGTACTTTACTGGCTCTTTACTGTACTTTACTGGCTCTTTACCGTACTTTACTGACTCTTTACTGTACTTTATTGTACTTTACTGGCTCTTTACCGTACTTTACTGGCTCTTTACCGTACTTTACTGACTCTTTACCGTACTTTACTGGCTCTTTACCGTACTTTACTGACTCTTTACTGTACTTTATTGTACTTTACTGGCTCTTTACCGTACTTTACTGACTCTTTACTGTACTTTACTATACTTGACTTGCTGTTTACTGTACTTTACTGACTCTTTACTGGTTCTTTACTGTACTTTACTATACTTGACCTGCTGTTTACTGTACTTTACTGACTCTTTACTGGTTCTTTACTGTACTTTACTATACTTGACTTGCTGTTTACTGTACTTTACTGTACTTTAATGACTCTTTACTGTACTTTACTGACTCTTTACTGTACTTTACTGGCTCTTTACTGTACTTTACTATACTTGACTTGCTGTTTACTGTACTTTACTGGCTCTTTACTGTACATTACTGGCTCTTAACTGTACTTTGCTATACTTTACTAGCTCTTTATTTGCTCTTTACTGTACTTAACTGGTTCTGTACTGTACTTTACTTGCTCTTTACTGAACTTTACTTTTTTAGAGGTCTACAGACAATTCCTTGAACGTCATGGCTTGGTGGTTTGTGCTCTGACATGTTCTGTCCACTGGGGGACCTTACATCCAAATCATGTCCAATCAGCTGGATTGACCGCAGAAAGACTCCAATCAGGCTATGAATACTTACGTATATGTGATATTTTGTATACTAATGTATATTTCTGGGTGTATATTTCATCCAATGTCTGTATAAAACCATCTGGAGGTTCCGTCAGCTCAGCCGTTTTAGCCTTCACTGCCTTACACATCCCATAATACTCTGTGTGAGCGCTGATTTGGTTAGGAAATAAGCAACAGCATCACTGACACAGTGGACAACACCGCCTTCTAAAGCCCTGACCTGTGAGACAGCAGAGGCAGCAAGACATCGAGACAATGACAAGTATTTTAAAAATATATCCTAAAATTTAAGTTTTCCTTTCAGCAGGCCTGAGTGGAAACGTCCAGATCTCTGTACCTGTTTTGTTACGATCTGCAGGCGCTGTATCTCTGTGGCCTTGGAGGGATCCAGTTCGAGCTGGAATGTAGCATCAAAGAGCTGAAAAGTAATGACTAAGCAATACTAGCCTGCACATCAAATAAAGAAGGCTTGTTGAAGCACTAAAACTAGGACAAGCTCAAGGTCGGGTGGGATTTTCATAATGCCTGTTTTGATATTGTGGTATCTATCTAAAAGTTTGAAAGGAGAGAAAGTAAGAGAAACCTTACCGAGGAGGTGTGGGCTGTTCTGTCTCCTGAGAGACTGTATAAACTGTGATCTGTAAACAGTTATGGCAATTCCTCAGCTTTGACATAATCTAACAGTTAAGAATCAGAGTCTGGACGACAAAACATGCCTTACTAACCATGTGGAAACCATGCGGAATCTTAGCAACTACCTGGGATACAGCAGCCACAACCTAGCAATACTCTTGCAACCTACGCTGATAGCTTAATATTAATACTCTTTCAATATTTACATAATAAAGTGTAAGTAAATATATATGGATTTTTATATATACAGATAGGTGTTATAGTTTACCTGTACACAGGTAGGTGAAGGTGGTGTTATAGTTTACCTATACACAGGTAGGTGAAGGTAGTGTTCTAGTTTACCTGTACACAGGTAGGTGAAGCTAGTGTTATAGTTTACCTGTACACAGGTAGGTGAAGATAGTGTTATAGTTTACCTGTACACAGGTAGGTGAAGGTAGTGTTACAGTTTACCTGTACACAGGTAGGTGAAGGTGGTGTTACAGTTTACCTGTACACAGGTAGGTGAAGATAGTGTTATAACTTACCTGTACACAGGTAGGTGAAGCTAGTGTTATAGTTTACCTGTACACAGGTAGGTGAAGGTGGTGTTACAGTTTACCTGTACACAGGTAGGTGAAGATAGTGTTACAGTTTACCTGTACACAGGTAGGTGAAGGTAGTGTTACAGTTTACCTGTACACAGGTAGGAGAAGATAGTGTTAGTTCACCTGTACACAGGTAGGTGAAGATAGTGTTATAGTTTACCTGTACACAGGTAGGTGAAGATAGTGTTATAGTTTATCTGTACACAGGTAGGTGAAGATAGTGTTATAGTTTATCTGTACACAGGTAGGTGAATGTGGTGTTATAGTTTACCTGTACACAGGTAGGTGAATGTGATGTTATAGTTTACCTGTACACAGGTAGGTGAAGGTTGTATTACAGTTCACCTGTACACAGGTAGGTGAAGGTTGTATTACAGTTCACCTGTACACAGGTAGGTGAAGGTTGTATTACAGTTCACCTGTACACAGGTAGGTGAAGGGAGTGTTACAGTTCACCTGTACACAGGTAGGTGAAGGGAGTGTTACAGTTCACCTGTACACAGGTGAAGGTAGTGTGAGGAGTCTTACCCAAGGACTCGTATCGGTATAGTGTAAGGTGGTGGTCCAGGCGGGGAATAGAAGCTCAGTCTACAGCATAGAGGGCAGCAGTGGAACCCACTATACTATACCAGCTATCTAGAACAACAAAGTTGTGTCTTTACTTAAAGTAATGCTTCAATATAGTACATAAACTCTCTTCACAACCAAAAACTTTAATCCTGTATATATTTAGAGAACCGCAAAACCACAGAGTAAACAACACAAACCTGGAGCAGAACTGACGCAAAGCTAACAGCAAATAAATTATTATAGGTAAACTGAACTGGATTTACTGTCATCTTGTTTACTACTGCTGCTAAAACAGTCAGCAATCACTATTCCCTTTTTTATTTCTGTATATTTTTTAAATATAGATCTTTAGAAATGCAGTTTTAAAATTCTGCTGTACCCCTAAAACGAGCCTAACCGTCAGCTAGATGAAGAACACTCAGAATCTGGTCTGTAAACACAGTAATAATGAACATAACAGTAATAGTTGTAGTTTAAACTACAATGTCAGATAAATATGCACTTGTGGTATTAAACAAGCAAAAACATCTGTTATTATAAGTTAATGTCACTGTGTGACAAGAGAATCACATTCATTAATATTTATAAATGTCAAAATGCAGAAGTATTTAAATGTTAAATATTATATACTGCCACTTCATCAGAAACCCCTCTGTCCACCATGCTCACCTACTGTAGCTCATCTGCTAATGCACAGTGCCCTTCATCAGTGGTCAGTATCTGACCATAGGGACAGATATTTCTGGGTGGTGGTCTTCTCTCTCTAAGAATGGACCACCATGTAAACAACAACAGAGGGGCTCCAGTATGTAGAGTCTACAGTGGAGCGAAGAGGCTGGCTGTTCCTAATGAAGTGAACGGTACTTGTGTATCACTGCTACTCCTCAAAATTATAGCTGAACCCCCAGAATTCACTGTGGGACACGCCGGGCGGCTCCCAGTCCATCTGAGCTTCTCTGTGCGCCGTTCCACCCGCAACGAAGGATATCATTGGGTTTCCACCAGGAGCGAGGTCCAGCAGCTGGTTAGAGCCACTACACCAATTCTAGACCATAAAAATCATATATATCATTTATTATAAACTGGAAAAGTATAAATAGAACTAAAGCTAAAGTTAACTCTACATGGTTTAACCACCTGATGATGTTTACAGTGGTGGTGATGATGTTTACAGTGGTGGTGATGGTGTTTACAGTGGTGATGATGTTTACAGTGGTGGTGATGGTGTTTACAGTGGTGATGATGTTTACAGTGGTGGTGATGTTGTTTACAGTGGTGGTGATGATGTTTACAGTGGTGGTGATGGTGTTTACAGTGGTGATGATGTTTACAGTGGTGGTGGTGTTCACAGTGGTGGTGATGATGTTTACAGTGGTGGTGATGGTGTTTACAGTGGTGGATGATGTTTACAGTGGTGGATGATGTTTACAGTGGTGGTGATGATGGTGTTTACAGTGGTGGTGATGGTGGTGTTTATAGTGGTGGTGATGGTGTTTACAGTGGTGGTGATGGTGTTTACAGTGGTGGATGATGTTTACAGTGGTGGTGATGATGTTTAGAGTGGTGGTGATGGTGTTTACAGTGATAGTGACGGTGTTTACAGTGTTGGTGGTGATGGTGTTTACAGTGATAGTGACGGTGTTTACAGTGTTGGTGGTGATGTTTACAGTGTGGTTATGGCAACCAGGTGTCTCCATGTCTACAACACAAATCTACACATTGTATTTACTATGAAACCCACCAGTGAAGCTACACGTGTCTTCTGAGTTTATCTGGATGTTGATGGTAAAATGTGGAAGATCTGAAAATACTAGGTTTTCTTTGGGGACTATTTGAACCTCACAGCGTCCTGCATGTATCCCTCCACCATGAATGGAGTTTAAGACTGAGATCTTCTCTAAACTATCATAAACAGCGTCTCAGAATCAGACAGTGTGTTTATAACATCTACTGTAAGAACTTTCTGTGAGGAGCTTTTAGAGGTGGACGTCTGGTTCCATTCACCACCACTGAAAACGAGTTTTAATGAAATGAACTCTGACCTCCCAGCTGATGGGGCTGTCGGTGTGTTGGGGGTGATGGTGTTCGTGATGGTGGTCGTCCTGCAGGAAGGTGTCTTCTTCTCCTTCAGCACACACACACCTCCACTCAGACCTTAGACCGACAGAGCTGCCCCCCCACTTCTCCCCCTTTAACCTGGAATAATAATAATAAGAAGAAGAAGCAGAGTGAAAAGGAGAAGTATACTCTGTCTCTTTTTCTTTTTACCCTCCTCTCTGTCTCTCTCAATGTCTCTCTGTCTACTTCTCACAGTTCTTTCTGACTCAAATTGTTTTTGTCTTTCTTTTTTGTCTCTCTCGCTTTCTCTCTGTCTCCTTCTTTGTTTAGCCAATCCTTTTGTTTTTTTGTTTCTTTCTTTCTTTCTCTTTCTCACTGTTCCTTTTCCTCTTGCTCTCTTTTGTATGTCTCTCTCTCATTATGTCTGTCTCTTACTCTGTTTTTGTCTTTTTCTCTATCTTTCACCCTTTCTGTCTGTCTCTACCTGTGTTATTTCTCACAGTTAGTCTTTTTCTTGTTCTGTCTTTCCATTTCTCTCTCAATCACAATCTCTTTCTGTCTCTTTCTCTCACTCTCTTTTTCTGTATGTCTGCATCTGTCTCTCACACTCTGTCTCTGTCTTTCTCACTGTTATTCTCTTTCTTTGTCTGTCTCTGTCTCTCTCTTTCTCTGTCTCTCTCTCTCTTACTCGTCTATAAAGCTTTGTTTTCTCCTCAGCTCGGTTATGTGGCGCGTAACAGCGGCGACCCGTCTCTCTGCAGCTCCTCCACTTTTCTTCTTCTTTTTTCTCATCAGCTTCGCTGGAGAGGGCAGATTCTCCAGACAGCTGCTTCCGGTATGACCGCATACCTGTCCAGGTGAACAGATGAACCTGCTCTGATCAGTACATACCCTGTGTGTTGTGAGGAATATTTAATATTTATTATATTAATAGTTTTATGTTTAATATGTGTTACTGGTTTTTATTCAGTAATATAAGATCAGAAAGCTGCACACTATAACAAGAGAGTGTAAACGTTTGGAATCACTCTGATCAATAATTTATAACCAATCAGGTTTCAGATAAACATATACAGTAATTATAATCTGCTGATCCTGAGCAGCTCCACAGCTTTCAGATCAGCAGTTCACCAGGCAGATGTAAAAATGTTAGAGGAGACGATGAACAGAGTCGTAAAAGAAGTTTAAATACAATTACAATCAGAATAGATTTCAAATAAAATTAATATTAAAAACTAATTTCTACTTAAAATAAGACCCAAGATCAAAATTTTTTAATACAAATAAAATTTCAAATGAAGCTATAATTAAAATAATTCCCATATATATATATATATATATATATATATATGGAGGTTTTTTTATTCAGAATTAAGCTGTAAAATTAATATCCAGCAACAAAAAATCTAAAAATAAAAATACCCAAAATAAAACCTAATAAAATTGATACATAGAATTAAAAAATAATACAATTTTATACTCAGAATAGAAATCTACTAAAATTCATACAGAATAAATAACTAAATACATTTATACTGAGAATATAAGTCTAGCAATATTAATATATATAATTAAAATTAATATGCTGAATAGTTTTAATAAATTCATAACAGGAACAGAGATTTAGTAAAACCATTATTTAAAATAGAATTAAGCTCTAATAATGAATATCTAGACAAAATAATACCCCAAATATAAATCTAAAAAAATCAACATCCGGTAAAAATCTAATGATAGTAATTCCCAGAATTAATATTGAATATTTTGTATATCCAGAATAAAAATACAAATCGAATACAATGTATTTCCAGAATGTCTTGTATTTCAAAAGTGGTGGTTAATGTTAAACTACTTTATTACTCTTAATATAGTGAAACGTTTCTGACCAGCTCAGCAGGCGCAGCAGGAAACACGTCTGATGGATCACAGAAAGATTCCTCACTGCCAAAATAATAACAGTACATTAGACGTTATTACAGAGTCTGAACAGTTTAAAGAGCCCGTATCCTCTGTTCTTCCCCCTTTAAGAGTTTCATACATACATATCTTCTGGTTGAGGGGGCAGCTGAAACCTCTTACAGCTTCAGTGTGAGGGGCGGAGCTAAACTTCAGTACAGTCTGAATAGAATTATTTGCCATTTGTGTTTTTACACAGAGCAATCTGACCTCTAGTAGACACGACTGTGTCTGAATAAGTGTCTGATTACCAGTAAGAACAGCAGATCTGATTAGAACAGATGTAAATAATCAGACATACAATACAAAGTAACATGAATATGTTATTGTGAGAGAAGTAGATCAGATCTTGATCCAGTTTGAAGAACAAAGTTAGGTTCCAGATTTCTCCTGGACGCCCCAGACATTGTATGAATGTGTTCAGTTCTTGATTTATCTTAATGAAGTACTGAGCAGTCAAAGCAGGTATTAGATGAGAACTGATAATAATACTGGGTTGTTTAGGAGAAGCTTGGAAAGAGTTAAATAAACACACTGACGTATGGAAAAGCACTACTTACTGTATTAATACTGTTTAATATTTAATAATAAAGAATTTTACTGAGAAAATAAAAGAAAAAGTGCCTAAGTGCCTAAAACTTTGAACGGTACTGTATTTTCAGTAGTTTCTGAATCATTAACTGGTAAACTCTCGCTTTTGATTGGTCAGGTTGATGGAGGGGGAGGAACTACACACTCAGATGTTATTGGCTAGTATATGTTGATGGCTCATGGCAATGTAATCAATCATAAGATGGTGTTTAGAGGCAACAGAAATCACTACACTTACATCAAAGATTACAGAGAAACAAAAATGCAGGTTGATGTAGGTTTTTATTCAAGTTTATTCAAACCTTTTAGGATTTGTTTTCAAGTTGACTTAAGTTTTTTATGATATGGGCCCTTTAAACACATATAAATCACAGCAATACACCAATACACAAGTTATACACTGCTTGCAACTCGCACTTTATGGCTGCCGCTCTTCATACTTGCACATAAAAGCACAAATAACTTTTATTTTGTATTTTTTAACTATATATAAAATTTGTAAAAAATGATTTACTTCAACTTATATTATTACATTTATATAATTTGCTATATATTTCTATTATTTAGTTTTTTTGTTATCTTATCTATTGGAGGAACAGCAAAGTCAGAATTTCATTGTACTGTGTAACTCTCTGTTCTGCTGTGCATATGACAATAAAAATCTTGAATTGCTGTTGTTGTATTTTCACTTGAAAATCTACTTTTACCTAAAATTTAAATTTATCATTATTCATCCCAGTAAGATTTTTTTTTACTTGAGGGCAATTTACTCTACACATCTCTGGTAACGTATATTAGAGAACATTTGAGAATACTCATTAATGTATGAATCTATCTAAACTGTGCATGTAGATGAGCACGTGCAAGTGATTCCAACTCGCATTACATACATTCAAATTAAATCTCATAACCCTATTACAGAGAAACCTACCTGGGATTTTGGAGGATTTTGTGCCAATACGCATCATCATACTGTCTGAGTGCTGGAAGCTGAGAGGCGCTCTCTTGCTGACGATACACTTTTCTTGATGACCTGCAGGGGGCAGAACAAACTCAAAAATAAATCCGAGAAAGGAAAGTGTCTTTATCGCTCACAATGTACGTTAACAATGAACTTGGGGTGCAAAACGTGCCCATCTTCAATTATACTGGACACTACGAAACGATGAATCATCAAAAAGTAACATAAATACATTTATAACAAGCGTTTTCTCACAATGGACTACAAAATCAGTCGCGAGGATGACATTTCTCCAATATATTCGAACGAGCGGCGCCCGCACAGAGCCATGGGATTTGTAGTTCAATTGTGTTAGTAACCTTTTCGGTTATATTTTAAAACAAAATATACTGTTTTTATGATACCTACATTCATTCTGTGTCTATACGCTCGCAAAATTTTAGCTTTAGTTCATTTTAATCCCCTTTTCAAGCGATAATTCCGCACATAGTATAGTTTGTACTTATTTTAGTAAAAACAAAAATTAAGTAAAACGATTTACTTTTTGAAAGACATAAATTGGTCATATTCCTCCGTTTCGGCCGGTTGATTTTGGGGAAAATTAAGTGTATTTAAGCTCCACTGGTGCCACATTAGGGCAGAATAACTGCGATAAACCTGTTAGCCGGATGTTGTTAGCCTAGCAGCAGCTATTCAGTATCACGTAGCTAACAAAGTCGGTTGACGCTCTACATACAAATATTATAAGATTATATGTCTTATTACTCTTCTTTTTGAATATTTGTTCGGTTTCTGTGTGTATAATAAGGCAGCCGAGCTGCTCTGGACGTAATTAACAGGCTTAGTTTGAAGCTAAGCTAAGCTACATAAAACAGCGTTTCTGTTCCTCACAAGACGAACAAACAGGCGCGCGCGGCGAATACTGAGTGCACACGGGCTTCTAATGATTAAAATCTATTAAATTATTATTTTATTAAAGAAGAGGGTTCTTTGGTAAATGCCTTGGTTTCTTATAGTACCATGGGTTCTATGCGCCTGGTGAAAGAGTTCTTCAGATTTATGTTGTATATGGTTCTGTATAGCACCAAAAAGGATTTTACTATTTACATTGTTAAGTTTGTAAAATAGGAGAACCATTCTTGATGGTAGAACCATTTTTGGAAAGGTTGTAGAACCCTTGTCTTTACTAAAGAACTAAAATTCCAAGCACCCACTTGTACCTACACACTGTCCACTGTATCAGCTCCATTGACCATATAGGAGCTCCACTTACAGACTGTAGTTCATCTGATTCTCTGTATACTTTATTACTCTGTTCTTTAATGATCAGGACCCCCACAGGACCACCACAGAGCAGATACTATTGGGAGGTGGGTCATTCTCTGTGTTAGTGTGTGTTGTGCTGGTGTGAATGGATCAGACACAGCAGTGCTGCTGCTGGAGGGTTTAAACACCTCAGGATCACTGCTGGACTGAGAATCGTCCACCAACCAAAACTATTCAGACAGCAGTGTCCTGTGGGCGGCGTCCTGTGTCCACTGATGAAGAACTAGAGGAACACAAACTGTGCAGCAGCAGATGAGCTACTGTCTCTGACTTTACATCTACAAGGTGGACCAGCAAGTAGTAGGAGTGTCTAACAGAGTGGACAGTGAGTGGACACAGTGTTTAAACACTCCAGCAGCAGCACTGCTGTGTCTGATCCACTCAAGTAGTAGGAGTGTCTAATAAAGTATACAGAGAATCAGATGAACTACAGTCTGTAAGTGAAGCTCCTATATGGCCAGTGGAGCTGATAAAAGATTGAGATTGATGGAGAATGTGTTTTATATGGTTCTGCATAGAACAAGCTTGACATCATACATTTTTTAGAACTGGTTGTCTGAACAACCGTTTCACCATGCAGAACTATTTTGCCATGAAATGGTATTTTATGTAGAACTCTTGGTCCTATTTTATATAAAGGATAAGTTCATTATAAATGTAAAGATTTCTCCATATTTCAGTGATCAGAAAATAAACTGAGTGATTCCAAGTGATTTAATGTAAAACAGTTCCCTTTTACAGATATTTACCAACACAGATGTTCTTTACAGTCAGTGGTGGTGATGGGAACCAGGGGTCTTCATATCTACACATTGTATTAACTATGAAACCCACCAGTGAAGCTACACGTGTCTTCTGAGTTTATCTGGATGTTGATGGTAAAATGTGGAAGATCTGAAAATACTAGGTTTTCTTTGGGGACTATTTGAACCTCACTGTGTCCTGCATGTATCCCTCCACCATGAATGGAGTTTAAGACTGAGATCTTCTCTAAACTATCATAAACAGCGTCTCAGAATCAGACAGTGTATTTAAAACATCTACTGTAAGAACTTTCTGTGAGGAGCTTTTAGAGGTGGACGTCTGGTTCCATTCACCTCCACTGTGAACAGTTCTGATTTTGTTTACTTCTGAAATATACAGAAGTTGGGACTGAAGACATTTCAGTAAAGTATGTACAGGTTGATGTTCAGCTCTGTTAACAGCTCTCTGTAAGTGTTCAGGATCTGAGGAGACAATGCTCCACAGCTCGGAGTCTTCTTTGTCCTGTTTTTCCTTTCATAATACTCCAGATGTTTTCAGTAGGTGACCAGTGGTCTGGACTGCAGGCAGGTCGGTTTAGCAGCTGGACTCTTTCACTGCGGAGCTGCTGCTGTAATCTATGTGGAATCTAGTTGATTGTATTGGTGAAGCAAACAGAAAAAGACAAAACAGAAAAACTGAGTTTCACAGATGTGCAGGTCACCCCCCACATATCATCACAAACGCTGACTTTAAACTGTGTGTTTCTAACAAACCTAAGGTGCGTCTGAAATCTCCTACTTGTCTACTACTCAGTAGTAAATCAGTAGGTGAGAGCGGCTAGTATGTCTGAATACTCAGTAGTAAATCAGTAGGTGAGCGCGGCTAGTATGTCTGAATACTCAGTAGTAAATCAGTAGGTGAGCGCGGCTAGTATGTCTGAATACTCAGTAGTAAATCAGTAGGTGAGCGCGGCTAGTATGTCTGAATACTCAGTAGTGAAATCAGTAGGCGAGCGTGGCTAGTATGTCTGAATACTCAGTAGTAAATCAGTAGGTGAGCGTGGCTAGTATGTCTGAATACTCAGTAGTAAATCAGTAGGTGAGCGTGGCTAGTATGTCTAATACTCAGTAGTAAATCAGTAGGTGAGTGAGGCTAGTATGTCTGAATACTCAGTAGTAAATCAGTAGGCGAGCGCGGCTAGTATGTCTGAATACTCAGTAGTAAATCAGTAGGTGAGCGTGGCTAGTATGTCTGAATACTCAGTAGTAAATCAGTAGGTGAGCGTGGCTAGTATGTCTGAATACTCAGTAGTAAATCAGTAGGTGAGCGTGGCTAGTATGTCTGAATACTCAGTAGTAAATCAGTAGGCGAGCGCGGCTAGTATGTCTGAATACTCAGTAGTAAATCAGTAGGTGAGCGCGGCTAGTATGTCTGAATACTCAGTAGTAAATCAGTAGGTGAGCGTGGCTAGTATGTCTGAATACTCAGTAGTAAATCTGTAGGTGAGCGTGGCTGGTATGTCTGAATACTCAGTAGTAAATCAGTAGGCGAGCGTGTCTAGTATGTCTGAATACTCAGTAGTAAATCAGTAGGCGAGCGCGGCTAGTATGTCTGAATACTCAGTAGTAAATCAGTAGGCGAGCGCGGCTAGTATGTCTGAATACTCAGTAGTAAATCAGTAGGTGAGCGCGGCTAGTATGTCTGAATACTCAGTAGTAAATCAGTAGGTGAGCGCGGCTAGTACGTCTGAATACTCAGTAGTAAATCAGTAGGCGAGCGTGGCTAGTATGTCTGAATACTCAGTAGTAAATCAGTAGGCGAGAGCCGCTAGTACGTCTGAATACTCAGTAGTAAATCAGTAGGCGAGAGCGGCTAGTATGTCTGAATGGCTGATAAACAATGATTACATTCCTCCCGTTTCATCTTCTCTGATCTACAGCTCCACACCGTCTGATACATAATCAGATAAAAACACAGATCAGATTCACTAAAAGATCTAAATCTGTCAGTAAGCGAGGTTTTAAATGAATAGCAGGACTTTTACGGTGGTGGTCTGACGTCTTGCGTCACAGGACGCTGGTGGACGTAGTACGTCTGAGATTGTGTGGTACTAAAACTCTCCTACTGAAATTAACTACTAGTCTGACGCTCCAGCAGCACGTACTGACTCTAATCCAGTACCTACTGACTAGTAGACCATTTCAGACGCACCTCCTTATTTCTGAAACACTCTTTGGGTGACCCCTCCCTTTCTTTACTTCTGAAAGACTCCGCCTCTCTGGGTGACCGCTCTGGGAGGCTCTTTTATACCCAGTTATGTTACTCACTTGTTGTTTATATTTTCTTTGATCTTTTGTCAGTTCTGTTCGGTTCTGGAGTCTCTCTGCTGTAGAACCTGGTGAGTAACTTTATAAAGTTCACTAAAACTGGTTTACTGTATGTACCATATATACATATACATACATACGAACAGTGCACACTCAACATAGATGGTTCTTCGAAGGTTCTTTAGTGAAGACAGTGAGAACCATGAGTTCCACCTAAAACCAGTTCATGCTTATATGGTTCTTTTATGTAGTTCTTTGGAACGATGTTTTTTTTTCCATAAAGCACCAAAAAGGTTCTGCACTCTTAACAAAGATGGCTCTTCAGTAAAGCCAGTGACAACCAAGAGTTTAGAACCATTCCATGCCTAAATGGGTATTTTATATAGTTTATATAGTTTATATAGTTTATATAGTTATATAGATTGATAATTGGATTTGGTTCCACATTGTACCCAAAAGGGTTCTACATATTTAACATAGGTGGTTCTTCGAAGATTCTTTAGTAAAGACTGTGAGGACCAGTTCATGCTGTTGCCAGTTACACTAAGTTATCAGATAGTATTTATTGGATACTAACAATAGAAACTATCATCAACAAGTGTTTCATCATTTGTTTGGATTATACTCAGTGCTGTTCCTTCTTCCTCCTGCAGGGCAGTTTCTTTTTTTGGAGAGAGCTGATGTGTTAGTGAAGGTGACGTGGAGCTCTATTAACAGACCCCTCTGCTGTCACTTTAACACTGCCCCCCTCTTCCTCCCCTCCTGCCTTTACAAAAATGACTCGGACCACTGCCGGATACCATCACTCTGAGCGGTGTTTTTGTTCTCCCACCTGTATTCCGGCAAATCCCGCCCCCTGCGTGACGAGTATCTACTACTACTCCCTTTATTTTTATTTTTTACAAGAACTGAAGAGGGACTCACTGTCAAAGTGAGAGGAGGGGAGGCCTATATATATATATATATATATATATATATATATATATATATAATATTATAAATATTATTATACCATAGAAAATAAACAAAACACCACCAAAGAAAGTCTCACTTCTCTTTAAATTATAATTATTATTATTTTACAAAAATAAACGATAATATTATGGATGTAATTAGTGGCAACACTACACATATTAAATTATCCGGATAGAAACAATAAATAATAAAAAATATTTTAGAAAGAAAATGCAGCGTCACTCGTTCCGCGAAAAAGTTTCAGAAGCTCCGCCCACCTTGCGCTGTGATTGGATAGAAGTCGACAAACGCTAGATTTACACAGTACTATTTATAAATGTTCTGTTTTTAATACTTGTTGTTGTTGTTGTTGTTATTCTTATTAATATTATGACATTAAAACATTTGCGGTATTTTAGAGCGGCGGAACTCGTGTGACGTTGAACCGCCAGCCAATAGCCGCGCATGAGGGGCGGGGCTTTACGGAATGCGGGTGGGGAAACAAATAATGTCGTAGCGGAGGGATCTACCGGGGAGAGCAGGCAGGGCCCGAAACACCGGCGACTTTTTTTTTCCTCTCCCGTTTTATTTCCGTCGCTTTGATCTTTTTAATCCACTTCAGGGTCGCTCAGTCACCGTGTAGGAGTTTTTTGGGATTAATTCGGGAAAACCGGCGGATTGTTTCAGGTTTTCTCCTCCTGTTCAGGACTGTGACTCACTGTGATTTGGGATAGGTCATATCTTGGACTGTTCTGGTTTTAAACTCCACGTTTTGTCGCGGAGGAGAGTCGGAGAGTCGGGAGTCGGGAGTCGGGGAGAGATCGCGGGGTCGTCTCTGCTGCTGTGGCCTGTTTGTGTTGTGGATGTGAGTTTGTGGGAGAAGACTGGACGAAGCGGAGGGAGAGAAAAAAACTTCCACCCAACTTTCCTCTCCGTCTCCCTCCGCCGCCATGTGGACAGAGCTCAGGCCAACAGGTGCTGCTGGCTGAGGACGATCAGAGACTCTGAGCTTTGATCTTTTTCTTTTTCCCTCTTGTTTATATTTTCTTTTATCTTTTGTCGGTTCTGTTCGGTTCTGGAGTCACTCTGCTGTAGAACCTGGTGAGTAACTTCATAGAGTTCACTGAAACTGGTGTACTGTATGTACCGTATATACACATAACAGTGCACACTCAACATAGACGGTTCTTCAAAGGTTCTTTAGTGAAGACAGTGAGAACCATGAGTTCTACCTAAAACCAATTCATGCTTATATGGTTCTTTTATGTAGTTCTTTGGAACGATGGTTGTTTTTGGTTCTAAAAAGCACTAAAAAAAGGTTCTGCACTCTTAACAAAGATGGTTCTTCAGTAAAGCAAGTGACAACCAAAGAGTTTTACATAGAACCATTACATGCTTATATGGTTCTTTTATGTAGTTCTTTGGAACGATGGTTGTTTTTGGTTTCATAAAGCACCAAAAAAAGTTCTACACATTTAGAATAGATGTGTCGTCAATGGTTCTTGAGGAACCAGTGAGAACTATGAGATTTACGTAGAATCATTACATGCTTACTTGGTTCTTCAGAGTGAGGGTCATATATTGTTCCATATAGCACCAAAAAGGGTTCTGCACACCTAACAAAGATGGTTCTTCAATGGTTCTTCAGTAAAGCCAGTGACAACCAAGAGTTTTACATAGAACCTTTCCATGCCTAAATGGTTCTTTACATGGTTCTTTAGATTGATGGTTAGATATGGTTCCACATAGTACCAAAAAGGGTTCTGTACATTTAAAATAGGTGGTTCTTCAAAGATTCTCTAGTGAAGACTGTGAGAACCAGTTCATGCTTAAATAGTTTTGACATGGTTCTTCAGGTTGATAGTTGTATTTGGTTCCATATAGCACCAAAAGAAGGGTTTTGCACATTTAGAATAGATGTCTCGTCAATGGTTCTTCAGGAAGGTCAGTGAGAACCATGAGATCTACATAGAATGAATCATTACATGGTTCTTCAGAAAGAGGGTCATATATTGTTCCATATAGCCCAGAAAAGGGTTCTGCACATTTAACATAAATGGTTCTTGAGTAAAGGCAATGAGAACCATAAGTTCTACATGGAACAGTTCTTTAAATTGATGGTTGTATAAAGTTCTATATAGAATCTTTTGATAATGGTTCTATATAGCACCAAAAAGGGTTCTCCTGTTCCTGTGTCAGGCTTGCGATAGTAGCAGAACACTTTTTAGTACTATACGCTCTACATACGAGTTCTCAAGGGTTCTTTTGGTGAACCATTATTTTGTTCATGTGTTCTGTAGAGAAACATTTCATACTTAATTGGTTCTTTATGGTTCTATATAGCACCAAAATAGGTTCTTCTGTTGTTATAGTGTCAAGCTTGACTCCAAAATGTATGGTTCTTCAAGCGTTCTTTATTAAACCATAAACACACTTAAATGTCTCTTCAGGGTGTTGTTATGTGTGGTTCTATGTAGCACCAAACAGGGCTCTGCTGTTGTGACAATGCCAAGCTTGTAACAGTAACAGAACACGAACTGTCAATCTGAAGAACCATTTCAGGACAAAATGGTTCTATATAGAACTCCTAGTTCTAACCATTCCTTTTCATTAAAGAATCTTTAAAGAACCATCTTTTTGTGTTTAGAGTGCAGAACCCGTTTAGTGCTCTGCGGAATCAGGCAACACGTTCTCTGTCAATTTGAAGAGCCACCATGCAGAGGTTCTAAACAACAACAACAATAACCACCTTGCCTTTACTGAAGAACACTTGAAGAACCCTCTTCATGTCGTTCTGATGTTTGGAGCTTCTCTGAAGGACCTGCTTAGACGTGAGGAGCCTGAATCTCAGTTCACGCTCAGTGTTAGTGAATGTAGGTGTAGAACCGGAGAAGAACAGGGTCCTGGTTCTCTAGTGCACTAAACTGGTCACCGTTTGTTTGTGAAACAGTTTCTGGAAGCATGTTCTAGATAATGAGGACCACAGGCTGAAGATCAGCTGACGGGCTGAGCTCTTTATCACTCAGCCGGTTTATTTACTCCACAAACCCGTCGAGTTGGTTTCTCCTCTGACGCAACACGTCTGGAGAGCAGATGTTTACTGGAGAAGATCTGCTCATCAGCAGCTCCTGGAGAGCTGGATCTGACCACAGGGCGGTCCGCAGTCTGACCTGCTGACCTGTGGTCAGTTTCTGCTTGTGTTTCAGTTCGTCCAGATACGCCGACTAATAATCAGTATTGATCATTCAGGTTAATATAACACAGACTAACACATACCTACATACCCACATACCCACCCCCACCCATATCCACCCCCACCCACACCAACTCATACACACCCACCCCCACCCATACCCACCCACCCTCATCCACCCACACCAACTCATACCCACCCTCATACCCACCTCCACCCCCACCCACCCACACCCACTCATACCCACCCCCACCCACTCATACCCACCCCCACCCTCATCCACCCATACCCACCCACCCTCATCCACTCACACCAACTCATACCCACCCACACCCACTCATACCCACCCCCCACCCACTCATACCCACCCTCATCCACCCACCCCAACTCATACCCACCCACCCCCACCCATACCCACCCACCCTCATCCACTCACACCAACTCATACCCACCCACCCCTGTCATACATGCCCACCCCCTCTCATACCCACACCCACCCATATCCACCCCACCCTCATCCACCCACACCCACTCATACCCACCCACACCAACTCATACCCACCCACCCCCTCTCATACCCACCCCCTCTCATACCCACCCCCACCCTCATCCACCCACACCCACTCATACCCACCCACACCCACTCATACCCACCCCCACCCACTCATACCCACCCTCATCCACCCACCCCCACCCATACCCACCCACCCCCACCCATACCCACCCACCCTCATCCACTCACACCAACTCATACCCACCCACCCCTGTCATACATGCCCACCCCCTCTCATACCCACACCCACCCATATCCACCCCACCCTCATCCACCCACACCAACTCATACCCACCCACCCCCTCTCATACATACCCACCCCCTCTCATACCCACCCCCAGCCTCATCCACCCACACCAACTCATACCCACCCCCACCCTCATCCACCCCACCCTCACCCACCCACACCAACTCATACCCACCCACCCCCTCTCATACATACCCACCCCCTCTCTTACACCTGCTCTCATCCACCCTCACCCACTTACACCTGCCCTCATCCACCCTCACCCACTTACACCTGCCCTCATCCACCCTCACCCACTTACACCTGCCCTCATCCACCCTCACCCACTTACACCTGCTCTCATCCACCCTCACCCACTTACACCTGCTCTCATCCACCCTCACCCACTTACTCCTGCCCTCATCCACCCTCACCCACTTACTCCTGTTCTCATCCACCCTCACCCACTTACTCCTCTCCTCTCCTCCTCTCCTCTCCTCTCCTCCTCTCCTCTCCTCTCCTCTCCTCTCCTCCTCTCCTCTCCTCCTCTCCTCTCCTCCTCTCCTCTCCTCCTCTCCTCCTCTCCTCTCCTCCTCTCCGTATCCCACACACACTGCTCCTGATGTTCCTGCGTGTTGAACTAGGTCCTGTCTGTGTTTCTGCTGGAGGCGTCAGACGGAGGTTCATTCCTGACAAATTGATACTCGCAGAATTTTAAAGAATCCACACCGAAGATTCATAACCAGCCGCAGGGTCTCCGTCACTCCCCCCTCCGTCACTCCCCCCCTCCGTCACTCCCCCCCTCCGTCACTCCCTCCTCCTTCAGTCTCCCTCCGTCACTCCCTCCTCCTTCAGTCTCCCTCCGTCACTCCCTCCTCCGTCACTCCCTCCTCCGTCACTCCCTCCTCCTTCAGTCTCCCTCCGTCACTCCCCCCTCCGTCACTCCCTCCTCCGTCACTCCCTCCTCCTTCAGTCTCCCTCCGTCACTCCCCCCTCCGTCACTCCCTCCTCCGTCACTCCCTCCTCCTTCAGTCTCCCTCCGTCACTCCCCCCCTCCGTCACTCCCCTCCTCCGTCACTCCCTCCTCCTTCAGTCTCCCTCCGTCACTCCCCCCTCCGTCACTCCCCCCCTCCGTCACTCCCCCCTCCGTCACTCCCCCCTCCGTCACTCCCTCCTCCTTCAGTCTCCCTCCGTCACTCCCTCCTCCTTCAGTCTCCCTCCGTCACTCCCCCCTCCGTCACTCCCCCCCTCCGTCACTCCCCCCTCCTTCAGTCTCCCTCCGTCACTCCCCCCTCCGTCACTCCCCCCCTCCTTCAGTCTCCCTCCGTCACTCCCCCCCTCCGTCACTCCCTCCTCCTTCAGTCTCCCTCCGTCACTCCCCCCCTCCGTCACTCCCCCCTCCGTCACTCCCCCCCTCCGTCACTCCCTCCTCCTTCAGTCTCCCTCTGTCACTCCCTCCTCCTTCAGTCTCCCTCCGTCACTCCCCCCTCCGTCACTCCCTCCTCCGTCACTCCCTCCTCCTTCAGTCTCCCTCCGTCACTCCCCCCCTCCGTCACTCCCCCCTCCGTCACTCCCCTCCTCCTTCAGTCTCCCTCCGTCACTCCCTCCTCCTTCAGTCTCCCTCCGTCACTCCCCCCTCCGTCACTCCCCCCTCCGTCACTCCCTCCTCCTTCAGTCTCCCTCTGTCACTCCCTCCTCCTTCAGTCTCCCTCCGTCACTCCCCCCTCCGTCACTCCCTCCTCCTTCAGTCTCCCTCCTTCACTCCCTCCTCCTTCACTCCCTCCTCCTTCAGTCTCCCTCCGTCACTCCCTCCTCCTTCAGTCTCCCTCCTTCAGTCTCCCTCCGTCACTCCCTCCTCCTTCACTCCCTCCTCCTTCAGTCTCCCTCCGTCACTCCCTCCTCCTTCAGTCTCCCTCCGTCACTCCCCCTTCCGTCACTCCCCTCCTCCTTCAGTCTCCCTCCTTCACTCCCTCCTCCTTCACTCCCTCCTCCTTCAGTCTCCCTCCGTCACTCCCCCCTCCTTCAGTCTCCCTCCTTCAGTCTCCCTCCTTCAGTCTCCCTCCGTCACTCCCCACTCCTTCAGTTATTCCCTCCATCACTCCCCACTCCTTCAGTCTCCCCTCCTTCAGTCTCCCCTCTTTCAGTCTCCCCTCCTTCAGTCTCCCCTCTTTCAGTCTCCCCTCTTTCAGTCTCCCATTCTTCAGTCTCCCTATCTTCAGTATTCCCTCTTTCAGTTATTCCCTCCTTCAGTTATTCCCTTCTTCATTCTCCCCTCCTTCAATCAGTCCCTCCTTTAGCCTCCTCTCCTTCAGTTATTCCCTTCTTCATTCTCCCCTCCTTCAATCAGTCCCTCCTTCAGTCTGAGCAGAGCAGAGTATGAGCAGAGTGTCACTGCTGACTCAGCACTTTAATCATTTCGTAACACACTGAGAACATTTTGTCACTCGGGACCACTCGGACCCCCGTCTGTGTCAGAGCTCAGTCTGGAGTCAGTAAGACCGACTCGTATCCTCACCACCTTAACAAACACCTGTAACTAAACTGATGCAGTTACTATCAGACCCACCAGTGAAGCTACACGTGTCTTCTGAGTTTATCTGGATGTTGATGGTAAAATGTGGAAGATCTGAAAATACTAGGTTTTCTTTGGGGACTATTTGAACCTCACAGCGTCCTGCATGTATCCCTCCACCATGAATGGAGTTTAAGACTGAGATCTTCTCTAAACTATCATAAACAGCGTCTCAGAATCAGACAGTGTATTTATAACATCTACTGTAAGAACTTTCTGTGAGGAGCTTTTAGAGGTGGACGTCTGGTTCCATTCAGAGAGAGAGAGAGAGAGAGAGAGAGAGAGAGAGAGAGAGAGAGAGAGAGAGAGAGAGAGAGAGAGAGAGAGAGAGAGAGAGAGAGAGAGAGAGAGAGAGAGAGAGAGAGAGAGAGAGAGAGAGAGAGAGAGAGAGAGAGAGCTATGTGAACTGATGTGTGATGTAAGGTGAAGTTCTCCTCTCGGTTCCTCAGTCTGAGCTCCTGATTCTACTTGGTGATCGTCTGAACTGTAAACACACGGTACACTTTAAACTCAGCTTACTGACCACACCAGCCCTAGTGTGTGTGAGTGTGTGTAAATGTGAGTGTGTTAGTGTGTGTGTGTGTGTCTGAGCGAGAGTGTTTGTGTTTGTGAGTGTGATTGTGAGTGTGTGTGTCTGAGCGAGAGTGTTTGTGTGTGTGAGTGTGATTGTGAGTGTGTGTGTCTGAGCGAGAGTGTTTGTGTGTGTGTGTCTGAGCGAGAGTGTGTGAGTATTAGTATGTGTGTGTGTTGTGTGTGTGTGTGTGTATGTGAGTATGTGTGTGTGAGTGTGTATGTGAGTATGTGTGTGAGTGTGTATGTGAGTATGTGTGTTGTATGTGAGTGTGTGTGTTAGTGAGTGAGTGTGTGTGTGTGTTTGTATGTGAGTGTGTATGTGAGTATGTGTGTGAGTGTGTGTTTGAGTGTCTGTGAGTGTGTATGTGAGTGTGTGTTTGAGTGTGTCTGAGCGAGAGTGTTTGTGTGTGTGAGTGTGATTGTGAGTGTGTGTGTCTGAGCGAGAGTGTGTGAGTATTAGTATGTGTGTGTGTTGTATGTGAGTGTGTGTGTTAGTGAGTGAGTGTGTGTGTGTATGTGAGTATGTGTGTGTGAGTGTGTATGTGAGTATGTGTGTTGTATGTGAGTGTGTGTGTTAGTGAGTGAGTGTGTGTGTGTGTGTTTGTATGTGAGTGTGTATGTGTGTGAGTGTGTGTTTGAGTGTGTATGTGAGTGTGTATGTGAGTGTGTGTTTGAGTGTGTATGTGTGTGTGTCTGAGCGAGAGTGTTTGTGTGTGTGAGTGTGTTTGTGAGTGTGTGTGTCTGAGCGAGAGTGTGTGAGTATTAGTATGTGTGTGTGTTGTATGTGAGTGTGTGTGTTAGTGAGTGTGTGTGTGTGTATGTGAGTATGTGTGTGTGAGTGTGTATGTGAGTATGTGTGTGAGTGTGTATGTGAGTATGTGTGTTGTATGTGAGTGTGTGTGTTAGTGAGTGAGTGTGTGTGTGTGTGTGTGTGTGTTTGTATGTGAGTGTGTATGTGAGTATGTGTGTGAGTGTGTGAGTGAGTGTGTGTTTGAGTGTGTATGTGAGGGTATGTGAGTGTGTATGTGAGTGTGTGTTTGAGTGTGTATGTGTGTGTGTCTGAGCGAGAGTGTGTGAGTATTAGTATGTGAGTGTGTGTGTGTTGTATGTGAGTGTGTGTGTGTGTGTGTGTGTGTGTTTGTGTTTGAGTGTGTGTTTGAGTGTGTATGTGAGTGTGTCTGTGAGTGTGTGTGAGTGTGTGTGTGTGTTTGTATGTGAGTGTGTATGTGAGTATGTGTGTGAGTGTGTGTTTGAGTGTGTATGTGAGTGTGTGTTTGAGTGTGTATGTGTGTGTGTCTGAGCGAGAGTGTTTGTGTGTGTGAGTGTGATTGTGAGTGTGTGTGTCTGAGCGAGAGTGTGTGAGTATTAGTATGTGTGTGTGTTGTATGTGAGTGTGTGTGTTAGTGAGTGAGTGTGTGTGTGTATGTGAGTATGTGTGTGTGAGTGTGTATGTGAGTGTGTGTGAGTGTGTATGTGAGTATGTGTGTTGTATGTGAGTGTGTGTGTTAGTGAGTGAGTGTGTGTGTGTGTTTGTATGTGAGTGTGTGTTTGAGTGTGTGTTTGAGTGTGTATGTGAGTGTGTATGTGAGTGTGTGTTTGAGTGTGTATGTGTGTGTGTCTGAGCGAGAGTGTTTGTGTGTGTGAGTGTGTTTGTGAGTGTGTGTGTCTGAGCGAGAGTGTGTGAGTATTAGTATGTGTGTGTGTTGTATGTGAGTGTGTGTGTTAGTGAGTGAGTGTGTGTGTATGTGAGTATGTGTGTGTGAGTGTGTATGTGAGTATGTGTGTGAGTGTGTATGTGAGTATGTGTGTTGTATGTGAGTGTGTGTGTTAGTGAGTGAGTGTGTGTGTGTGTGTGTTTGTATGTGAGTGTGTATGTGAGTATGTGTGTGAGTGTGTATGTGAGTGTGTGTTTGAGTGTGTATGTGAGGGTCTGTGAGTGTGTATGTGAGTGTGTGTTTGAGTGTGTATGTGTGTGTGTCTGAGCGAGAGTGTGTGAGTATTAGTATGTGAGTGTGTGTGTGTTTGTGTTTGTGTTTGAGTGTGTGTTTGAGTGTGTCTGTGAGTGAGTGTGTGTTTGTATGTGAGTGTGTGTTTGAGTGTGTGTTTGAGTGTGTATGTGAGTGTGTATGTAAGTGTGTATGTGAGTTTGTGTGTGTGTGTCTGTGAGTGTGTGTGTGTGTGTGTGTGTGTGTGTGTTGTATGTGAGTATGTGTGTTGTATGTGAGTGTGTGTGTTAGTGAGTGAGTGTGTGTATGTGAGTGTGTATGTGAGTGTGTGTGTGTGTGTGTGTATGTGAGTGTGTGTGTGTGTGTGTGTATGTGAGTGTGTGTGTGTGTGTGTGAGTATTACAGAGAGACTAAGAGATAATGACAGACATTCCACAGACTAACATAAAGATACTCTCTCTCTCTCTCTCTCTCTCTCTCTCTCTCTCTCTCTCTCTCTCTCTCTCTTTCTTTCATCTCTCTCTCATCCTTTTTCATCTCTCCCTCCCTCTCTCTCTCTCTTTCCCCCCTTCTTTTTCTCTCTTTGATCTTTTTCTCTCTTCTCTTTCCTCTCTCTCTCTCTCCTCCTTCTCTCTTTTGCTTACTTTTTCTCTCTCTACCCCCTCTTCACTCCCTATTTCTTATTTCTCTTTCTCTGTTTTCTCTCTCACTCTCTTTCTCTATATCTTTATCTTCTGTTTCTTGTTTTGTCTGTGTCTGTCTCTCTATCACTTTCTTCTTTCACTTTCTCTTTATTTTTCCCTCTTGCCTTTTTTCTTGCTCTCTCTGTGCCTCTGTTTGTCTTTCTCTCTTTTTCTTGAGTTCTGTGTGAGCAGCGTCTCAGCGTGTCTGTCCTGCAGCCGGAGAGTCCGATCAGTTCTGGATCAGTTCACAGTTAAAGTCTGTAGTTCAGTGGGAGCTCTGGCGGTTCAGTGGGGGCTCTGGCGGTTCGATGGGGGCTCTGGCGGTTCAGTGGGAGCTCTGGCGGTACGGTGGGAGCTCTGGCGGTACGGTGGGAGCTCTGGCGGTACAGTGGGAGCTCTGGCGGTACGGTGGGAGCTCTGGCGGTACGGTGGGGGCTCTGGCGGTACGGTGGGAGCTCTGGCGGTACGGTGGGAGCTCTGGCGGTACAGTGGGGGCTCTGGCGGTACAGTGGGAGCTCTGGCGGTACAGTGGGAGCTCTGGCGGTACAGTGGGGGCTCTGGCGGTACAGTGGGAGCTCTGGCGGTACAGTGGGGGCTCTGGCGGTACGGTGGGAGCTCTGGCGGTACGGTGGGGGCTCTGGCGGTACGGTGGGGGCTCTGGCGGTACGGTGGGGGCTCTGGCGGTACGGTGGGGGCTCTGGCGGTACGGTGGGGGCTCTGGCGGTACGGTGGGAGCTCTGGCGGTACGGTGGGAGCTCTGGCGGTACGGTGGGAGCTCTGGCGGTACGGTGGGAGCTCTGGCGGTTCGGTGGGGGCTCTGGCGGTACGGTGGGAGCTCTGGCGGTACGGTGGGAGCTCTGGCGGTTCGGTGGGGGCTCTGGCGGTACGGTGGGAGCTCTGGCGGTACGGTGGGAGCTCTGGCGGTACGGTGGGAGCTCTGGCGGTACGGTGGGGGCTCTGGCGGTACGGTGGGAGCTCTGGCGGTACAGTGGGAGCTCTGGCTGTGCGGTGGGGGCTCTGGCTGTGGGGTGGGGGCTCTGGCTGTGGGGTGGGGGCTCTGGCTAAGGGGTGGGGGGCTCTGGCGGTGCGGTGGGGGCTCTGGCGGTGCGGTGGGGGCTCTGGCTATGGGGTGGGGGCTCTGGCTGTGCGGTGGGGGCTCTGGCTGTGCGGTGGGGGCTCTGGCTGTGGGGTGGGGGCTCTGGTTGTGCGGGTGGGGGCTCTGGCTGTGGGGTGGGGGCTCTGGCTGTGCGGTGGGGGCTCTGGCGGTGCGGTGGGGGCTCTGACTGTTCGGTGGGGGCTCTGACTGTTCGGTGGGGGCTCTGGCTATGGGGTGGGGGCTCTGGCTGTTCGTTGGGGCTCTGGCTGTGCGGTGGGGGCTCTGGCGGTGCGGTGGGGGCTCTGGCTGTGCGGTGGGGGCTCTGGCTGTGCGGTGGGGGCTCTGGCTGTGCGGTGGGGGCTCTGGCTGTGCGGTGGGGTTCTGGCTGTGCGGTGGGGGCTCTGGCTGTGCGGTGGGAGCTTTGGCGGTACGGTGGGAGCTCTGGCGGTGCGGTGGGAGCTTTGGCGGTACGGTGGGAGCTTTGGCGGTGCGGTGGGAGCTTTGGCGGTGCGGTGGGAGCTCTGGCGGTACGGTGGGAGCTCTGGCGGTACGGTGGGGGCTCTGGCGGTACGGTGGGAGCTCTGGCGGTACGGTGGGAGCTCTGGCTGTGGGGTGGGGGCGCTGGCTGTTCGGTGGGAGCTCTTGCGGTGCGGTGGGGGCTCTGGCTGTGGGGTGGGGGCTCTGGCTGTGCGGTGGGGGCTCTGACTGTGCGGTGGGGGCTCTGACTGTGCGGTGGGGGCTCTGACTGTGCGGTGGGGGCTCTGGCGGTGCGGTGGGGGCTCTGACTGTGCGGTGGGGGCTCTGGCTGTGCGGTGGGGGCTCTGGCTGTGCGGTGGGGGCTCTGGCTGTGCGGTGGGGGCTCTGGCGGTGCGGTGGGGGCTCTGGCGGTGCGGTGGGGGCTCTGGCGGTGCGGTGGGGGCTCTGGCTGTGCGGTGGGGGATCTGGCGGTGCGGTGGGGGCTCTGGCTGTGCGGTGGGGGCTCTGGCGGTGCGGTGGGGGCTCTGGCTGTGCGGTGGGGGCTCTGGCTGTGGGGTGGGGGCTCTGGCTGTGCGGGGGGCTCTGGCTGTGCGGTGGGGGCTCTGGCTGTGCGGTGGGGGCTCTGGCTGTGCGGTGGGGGCTCTGGCGGTGCGGTGGGGGCTCTGACTGTTCGGTGGGGGCTCTGACTGTTCGGTGGGGGCTCTGACTGTTCGGTGGGGGCTCTGACTGTTCGGTGGGGGCTCTGGCTGTGGGGTGGGGGCTCTGGCTGTGGGGTGGGGGCTCTGGCTGTGCGGTGGGGGCTCTGGCTGTGGGGTGGGGGCTCTGGCTGTGCGGTGGGGGCTCTGGCAGTGGGGTGGGGGCTCTGACTGTGCGGTGGGGGCTCTGGCGGTGCGGTGGGGGCTCTGACTGTTCGGTGGGGGCTCTGGCTGTTCGTTGGGGCTCTGGCGGTGCGGTGGGGGCTCTGGCTGTGCGGTGGGGGCTCTGACTGTGCGGTGGGGGCTCTGGCGGTGCGGTGGGGGCTCTGACTGTTCGGTGGGGACTCTGGCTGTTCGTTGGGGCTCTGGCGGTGCGGTGGGGGCTCTGGCTGTGCGGTGGGGTCTCTGGCTGTGCGGTGGGGGCTCTGGCTGTGCGGTGGGGTCTCTGGCTGTGCGGTGGGGGCTCTGGCTGTGCGGTGGGGGCTCTGGCTGTGCGGTGGGGGCTCTGGCTGTTCGTTGGGGGCTCTGATTGTTCGGTGGGGGCTCTGACTGTTCGGTGGGGGCTCTGGCGGTGCGGTGGGGGCTCTGGCGGTGCGGTGGGGGCTCTGGCTGTGCGGTGGGGGCTCTGGCGGTGCGGTGGGGGCTCTGGCGGTGCGGTGGGGGCTCTGGCGGTGCGGTGGGGGGCTCTGGCGGTGCGGTGGGGTCTCTGGCTGTGCGGTGGGGGCTCTGGCTGTGCGGTGGGGGCTCTGGCTGTGCGGTGGGGGCTCTGGCTGTTCGTTGGGGGCTCTGGCTGTGCGGTGGGGGCTCTGACTGTTCGGTGGGGGCTCTGACTGTTCGGTGGGGGCTCTGGCTGTGCGGTGGGAGCTCTGACTGTTCGGTGGGGGCTCTGACTGTTCGGTGGGGGCTCTGACTGTTCGGTGGGGGCTCTGGCTGTGCGGTGGGAGCTCTGGCGGTGCGGTGGGGGCTCTGGCGGTGCGGTGGGGGCTCTGGCGGTGCGGTGGGGGCTCTGGCGGTGCGGTGGGGGCTCTGAGTGCTGCAGCTGATGGTTTAAGTGTGGAGGTGTTTACGGGAACGTTCAGTGAGGCTCCAGGACGGGCGCTCGCAGCGTCACGCTTTGATTTTAATCTCAAACATGTTTGTTGTTGCAAAACAACAACAAACACATTCCTGTCTAATCTCCCTTACAGCTCGTCTACAGCCTGAAGTCTCCTGATCCTCAGACGGTTCTAACTCGGGTTCTAGATAGGTAGCACAGAGAAGAGGTTAATAATTATAATCACCAACAAATGATTTAAAATTAAATTAGACACATGTACATTAACAGTGTTACTCAAACAGATCACAGTTCAGTTTCTGGTTATTTCAGAACTTCAGCTGGAGCTTCAGCTCAGTTGATCGCTGTGATGGTCAGAGTTGATCGCTGTGATGGTCAGAGTTGATCACTGTGATGGTCAGAGTTGATCACTGTGATGGTCAGAGTTGATCACTGTGATGGTCAGAGTTGATCACTGTGATGGTCAGAGTTGATTACTGTGATGTTCAGAGTTGATCTTTGTAATGGTCAGAGTTGATGACTGTAATGGTCAGAGTTGGTCGCTGTAATGATCAGAGTTGATCTTTGTAATGGTCAGAGTTGATCTTTGTAATGGTCAGAGTTGATCTTTGTAATGGTCAGAGTTGATCACTGTAATGGTCAGAGTTGATCTTTGTAATGGTCAGAGTTGATCTTTGTAATGGTCAGAGTTGATCACTGTAATGGTCAGAGTTGATTACTGTAATGGTCAGAGTTGATTACTGTAATGGTCAGAGTTGATCACTGTAATGGTCAGAGTTGATCTTTGTATTGGTCAGAGTTGATCTTTGTAATGGTCAGAGTTGATCACTGTAATGGTCAGAGTTGATCTTTGTAATGGTCAGAGTTGATCTTTGTAATGGTCAGAGTTGATCACTGTAATGGTCAGAGTTGATTACTGTAATGGTCAGAGTTGATTACTGTAATGGTCAGAGTTGATCACTGCGATGGTCAGAGTTAATCACTGTAATAGTCAGAGTTGATCACTGTAATGTTCAGAGTTGATCACTGTAATAGTCAGAGTTGATCTTTGTAATGGTCAGAGTTGATCACTGTAATGGTCAGAGTTGATCACTGTAATGTTCAGAGTTGATCACTGTAATGTTCAGAGTTGATCACTGTAATAGTCAGAGTTGATCTTTGTAATGGTCAGAGTTGATCACTGTAATGGTCAGAGTTGATCACTGTAATGGTCAGAGTTGATCACTGTAATGGTCAGAGTTGATCACTGTAATGGTCAGAGTTGATCACTGCGATGGTCAGAGTTAATCACTGTAATGTTCAGAGTTGATCACTGTAATGTTCAGAGTTGATCTTTGTAATGGTCAGAGTTGATCACTGTAATGGTCAGAGTTGATTACTGTAATGGTCAGAGTTGATTACTGTAATGGTCAGAGTTGATCACTGCGATGGTCAGAGTTAATCACTGCAATGTTCAGAGTTGATCACTGTAATGTTCAGAGTTGATCACTGTAATAGTCAGAGTTGATCTTTGTAATGGTCAGAGTTGATCACTGTAATGGTCAGAGTTGATCACTGTAATGGTCAGAGTTGATCACTGCGATGGTCAGAGTTAATCACTGTAATGTTCAGAGTTGATCACTGTAATGTTCAGAGTTGATCTTTGTAATGGTCAGAGTTGATCACTGTAATGGTCAGAACTGGTCCAGAACGCAGCAGCTGGGATCCTAACAAACACTAAACAGATCTCAGATCAGTCCTGTTTTAAAAGAGCTGCACTGACTACCTGTATCTTTTAGAACAGACTTTAAACTTCTGTACTCGTCTATAAAGCTCTAGATAATCTAGAACCTGCTACATCACAGAACGTCTCTCTGTTTATGTTCCAGCTGCTGATCTTAGATCTGCAGATACTGACCTTCTGTTTAAACACCTTCAGTAACATACAGAGAACCTGGAGACTCTCTTTCAGCTCTTCTGCTTCTAAACTGTGGAGCTCAGTTCGTCTCTCTGTAACTCAGTGACTCATTAATACTTTAACATCGTAGAACTTAGTAAATCTGAACTTAGACTTTGGTTAATTAAGTTTGTTATTACTGATAAACTGTCTGTAAAACTGTTTGAGCTGCCACAGATCTATAAATAACGCTTATTATTATTATCATTATTATTATTATTATTATTATTTTAATATTGAGTCTGAAGAGTCCTGCAGTGCTAAAGGCTAATGTTAGCATCATGCTAGGAGTTCAGTGAGGGGCTGTAAAGCTGTAATGTGGGTTAACGATGTACTATAAACAGTAAACAGCCAAAAAACAGACACAAACAACACCATGTCCAGCTAGTGCTGATGACCTGCTAACTTTAATTAGCTTAATAGTTTGCCAAGTTAGCAGATTTATTGAAACTGCTCTCAAAGTCTTGTAAAAGAGAGTTTTTATGATGTTTAGTGTTTTAAACTCTGAACTTTTTCCAACACTGTATATAAACAAGCAAGAAAGAAATATCTTCGCTCATGCTAATAACATTAGGCTAACTTAGATTAGCATAACATTTGGCCCTGTAGGCATTTTTATTCAAATTGTGCATTAAAGTTAATTAAAATACGGTTTTATTTGATTTATTCTGGGTTTTATCTTCACATAACAAAAACTGGCGTGACGTGAAGCCATATGCTAACCAGTTAGCACTGAATTGCTGTACGATTAGCCAGATTATGTGATCTGAATTATACATTATATATAGAAAGGTTTTATTTTGTCTTGGGTTAATTAGCTGTACAGTAAAGAAAAACAAACCTGTCTCACCTTATGCTAATGACCTGTTAGCATTCAATTTGGCTAACCAGAGGTTAGCACGCCCCAGTTAGCCAAATGTTGGATGGCTTTATGTTGGATTTATGTAAAGAAACAAGATTTTACTTTAGTTACGAGCCGATATTTACAATAGATTATGTTAATCACCTGCTAGTGTTCAATTAACAAAGTCGTTCTAAAGTCCCATCTAAGCCTGATAACCGTTGTTAGCCTCATGATTATTGTAATTAAAACATTATCTTATTGAGTACTTAAGTACTTTATTGTGTTAACTGGTTGTAATTGTTATAGTATTAATTAGTTTGTGTTTTTATCAGAACTTTAGTAAATGATTAATTAATAAAGGAGAAAGCTAAACTTGCTGATCACTTGCTAGCTTTGACTAGGCTATGGTTAGCAACATGGCATGCTTTGAAGTGTATGTAAACGTGTAAGCATTTAAGTGTTTATTCATTAAACTTCGAATATTAGAAACTATCAGGAATCTAAACTGTGATACCTGATAACTTAAGCTAGTTAAATATATTAATGTTTAATTAAAACTACATTAGCTAAAAACTACTGAGCTAAAGCACTGTTATTGAGTTTACTGGTTAATCTTTGAGCTGCTAGCTATAATTAAGCTAATCAGTAGCTGGTATTATCCAAACTTCACTTCATGCTAACTCCCTGCTAACTGTTACTAGCCTGTATTAATACGTTTGTGCTTTTATCAAAACTTTACTAATTAATTAAGGAGTGTTTATATGTGGGTAAATAATGAATAGACACAGAAAGCGTTAGCAACATAGCATGCTTT
>CM038726.1:37256799-37282579 GCA_021613375.1 Megaleporinus macrocephalus | reverse complement strand
CAGCGTTGCTACTAAGCCAGTCTGGTTTGGCGTGTCAGATGAAACCTTTATGAGGATTTGTCTGACAGCTCCCTCTACATTATTCTTTCACCACCGTCTTCCAGTCTTCCACCTCAAACCGCTCCTCTCAATTCTCTCACAGCCGCGTCGAGCGCTATACACGCTTTAACTTACATCCTCTTAATGAGCGTACGCATATAGAGCAGGTTCAATACCTGCAGAAGGTCGGGAACACTCAATGCATGAGCTCAATCTAATCAGGCCATACATTTCCATTCATTCGACTCGAGTATAGTTGGTATATACAGGCCGGGCTAACTTGCGAATGCAATCGATGTGTTTTCAGCTCTTTGGGATCGGTTTCCTATTGAAACTGTAACCAAGAGATTCTAATTTGAAACCACTTCATGCAAACCTTGGACAGAGGAATCCATGAGGATGTGTAAGGATACTTGAGGTTAATTCTTCGAGGCGTTGGCATTCAAATCACTGCCAGGCGAGGGGAGCCCGGAGGGTTTTCCAGGCTTTAAGAGAACCTCTAATGATTCCTGGAAAGTGAAAGCAAACGTCTGTATCTTGGATTTAATTTGAGCTCAACAGTATTACAGTGAAGGTCTTGTTTCATTGTTATGCTCTAGATGTGTAGCTGTTGTGGTTGGTGTAGTGTAGTGGGTTACACTGCTGCCCTCTATGCTGTGGACTGGGGTTCAGTTCCCTGTCTTGGTGGCCTCCTTACACCATACCTGTGCACAGGTAAACTGTAACACTACCCTCACCTACCTGTGTACAGGTAAACTGTAACACTACCTTCACCTACCTGTGTACAGGTAAACTGTAACACTACCTTCACCTACCTGTGTACAGGTAAACTGTAACACTACCTTCACCTACCTGTGTACAGGTAAACTGTAACACTACCTTCACCTACCTGTGTACAGGTAAACTGTAACACTACCTTCACCTACCTGTGTACAGATAAACTGTAACACTACCTTCACCTACCTGTGTACAGGTAAACTGCAACACTACCTTCTCCTACCTGTGTACAGGTAAACTGTAACACTACCTTCACCTACCTGTGTACAGGTAAACTGCAACACTACCTTCTCCTACCTGTGTACAGGTAAACTGTAACACTACCTTCACCTACCTGTGTACAGGTAAACTGCAACACTACCTTCTCCTACCTGTGTACAGGTAAACTGTAACACTACCTTCACCTACCTGTGTGCAGGTAAACTGTAACACTACCTTCACCTACCTGTGTACAGGTAAACTGTAACACTACCTTCACCTACCTGTGTACAGGTAAACTGCAACACTACCTTCTCCTACCTGTGTACAGGTAAACTATAACACTACCTTCACCTACCTGTGTACAGGTAAACTGTAACACTACCTTCACCTACCTGTGTACAGGTAAACTGTAACACTACCTTCACCTACCTGTGTACAGATAAACTGTAACACTACCTTCACCTACTTGTGTACAGGTAAAGTGTAACACTACCCTCACCTACCTGTGTACAGGTAAACTGCAACACTACCTTCACCTACTTGTGTACAGGTAAACTGTAACACTACCCTCACCTACCTGTGTACAGGTAAACTGTAACACTACCTTCTCCTACTTGTGTACAGGTAAACTCTAACACTACCTTCACCTACCTGTGTACAGGTAAACTGTAACACTACCTTCTCCTACCTGTGTACAGGTAAACTGTAACACTACCTTCTCCTACTTGTGTACAGGTAAACTGTAACACTACCTTCACCTACCTGTGTACAGGTAAACTGTAACACTACCTTCTCCTACCTGTGTACAGGTAAACTGTAACACTACCTTCTCCTACCTGTGTACAGGTAAACTGTAACACTACCTTCTCCTACTTGTGTACAGGTAAACTGTAACACTACCCTCACCTACCTGTGTACAGATAAACTGTAACACTACCTTCTCCTACCTGTGTACAGGTAAACTGTAACACTACCTTCTCCTACCTGTGTACAGGTAAACTATAACACTACCTTCACCTACCTGTGTACAGGTAAACTGTAACACTGTTAACAGTGTTGGGGCTGGTGTTAAAGCTGGTGTTAAAGCTGGAGGAGGTCTGAACTCTGCAGGTATTGATCAGTAGAGTGTTGGAGGCTTTTACACACCTCAGCACTCGGAGTCCCCGCTCTGTAACTTTACCTGCTCTGAGTTGCTGTGATTCCTAAAAGATCTAGGAGGAAGGAATTTGACTGACTGACTTGTTGCAGTGGTGATTACAGCACCTCGCCGAGTTCAGGGAGCTCTTCAGAATCTTGAATGGGGGGCAGTCGTGTGGTGGAGGTGGGGAAAGACCACAGGTTTCATCCCCTGAGCTGATAGGATAAGACTGAAGTGCCTTGACTAAAACACCTGACCTCCAGCTGCTCCCTAGGTGCTGTGGATAGTATGCCCACCTCTCTGGACAAGTGTGCTCACAGCCCCCTAGTGTGTGTGTTCACTAGTGTTTGCTTGTGTATGTGTATATGTATGTGGGTGTTTTACTGCCTCCTAGTGTGTATGTTTAATTGTCTGTGTGTTTCACTGCCCCCTAGTGTGTGTGTGTTCACTAATGTGTGTGTGTTTCACTGTCCTCTAGTGTGTGTGTTCACTTGTATGTGGGTATGCGAGTGTTTCACTGGCCCTGGTGTGTGTGTTCACTAATGTGTGGGTATGAGGGTGTTTCACTGCCCCCTAGAGTGTGTGTGTGAACTAGTGTGTGTGTTATAACGTGTATGTATGTGGGTGTTTCACTGCCCTCTAGTGTGTGTGTTCACTTGTGTGGGGGTATGTGTGTGTTTCACTGCCCCCTGATGTGTGTTTTCACTAATGTGTGGGTAAGAGGGTGTTTCACTGCCCTCTGGTGTGTGTGTTCACTAATGTGTATGTGTGTGTGTATGAGTGTTTCCCTGTCCCCTAGTGTGTGTATCCACTAATGTGCCTGTGTGTGTGTTTCACTTCCCCCTAGTGTGTGTGTATGTGGGTGTTTTTCTGCCCCCTAGTGTGTGTGTGTGTGTATGCGGGTGTTTCACTGCCCCCTAGTGTGTGTGTTCACTAGTGTGTGGGTGTTTTACTGCCCCCTAGCGTGTGTTCACTAGTGTGTGTGTATGTGGGTGTTCCACTGCCCCCTAGTGTGTGTTCACTCATGTGTGTGTATGTGGATGTTTCATTGCCCCTAGCGTGTGTTCACTAGTGTGTATGTATGTGTGTGTGTTTCACTGACCCCTAGTGTGTTTGTTCACTAGTGTGTGTGTGTGTGTAGGCGGGTGTTTCACTGCCCCCTTGTGTGTGTTCACTAATGTGTGTGTTTCACTGCCCCCCTGTGTGTTTGTTCACTAGTGTGTGTGTGTGTGTGTAGGCGGGTGTTTCACTGCCCCTTGTGTGTGTGTTCACTAATGTGTGTGTTTCACTGCCCCCCTGTGTGTTTGTTCACTAGTGTGTGTGTGTGTGTGTGTGCAGGTGTTTCACTGCCCCCAAGTGTGTGTGTGTTCACTAATGTGTGTGTATATGGGTGTTTCACTGCCCCCAAGTGTGTGTGTTCACTATTTTGTGTGTATGTGGGTGTTTTACTGCCTTCAAGTGTGTGTGTTCACTAGTGTGTGTGTATGTGGGTGTTTCACTGCCCCTAGTGTGTGTTCACTAGTGTGTATGTATGTGGGTGTTTCACTGCCCCCAAGTGTGTGTGTTCACTATTGTTTGTGTATGTGGGTGTTTTACTGCCTTCAAGTGTGTGTGTTCACTAGTGTGTGTGTATGTGGATGTTTTACTGCCTTCAAGTGTGTGTGTTCACTAATGTGTGTGTGTGTTAAAATCTCTTTTGTGAAAGTATCAACTGCTTTATATCAAGTATAAAAGTTTTTCAACACACAGGTATACTCCTCGGACCTCCTGCGGGGCGCCAACCATCAGGACCACCCAACTGGGTCACCTCCACCCATGTAAAGTACCACTCCTGCTTGCAAGCTGCCAACACGTATAGCCTAGTTATGTCAATTGTGAATATACACATAAACACATACATACATAATAAATCAGTGCCCTGTCACGGCAGTCGAGTTCAGAGCTTCAGCACGTCAACGGAGACGCCGCCATGCGCCGCGCGTAACCGTAAATACCTCCACCGCGCTTTCAATGAGGCTGCGCTCCTCTCACACTCATCACTAGCGGTAACGTTAGGCCGGACCGGGCAGTGGAGCGGAGGGAGAGCTGCGGCCTCAGCGGGAGCGTGAGTAATGAGGAGCCGCTGTGCTCTGTTTGAGTGTGGATACGAATGAATCACTCTCTTTGCTGCTGTCTGCACTCCTCTCTTCCCTCCTCTCCGTCACTTCGGCACAGCCACCCATCTCCCCGGCCTGTCTTAACCGCCCCGCAGCGGCCCGGCCGCATCGATCCGGCCGGAGAACGACTCGATCGCACCTAACGCACTGCCGTATGCTGCCGCAGCAGACCACCCGCGCACAGCGCTCCCCACTTTATGTGAAGCGTCTGTAATAACCATGGTGTTACATATGAACCACACATGCAACAACAATGTAAGCACTGTAACAGATGGATGACAGCAGTGGAGCTTATGTAAGTCCCCATTTAAGCATATAAATAGAGCATCTTGATAGTTGTAACAATATATTGTCTTTATTTTCTTTATTTTTATATTTCTTACTTCTTTAACTGATTTATTTTAATGTTTTAAAATAAAAAAAATCGTCTATTTTAGAGCAAATTAAGCAGCAAATTTCTTTTTTTTAGTCATGTTTATGTATGTTCAGTATCTAAAACAATGTGAAATAACCAGGGGGGTCCATAAATAATGCTTAGCCTTTAATGCATATATTTATTGCATTTAATGCATTTAATGCATTTATAGCATTTATTGCATTTATATTTTCTACTTGTCATCTACAGTGATATTAATATATTTATAGGTAGATTATTTTGTATGTAGTCCTGCCTCAGTGTAATAAGTGAAATATATTTATCTACAGCTATATCTATCTATCTATCTATCTGAGTTTTTAATTACACTGCAACAACAGTTTTGCAAGGAATATAATACAATATATTCAAAAAATTGCATTAGATACATAACATGTAAGTGGGCCTCTGCTGCTGGTGTGTCAGTATCATCACATTATGTAATGGTTTGTAGCCGAAACTGGTTCCAATATCACAGAATTTGCAATGTAAATGTGAGTTAAATGTTAGGAAAGCTGACGTTTCCAGAGTAAAGAGACTTACATTAAGTGAAAGTCTTAATGTAAGTTATTACACACAGTCTTATAACACCAGAACAGATCTACACTCTAATTACAAATACAGGTACTTTGTTATTACTAATGTGTTATTACATGGGAGGGAATAAGCTGTTATAACTAATTGCAAATTTCATTTTCTGTCATGTTTATGTATTTTCAGTATCTAAAACAATGTGAAATCACCAGGGGTGTCTATAAATACGGCTTAGCCTTTAATGCATATATTTATATATTTTCTAGTGTTATCTACAGTGATATTAACATATTTGTAGGTAGATTAGTGTGTATATACTCCTGCCTCAGTGTAATAAGTGAGCTATATTTATCTATTATTTATAGTTTTAAATGTTTACTGAGCCTGTACTTACCTCTGTTAATACTGTAGCACCTTTATTACTGTATTCTTAGCTGAAATTAGTTCCAATATCACAGAATTTGTAAAGTAAATGTGAGTTAAATGTTAGGAAAGCTGACATTTCCAGAGTAAATACAGTCTTAATGTAAGTTATTACACACAACCTTATAACACTAGAACAGATCTACACTCTAATTACAAATACAGGTACTTTGTTATTACTAATGTGTTATTACATGGGGTGAAATAAGTTGTTATAACTAATTGTATAAAGGCAAACTAAGAAATTGATACACGTGTGTAATAACATAAGCTCTACTGGTGTAACCCACCTGAAACAGTGGCTACATCACTAGGAGTTGTATTGTTGCAGCATGTGTTCATCTGTAATTACACAATTATTACAAACACTCATTTTAAAGTGTAGTATTTGGCTTCCTTGCGTTTAAAAGTCCAGCAAACAAACCATGGCTGAAAATGTTTAAGTATCTTTAAATCATCAATAACTTTAATATTAATAAAAAAATAATAGATTTTTTTTCTAGAATGATACATCCAAGAAGTAAACCATCAAGAAACACCTTTCTACAGGGCTGTATGGAGCTTTCTGATCAGGCAGCACCCAGCTATGAAAGTAAAATCATGATTTTTTTTTGTACAGATATATACAGTATATATCTTATATATCTTGTGTATGTTTTGTATATTCCTTTATATATTTCAGTTATTACTAAATGTAGTTGTACCTGAGCCTCACCACAAGCATTTCAATGCCATGATCAATGACATTATGTGCAAATGACAAATAAACTTGAAACTTGAAAATGACTAAGCGTTGTTTAATCTCACACATTTAAGATTAAACACATTTAAATTGTTTTTATTTCAGTAATTCCTTCTTTCCACAATAATTCATAGTTCTCAAATGGGTCAAATTAGCATTCGCAGAATGATGCAGTTGGACCAAAACTATAATTGCTGTGATTTCCTTTTATTTTTTGGCTGCTGAAATATTTTTAATATTAAATTCATCACCAAACCAAATGCTTCAGGCATGAAGACTGTTATTTTCTTTCAGCTGATATTCTTCTGCATATCAGTGATCACGCTTTGACCACCAGTCAGCATGAGGTACTCTCATGATCTCCGGGACCCCTGCAGAGTTTTTGGTGCCAAAGAGTCTTTGGACCCCTGCAGAGTGAGGGATTTTGGTAACAATTTAGATTACAAAATATTCTCAAAGTTCAAAAAACTCCCAAAATTTATAAAATGAAATAAATATATTTAATAAATATATAAATAAGACACACAATGTTTTACAATTAAATAAGAATCTTTCACAACATGGCATCATTTGAAAATGACTGTAGTTTCATATATCGTATATAAATTTAATAAAGCATAGACACTAAGAAAAGGCCTAAAATTATTGGAAATAAGTTCAGTTCCATTGACTTACACACGGAGCATTCTCCAGACTTGCTAATCCCCCCCACAACCCACCTTTAAATGTAATCTTAAAATCTCTTCTCACTGGCATACAATCTTTCTCAAGTTTGACTGTTCCTCACTTATTCCTGTTCATGTCTATTTGTAGTATTGTTACTCTGTTGTTTTGTATAATCACTGTTTTGACTGTACGCGTCTTTGGGTTCTTGAAAAGCGCTATATAAGAATAAAGTATTATTATTATTATAATTATTATTATTATTATTATTAAAAAGTACAGTAGATGTTTCCCTTCTGTTGTAAAGTTAGCAGTTTGGAGATTTTCTTCTGACAGCACTGTTAACTTTATGAATGCACGTAAGCTTCGAGTCAGGCTTCCAAAAACAACAGTATATCATCGCTATTTACCACCAACTTTTACCATAGAGAACAAAAACTTCCGTCTTTACTTTCAATGTAAGTCAATGTAAGCCAGAATTTTTGCCAAGCTGTTTTGGAGCACTTCTATTGGTCCATTCATCATAATATTTTCAAACAATATAAATTACATTGATATATGCATGAATAAATGGTTCTTCAGATGTTGTTTGTGGTTCCATGTAGATTTCACTATGCAAGGAACAATTCTTGGAATGTTCATCATTGTATATCAAACCATTGTCTTTACTAAGGAACCCTTGAAGAACCTTCTAGTGCAAAGCTTGGTCAATGGCTTGAGCAGTCGGGACACAGCTCACATGATTGGTTCATAAATGACTGTGTGCCCAAATTTCTGACTGCTACTGTACACTAGGTATGTATATTTATTATGGTGAGTGTGGAATATGTAACATATATATGCCCTATGTGGACAGTTCGAACAGTGGTTAGGAACTCCTCGCTGAGATCTTGAACTCGAACCAGGAGCACCCTCGCCAAGGGTGATATTCCAGTGCTCAGCACTAACTAAAAGACAGTCATTAATTGGACCAGCACTGCCGGGGAACGAACTCGCTATGAGTCCAGAAGTCCATTGGTCAACGAACCTCACTCCACGGGGACGCCACAGGGAAGGCTCAGCCGAGTGGAGGTGAGTGCCGGGCAGGTTAGAGTGTCTGTAGATCCTCTTGGGCTCCAGGGAGGAAGACAGGACTTCACTGTGGAGAAGCCAAGTCTGGTTGGACCTCTGAAGAGACCCTTTAAGTGACGGCCCAGGGACCACGGACAGGTAAGTGCTGAACCACACAGTTTCTGAGTAAAAGTAATGATGACTGATGATTGTCAGGTTTGTATGATGTGTTGCCTAGGTGATGTGCGGAGCTACCTAGAACTCCGGGGACTGCGATCTCCCAACAGAATAGGCTGAAGGGCTTACAATATATATGCTGGCAGGATTAATTCTGGACAAGGTCAGTGAGTTTGTCAGTACGGAGAGACGTCATTGGGGTCATTCCTGCAATCTGATTGGTATCTCAGATAAAGCCTCTTCATTAAGAGGATGGAGGACTGTAGAGAGGCTCAGCAAGGTCCTGATGTGTATTAGTACTAGTTATGAATTCTCTCGCTTAACCCTCTAATACACAAACTAAGCAAACCTCTTCTAATGCACAACATGGGTTAAACGTGACCTGTATTCATTTCCTATGTTATTGTATGTACTGCTGAGTATTTCTTCGGTAAATCTATTAAGATCAGTTTATTTCATTTTTTTAATATTAATTACAAATCCCGTTTTGTCTTGTTTTTCTTAAATCATTATTTTAATTCTTATTTATTTACTTCATGACCAAAAATAGTGTAAATATGTTCCCAACTGTAAATGTTTACAAACGTCAACAGTCCCTATCAAGTTCCATAGTGATGTAACGACTCACAAGGCTCAGAGACAAAGGTAAGATCCATAAGCAGCTGGTTTATTGAGAACAGCAGTGAATTGCAGTGAGCAGTGTAATGGACTGGGCGGAGGGGTGACAGCCAGGTGAGCCTGGCAGAGATATCCAGGCGTGTGGGCAGAGCCAACTTTGGCTTCCTGTGAGAGCAGTGGCCACAGCAGATTCCCTCAGAGGGGTTTAGGGGTTTCACTTACAGGAGATAACATCCGGTAAGAGCAGAACTAGAGCAGAGACCCTAATGCAAGGGAAGAGTTATTGAAGACGTGTGGCAAGACCCAAAATAGCCTGGTCTGGCCGGGCTTGGGGTGGTGTGGCTGGGTAGATTTCAGTATGTTGGCCATGTGATGGACTGGCGACCTGTCCATGGCGTACCTCGCCTTCGCCAGATGATGCTGGGGTTGGCTCCAGCCCCACCGTGACCCTGACTATCAGGATAAAGAGGAAGATAATGGATGGATGGATGACTACAGCGTAAAGTGTAAGGGTGGAGATGTGCTTTGGGTCCTCTGGTCAAACATCCCTCCTGTCGATTGCGTGAGTAGACATGATCACGAGACATGACTTAATAAAACTGAATGAAATATCTCTCATCACAACCTTTCATTTCCCAACCCGGAGTCTCTTATTCTTCCTCTCCGTCGCTTCCCTAACAAGAGGCCTCAGTGAACCTCATTCTTCTGTTAATAAACAATAAGTCCATAAATAACAATTATGTGCCACTTCAGAGAAGCAGCTCCGGAGCGCGCTGACATGCGGAATAGCGGGGCGGGCCGGCGGATCCGTCAGTCAGCGGAACAGCTCGGAACGGCTCGACAGCCGCCGGGTTTTTTTAATAGGCTACTTTTCCAGAGAGCTGCAATTATGAAAATATGTTTGCGGGGCTTGTTTAAGGTTCTTCTTCTCCGCGCCGGAGAGATATTGCGTGGGAAGTTTACATAACCTCCAACTCGCTGCGCCCGCGTACCATCCATCTCCGACTGCTTCTGGCAGCACAATGGTCGCCATCGCTCCTATTTTCATAATGACTGATCGACTGGAAAGTACAGGAGACAGTCGAGAGCGCCGGCAAAGAGGAAAAGAGAAGGGGGAAAAAAAAGGTTTCAATTGGGCGGAAAGAAGCGGAGCAGCGCTCGTCTGAGAGAACGTCGGGAAGAGAAGAAAAGGAGGAAGAAAAAACAGCGTTTCAGAGAGCGTACTTCGAGTGAGCTTGATAATTGTTCTCTCGCAGACAATCCTTCCTCTTTTTGATTTCTGGACAAAATATTCCTTAATGCTTTATAGTGAATAACCCTTTTAGTCTTTCCCAACTTTTTCCAAGCTTTTTGATTTCTAGACAAAATATTCCTGATTGCTTTTGAGTGAATAACCCTTTTAGTCTTTCCCAACTTTTTCCAAGGTATTTGATCCGCCAATGGAATTGTCTGGGTATTCATTCCCATCTACGTTAGTTAAACACTGTTAAACTCTGGAGTCATATGGTTCGCACTTTGCTTTTAGTCATTCCGAACTTTCTCCAAGCTTTTTGATTTTTAGACAAAATATTCCTTAATGCTTTAGAGTGAAAACAGTATCCCGCCAACGTTATTCCCTGGATTGTCACTCCTATCTATGCCAGATGTTTGCCAAAAAATTGCTGTTTAACTCTCAAGTCATATGGTTCGCCCTTCGATTTTAGTCTTTCCAAACTTTTTCCAAGCTTTTTGATTTCTGGACAAAATATTCCTGATTGCTTTAGAGTGAATAACCCCTCTAGTCTTTCCCAACTTTTTCCCAAATTTTTCCAAGGTTTTTGATCTGCCAATGGAATTGCCTGGGTATTCATTCCCATCTACGCCAGCTAAACACTGTTAAACTCTGGAGTCATATGGTTCGGCCTTCGCTTTTAGTCTTTCCCAACTTTTTCCAAGCTTTTTGATTTCTGGACAAAATATTCCTGATTGCTTTAGAGTGAATACAGCATCCCGCCACCTTTATTCCATGGCTGTTTGCTCCTATCTACGGCTGTTTTTTGCCCAAAAAAATACTGTTAAACTCTCGGGTCACATTGTTCGCCATTCCCTTTTAGTCTTTCCAAACTTTTTCCCAACTTTTTCCAAGGTTTTTGATCCACCAATGGAATTGCCTGGGTATTCATTCCCATCTACGCCTGTTAAACACTGTTAAACTCTCGAGTCATATGGTTCATACTTCGCTTTTAGTCTTTCCAAACATTTTCCAAGCTTTTTGATTTCTGGACAAAATTTTCCTGATTGCTTTAGAGTGAATACAGTATCCCGCCAACATTATTCCATGGCTTTTCGCTTCTATCTACGCCAGTTTGCCCAAAAAACACTGTTAAACTTTTGAGTCACATTGTTTGCCATTCCCTTTTAGTCTTTCCCAACTTTTTCCAAGCTTTTTGATTTACAGACCAAAATATGCCAGATTGCAGCAGCTTTAGAGTGAATACGGTACCCACCAATGGAATTCCATGGCTTTTTGTTCCCATCTTTACCAGCTGTTTGCCCAAAAATGATGATAACTTTTCAAGTAATATTGTTCGCCCTTCACCTTTAGTATTTTCAAACTTTTAGATTTCCAGACAAACATATTCCAGATTGCTTTATTAAGCTTTAGAGTGAATACGGTACCCACCAATGGAATTAATTGGCATTTTTGTCCCATCTGTGCCAGCTGTTTCCCAAAAAATACTGTTAAACTCTCAGGTCACATGGTTTTGGTCTTTCCAAATTTTTTCCAAGCTTTTTGATTCCCAAACAAAAAGAATTCCAGATTGCTTTCGAGTGAATACAATTTCTCGTCAACGGAATTCCCTGGATTTTCTTTCCCATCTACACCAGTTGTTTGCCAAAACACTGTTAAACTTGCGAGTCACATGGTTCACCCTTCACTTTTAGTCCTTCCAAAGTTTTTTTAATTTCCAGACCAAAATAATCCATATTTCGACAGCTTTAGAGGGAATTCCAACAGAATTCCCTGGCTTCTCCTTCCCATCTATGGCAGTTGTTTGGCCAAAAACACTGTTGATCTTTCGAGTCATATGGTTTACCATTGGCTTTTAGTTTTTCCGATGTTTTTCCAAGCTTTTTCTAAGATCAGATTCCAAGATCAGATCAGAGTGAATAGAGTATATGCCAATGGAATTCCCTGGTTTTTCATTTCCATGTACACCAGTTGTTTGCCTAAAAACACTGTTAAACCTCAGTCACATAGCTCACCCTTCAATTTTAGTCTTTCTGAAATGTTTCCAATTTTTTTTTATTTCCAGACCAAAATATTCCAGATTGCTTTAGAGTGAATACATTATCCCGCCAACAGAATTCCCTAGATTTAATTTCCATCCACGCCAGTTGTTTGCCCAAAAAACGCTGTTAAACTCTTGAGTCACATGGTCCACTTTTAGTGCTTCTGAACTTTTTCCAAGCTTTTTGATTTCCTGATAAAAATATTGCAGATTGCTGTAGCATGATAATTGTATTCCACCAACAGAATTCCCTGGCTTTTTGTTCCCATCTATGCCCGTTGTTTGCCCAAAAATTGCTGTTAAACTCTTGAGTCAAATGGTTCGCCCTTCGCTCTTAGGCTTTCAAAAGTTTTTTTACATTTCCAGACCAAAATATTTCCAATTGAGACAGCTTTAGAGTGAATACATCATCCCGCCAACGGAATTCCCTGGCTTCCCGTTCCCATCCACCCCAGTTGTTTACCCAAAAAACGCTGTTAAACTCTCGAGTCACATGGTTCGCCCTTCGCTTTTAGTCTTGACACATCGACGCAGGCTCGTCTCCGAGGCTGGTGACTGAGTGACTCTCCATCTGCTCCCGCTAATAGAAGGGGGCTCCTGTGGGTGCGTTCGCTCGAGCAGCCGTCTAGTCGCGCTCGTCGCCGGCTTCGTTTCATATTCATGAGAAATGAAACCGAGAGGGGCTGAACATGCATTTTTCATCGTCACTCGGATTTAACACTCTTTATACTAGAGCAAATAACAGATCTGCTGGAAGTTCTGCCAGATGGAAAGTCTGCTACTGTATCATTGCTGTCTTGAGGAGACATCGTTAGAAAGAAGGCCGCTAACATCTGCTAATGTCATTAAAAATAGAAAAGTCTATCAGCCAATAAACTGGATTTGTGTGGTATGTCAATATTGTTTACATTTCAAATCTGTGGCACGGTGGGAAGCGCTGTCGAGAAAGGTGTAGAATCCATTCCCAAGCTTGGGTCTGATCAATAAGTGTATGTTCACTAGTAAGAACACCAGATCTGATTAGAACAGATGTAAATAATCATACATACAATACAAAGTAACATGAATATGTTATTGTGAGAGAAGTAGATCAGATCTTGATCCAGTTTGAAGAACAAAGTTAGGTTCCAGATTTCTCCTGGACGCCCCAGACATTGTATGAATGTATTCAGTTCCTTCAGCAGCAATCTTGATTTAGCTTAATGAAGTACTGAGCAGTCAAAGCAGGTATTAGATGAGAACTGATAATAATACTGGGTTGTTTCTACAAGGAGAAGCTTGGAAAGGGTTAAATAAACACACTGACTGGCCGGCGAGAGAGGTGGATACATGTACAGGCATTATTTATTGGAGTCCATAGTAGCGTAACATAAACATAATCTCATAACATCGTAAATGGAACAACAATGTCAGACCATTCGTAGGACCAATGTTTCTTTATTTCTAGTCTCACAAGTTTTCATTTAGTATATGCAGTCGTTGTGTAGTGGGAGAACAATAAACATACAAACAAACAGGGATTAGCCAAGGAGAATAAAGGATATTTTTAAAAAAAGAAAAAGAAAATTGGGAGAGATGAAAAAAGCAAACAAATAAACATAAGCATATATACAAACAAACAAAAAAAGAAAAAGAGAGGAAAGAAAACAGAAGTTATAATATTTTGCCTCAGAGAGTGCACTGAGCTGAAGCCATTTATAATACCTACAATAAATATGTATTTGTGTGTGTGTGTGTGTGTGTGTGGTGTTAATATGTGACCAGGAAGACCAAGATAGGATGCAAATCTAGGAGGCATGACAAGAGGGCAGGGACAAGGAGGAGCAAACAACCAAAACAAACAGAAGCACATGGAACATGGCATGATAAGGAAGAGGCATGGTGGGACAGTGTGGTTGGAGAGGGTGCCTAACCTCTTATAATCTGGTGAAGTTTGAGGTTGGGTACTCTTATTATCTCTGAGTTACGGCACTCTAAGTTTCCTCTGGCTCTCAGAGGAGTGTCTCAGCAGACCCGCCTATGGTGCGTCAAAGTCGGACGCAAATTTGAGAGATTCTCTGGTCTGTATCTCCGGTTCCTTGAGGAGTAGGCATGTGATCTAGGTCTCGTTAGAAAGGGTGTCAGTTGGCTTCATCACAGGAAGAATTTTGATTAGTCAAGTTTTAGCACACAAGTGTCAACATCAAGGAATCTTGTGCAACCTGGTGTTAACTAGTAAATGATGTTTGAAGGTAATTCAGGAAAAAAACTGCATTGATAATTGACGACTCTTAATATTCAGTAAAATAAAAGGTAAACAATATTAAAAGTCATTAATTATCCAGCATGTACATTTCTAAGTAAACATTTTACTGTCAGAAGTGTTGCTAATGCTAAAGTGGTGAGTTTTACCATCATGCCTGAAGTCGGGATCTGGTCAGTAATTCCTGCGGAGAGTTTTGTTAAAGGGAGTAAAATATTGATTAAAGAAGTAACATGTGGATACATACTTCCCCTGAAATTCCTCTTGAATAACAGATTATGTGTTGGGTTCGGTGAAATTAAGGAGTCCAATTAAGACATCTGGACACCCGTCGAGGAAAGGCGAGTCACCTCAGCGGATTAGACTGAAGCACATAGAGTGTAAACAGACAGACATGTTTGAAGTTGGTTACTCTTATAATCCCAGAGTTACAGCACTCTAAATCTTTCTTGCCCTCAGAGGAGTGTCTCAGCAGAACCGCCTATGGTGCGCCAAAGTCGGACACAAATTGGAGAGACTTCCTGGTCCGTATCTCTGGTTCACTGAAGAGTAGAAATGTGATCTAGGACTCGTTGGAAAGGGTGTCAGTTGGCTTCATCACGGGAGGAATTTTGAAGTGATTGGTCGAAGTCAAGAAATCTGAGGTTGTGTGACCTGGTGGTAACTAGTAAATGATGTTTGAAGGTAATTCAGGAAGGTCAGTTGGCTACATCATAGGAAGAATTTTGAAGTGATTAGTCAAATTTAATTTGCGAGTTCAGACCACTTAAGGCAAGGCAAGAGAAACTGGGTGGCTTCAGCTGCTGGGATTGAAGCTGGGCTCCCCCTTTTTTGGCCAAGCTAATAGTGAAGAAAGATCAGAAGAAGAGGGAGAAGGTGAGAAGGTGAGGGCATAGGAGTGGTTTATATGGAGTGTGTAATGGTAAAGGGGAGGAGTTGGGCGTTCTTCCAAACTTAAGTTATTTCATAACTTCATATATAACAAAATTAGCTGTATCAAAAAAATTCCAGGTTATCTGCTGGGTTTGGTCCAATTTTCCCAAACGTTCCTGCTTACATTTCTTTAACAAACTATCCCTGTTGGTACACTGAGCTGCTTCAAGGTTCAGGTTTAGACTTAGGAGCACTGGATTTGGTGGAGTTGCAGGTATGGGTCAAGATCAGGCTTCAATTTCATGCCCTCAGTCAGCCAGATGGAATGCGCAGATTCCAGGAATATAAACTGCACAGGATACAAACCAGACTTCCATTGTGCTAGTTTATGTCCTCGGTGTTAGGATGTGTGCAGTGCGGTTGCTCCCTTTCAGACAAAAGGACTGAGGAATGACAGAAGCGAGAGCGATTATACAGTCAACAGGAGTCCAATTAAGACATTTTGACACCCGTCGAGGAAAAGTGAGTCACCTCAGCAGATTAGACTGACACGTGTTTCTAATGGGCTCCGACATTCGGCTCTGAGCGATCACAACAGGAGCGCCGCTCCACTGGGGGAAATGACCCAGCTATCGGGTCACTATCACGGGGCTAATTTGCCTCTCCCCAGAGTCTTTGGACCTTTGACTCTTTATCGGATCTTCGCTGTGTGTTGGGTTATGTGGTGACAGCGCTGTGTCTGTTCTGACTGCTGATGTGTGGGAGGGGATTCTCACCGAGAATTCCTCCACGTTTCAGCTCCCAGTCATCACGCCAGCCATAACCGTAGCGTTTTAGATGAAGCTCCTTGAAAACATATTTTAAAACTTTCCATCCATACTGCGTTTACATTTATACATACACTCTAAATAAATACGCTTCGTCCAGAAATCTCTAGTGAAAAAAAAGATCTAAGCCCTCAAAGAACAGCTCCCGATATCATAACCCACCTCCCTGATATCATAACCCACCACCCTGATATCATAACCCACCCCCCCGATATCATAACCCACCACCCTGATATCATAACCCATCCCCCGATATCATAACCCACCACCCTGATATCATAACCCACCTCCCTGATATCATAACCCACCACCCTGATATCATAACCCACCTCCCTGATATCATAACCCACCACCCTGATATCATAACTCAACCCCCGATATCATAACCCACCGACCTGATATCATAACCCACCTCCCTGATATCATAACCCACCCCCCCGATATCATAACCCACCACCCTGATATCATAACCCACCCCCCGATATCATAGCCCACTGCTCCGATATCATAGCCCACCACCCTGATATCATAACCCACTGCCCCGATATCATAGCCCACTGGTCCGATATCATAGCCCACCACCCTGATATCATAACCCACTGCTCCGATATCATAACCCACCACCCCTGATATCATAACCCACCTCCCTGATATCATAACACACCCCCCCGATATCATAGCCCACCTCCGTGATATCATAACCCACCACCCCGATATCATAACCCACCCCCCGATATCATAACCCACCCCCCGATATCATAACCCCCCCCCGATATCATAACCCACCTCCCTGATATCATAACACACCCCCCCGATATCATAACCCACCCCCCTGATATCATAACCCACCCCCTCCGATATCATAACCCACCCCCGATATCATAATCCACCCCCCCGATATCATAACCCACCCCCTGATATCATGACCCACCCCCCGATATCATAACCCACCCCCCAATATCATAACCCACCCCCCGATATCATAACCCACCCCCTCCGATATCATAACCCACCCCCGATATCATAATCCACCCCCCGATATCATAACCCACCCCCTGATATCATAACCCAATCCCCCGATATCATAACCCACCCCCCAATATCATAACCCACCCCCCGATATAATAACCCACCCCCTCCAATATCATAACCCACCCCTGATATCATAACCCACCTCCCTGATATCATAACCCACCCCCCCGATATCATAATCCACCCCCCGATATCATAGCCCACCCCCCCGATATCATAACCCACCTCTGTGATTTCATAACCCACCCCCCGATATCATAACCCACCCCCCAATATCATAACCCACCCCCCGATATCATAACCCACCCCCTCCGATATCATAACCCACCCCTGATATCATAACCCACCTCCCTGATATCATAACCCACCTCCCCCAATATCATAACCCACCCCCCCGATATCATAACCCACCCCCCAATATCATAACCCACCCCCCGATATCATAACCCACCCCCCCCGATATCATAACTCACTCCCCTGATATCATAACCCACCTCCCTGATATCATAACCCACCTCCCTGATATCATAACCCACCCCCCCGATATCATAACCCACCCCCCCCGATATCATAATCCCCCTCCCCGATATCATAACCCACCCCCCGATATCATAACCCACCACCCTGATATCATAACCCACCTCCCTGATATCATAACCCACCTCCCCGATATAATAACCCACCCCACCGATATCATAATCCACCCCCCTGATATCATAACCCACCACCCTGATATCATAACCCACCCCCCCAATATCATATTCCACCCCCCCAATATCATAACACACCACCCTGATATCATAACCCACCCCCCCAATATCATAATCCACCTCCCTGATATCATAACCCACCTCCCCGATATAATAACCCACCCCACCGATATCATAATCCACCCCCCTGATATCATAACCCACCTCCCTGTATTCATAACCCACCACCCTGATATCATAACACACACCACCGATATCATAATCCACCCCCCTGATATCATAACCCACCTCCCTGTAATCATAACCCACCCCCCCCGATATCATAACCCACCTCTCCGATATAATAACCCACCCCCCAATATCATAACACACCCACAAATATCATAATCCACCCCCCCGATATCATAACACACACCACCGATATCATAATCCACCCCCCCGATATCATAACCCACCTCTCCGATATAATAACCCACCCCCCAATATCATAACACACCCACAAATATCATAATCCACCCCCCCGATATCATAACCCACCACCCTGATATCATAACCCACCACCCTGATATCATAAACCACCTCCCTGATATCATAACCCATCCCCCCATATCATAATCCACCCCCCCGATATCGTAACCCACCACCCTGATATCGTAACCCACCACCCTGATATCATAACCCACCTCCCTGATATCATAACCCACCCCCCCGATATCATAACCCACCCCCCCGATATCATAATCCCCCTCCCCGATATCATAACCCACCCCCCGATATCATAACCCACCACCCTGATATCATAACCCACCTCCCTGATATCATAACCCACCTCCCCGATATAATAACCCACCCCCCCATATCATAATCCACCCCCTCGATATCATAACCCACCACCCTGATATCATAACCCACCTCCCTGATATCATAACCCACCTCCCTGATATCATAACCCACCACCCTGATATCATAACCCACCTCCCTGATATCATAACCCATCCCCCCGATATCATAACCCACCCCCCATATCATAATCCACCCCCCCGATATCGTAACCCACCACCCTTATATCATAACCCACCACCCTGATATCGTAACCCACCACCTTGATATCATAACCCACCTCCCTGATATCATAACCCACCACCCTGATATCATAACCCACCTCCCTGATATCATAACCCACCACCCTGATATCATAACCCACCTCCCTGATATCATAACCCACCACCCTGATATCATAATCCACCCCCCAGATATCATAACCCACCACCCCGATATCATAACCCCCCCGATATCATAGCCCACCACCCCCAATATCATAGACCACCTGCCCCTAATATCATAACCCACTGTCCCCAATATCATAACCCACCTCCCCAATATCATAACCCCCCACCCCAATATCTTAACCCACCTCCCCCAATATCATAGACCACCACTCCAATATCATAGACCACAACTTCGATATCATAGGCCACTTCCCCCGATATCATAGCCCCACCTCCCCTGATATTATAACCCACCTCCTTCGATATCATAGGCCACAATCCCAAATATCATAACCAACCTCCCCGATATCATAGCCCACCTCCCCTCCATATCATAGCCCACCGTCACTGATATCATAACCCACCCCCCCCATATCATAGCCCACCACCCCCAATATCATAGACCACCTGCCCCTAATATCATAACCCACTGTCCCCAATATCATAACCCACCTCCCCAATATCATAACCCCCCACCCCAATATCTTAACCCACCTCACCCAATATCATAGACCACCACTCCGATATCATAGACCACCACTTCGTTATCATAGCCCACCTTCCCTGATATTATAACCCACCTCCTTCAATATCATAGGCCACAATCCCAAATATCATAACCAACCTCCCCGATATCATAGCCCACCTCCCCTCCATATCATAGCCCACCGTCACTGATATCATAACCAACCACCCACAATATCATAACCCACCTCCCCCAATATCATAACCCACCTCCCCCAATATCATAACCCACCTCCCCCAATATCATAACCCACCTCCCCCAGTATCATAACCCACCTCCCCCAATATCATAACCCACCTCCCACAGTATCATAACCCACCTCCCCCAGTATCATAACCCACCTCCCCCAATATCATAACCCACCTCCCCCAGTATCATAACCCACCTCCCCCAGTATCATAACCCACCTCCCCCAGTATCATAACCCACCTCCCCGATATCATAACCCACGGCGTGCTTTACTCCACTGCATCTGACACTTAGTGATGTAAGGCTTGGATGCAGCTGCTCAGCCATGGAGACCCATTCCATGAAGCTCTCTACTCTCTGTTCTTGAGCTGATCTGAAGACCACATGAAGTTTAGAGGTCTGTAGTGATTGACTCTGTAGAAAGTTGGTGACCTCTGTGCACTATGCTCCTCAGCATCCGCTGACCTGCTCTGTCACTGTACGTGTTCTACCACTTGATGTCTGAGCTGCTATCGCTCAATCACTTCCACTTTGTTCTAACACCACTGACAGTCCACTGTGGAATATTTAGTAGTGAGGAAACTTCACCACTGGACTGTACAGGTGGGGTCCTATCACGGTACCACGCTGGAGTTCACTGAGCTCCTGAGAGAGACTCATTCTTTACTAATGTGTGTAGAAGCTCTGCATGACTAGCTGCTTGGCTTTATACGCCTGTGGCCATAGAAGATTGGAACACCTGAACCACCTGTGACTTGGATGATTGATTGAATCCCTTTGGCAGTATAGTGTATGTATATAATATGATGAATATATCACAAGATCTTGATTGAAATCAGGTTGAATTTAAGTTGCTGGAACAACCATATCTCAACCACATCTCTCGAGTTTATGCCGGGTGGGTTCTACGGCGCCCACCTTCACTCAGTCCTGTTTGCTTTTAGCGCAAGGTCAGTCCCGACTTTGAGGCGAATGGAAAGGATGGAGAAAATATCCACTTCTCGCGCACAGCCGCCTCTCACAGGACTCGTTTATGCTAACTTTTCGCAGCTTCACACTGGGTGTGCATTTGCACCCTCGGATGGCAGAAACCCAGACCATGATGAAACTGAATGGAAGGAGAAAAAAAAAACGATGTTTGGGATTCGGCCAAAGACACACGGCCGCCGAATCAATTTCAGGAGCTGAGTAGAAAGTGGAGGCTGGTTCGGCAGTAGGTGTGTGAGAGGTAGAGCCTCATAGAAAAGAGAGAGAGAGAGGGAGAGAGAGAGAGAGAGAAATAGAGAGAGCTGCAAAGTGCTATCATTACACATTCTGTGTGATCGCTGCTGCCGCCGCTGCGAAGAAGCCAGCAGATGCTCGGACACGTGTCTGGAAGGGACTTGGACGATGGACCATCTGGGAGCATTTGTTGCTCGGGGTTGGTGCTTCTGCGGAGCTGCTGTCTGGCTAAGATCTCACGCTATTGCTCAGAGAACGTGACTGGCACTCGATCCGGCTCTGACTGATCTGTACAGTACCAGTCAAACACTGACGTATGATGTTTGTTCTGAAATGAAGACATTAATAGACTTTTCTCCTCCTTCACTCTAACAGCATCTACTCCTCTGAGAAGGTTACACTACATGTTGAACATTGCTGTGAGGATTTGATTGAGTGTTAGTGAGGTCAGGTACTGATGTTGAACATTGCTGTGAGGATTTGATTGAATGTTAGTAAGGTCAGGTACTGATAATGATACATTGCTGTGAGGATTTGATTGAATGTTAGTAAGGTCGGGTACTGATGTTGAACATTGCTGTGAGGATTTGATTCAGTGTTAGTGAGGTCAGGTACTGATGTTGAACATTGCTGTGAGGATTTGATTGAGTATTAGTGAGGTCAGGTACTGATGTTGAACATTGCTGTGAGGATTTGATTGAGTGTTAGTGAGGTCAGGTACTGATGTTGAACATTGCTGTGAGGATATTATTGAGTGTTAGTGAGGTCACGTACTGATGTTGAACATTGCTGTGAGGATTTGATTGAGTGTTAGTAAGGTCAGGTACTGATGGAATATTACTGTGAGGATTTGATTGAGTATTAGTGAGATCAGGTGCTGATGTTGAACATAGCTGTGAGGATTTGATTGAGTGTTAGTGAGGTCAGGTACTGATCTAGGAACATTGCTGTGAGGATTTGATTGAGCATTAATGAACTTAGATACTGATGTTGGAACACTGCAGTGAGGATTTTAATGATTGAGTGTTAGTGAGGTCAGGTACTGATGTTGAACATTGCTGTAAGGATTTGACTGAGTGTTAGTGAGGTCAGGTACTGATGTTGAACATTGTTGTTCGGATTTTATTGGCAGTTATTTCACCTCCAGTCCTGTGGGTGGTGCTGTTGGTGGGGTTGTTGCTTTTACTCTTTATCTTTTAAAGCAGAAAGTAATGTGTGCCAGACAGGAGGGGGTTTGTTTTATGTTCACTGTGGAATTTTAATGTAAACACTTGCGTTACATGTTCGGTTCTGCATGTCTGGATCTGGAGGTTCTTCACTGAAGTTCTAAGGAGAGCAGCACGTGTAGCAGAGCAGGAGATTCTGGTAGGAGTCGTTTCTTCACATCTGTGTGTTACACCTCCAGCATCCAACCAACCTTATGGTTGTTGTGTTATCACAACTGCTAAGTGCTTGCTGGGTTATTCCAGGTGGTTGTTAAGGTGTTGCAATTTTATCCCGGCTGTGTTTGCTGGTTGGTGGTTGCTATGATGTTGCTAGGTCATTACTATTGTACCCCTAGTGGATGCTGTGGTGTTACTAAGTGCTTGCTGGGGTATTCCAGGTGGTTGTTAAGGTATTGCTTAGCGGTTGCTATGCTAATCCAAGTGGTTGCTAAGGTGTTGCTGAGGTATTGCTTAATGGTTATTTTGCTAATGCAGGAGGGTGCTAAGGTGTTGCAAAGTGGTTGTTGTGGTATTCCAGGTGGTTGCTTACATATGCCAAATTATTGTTTTGGCATTCCACATCTTTGTCAAGGGGGTGCAATGTTATTCCAAGTGAAAAGCAGTTCATATTGTATCTCAGGTGTTTGCCAAGGTGTTGCTAGGCCGCTGTTATGGAATCCCAAGTGATTGCAAAGGTATTGCTTAGTGGTTGCTATGCTAATCCAGGTGGTTGCTAAAGAGTTGCTAGGCCACGATATTGCTTGATGGTTGATATGCTAATCCAGGTTTTTGCAATCATGTTGCTAGGCCACTGCTATGGTATCCCCGGTGGTTGTTAAGGTGTTGCTAGGTCACTACTATTGTATCCCAAGTGGATGCTGTTACTAAGTGCTTGCTGTGGTATTCCAGGTGGTGTTAAGGTATTGCTTAGTGGTTGCTAAAATAATCCAAGTGGTTGCTAAGGCGTTGCTAATCCCAGGTTAGGCGTTACTAGGTTGCAGATGGTATTCCAGGTGGTTGTTAATAATAATAATAATTAATAATAATAAAGTCCTCCTCATATCTACACTCACTGTCCATCACCCACCAACCAAAACTAATGACCCACCCCCCTAATAGTATCTGCTCTGTGGTGGTCCTGATCATTAAAGAACAGAGTAATAAAGTATACAGAGAATCAGACGAACTACAGTCTGTAAGTGTAGCTCCTATATGGTCAGTGGAGCTGATACAGTGCTGGATTTTAATTTTCTCTACATTGTGCTGTAATTTCCTGAGGCGTAACGTAACGTTCACTAATATTAACACAGACTCTGTTTGAAAGTCTTACATGTGATTATTCCCCAAAGCACAAGCGCCCCAGCCAACAGTGGCCTATATAAAACACAATAAAACTCAATAAAAAATTAAAATGAATGAATAAATAGTGTTGAGCCGGCTTTGTAAATACGACTTTCAGATGTAAGTAGGCTTAGCCCTGTTGATAGATCAATCGCTCTCCGTATACTGGCCTCCCACCTTTTACTTTTAGGGGACGGAAGAGGCGGACGAGGCTCTCAATGACATCAAGCATGACTTATGAATGAAAGAACTCGGCTTGAATCGCTTCCTTTTCTCTCCCGACGGCAAGACTGGCTCATTATCTGTCTGTCAATTACGGCGGTAATGTTGGCGCGTGCGGAGGAGCCGCAGACGGCGGCCTTGAGGCGGGCAGAGAATTAGAGTTCAGTGGCTGTAAAAAGCCTTAATGGAGACCAGCTATTCTTACACGGCCTTTTAGTGGGAGAGATCAAAAAAGGCCCCGTGCCCTCTCTGCTGTGTTTAAAAGTTTATCAGGGTGGTGGGGGGAGGAGGCGAGTGAGGGTGGATATGAAATGAACAGCATGGTTCTGGAAGTGTCCACAGGGGGTCCCTTCGGAGCGAAGCCTTCTACAATGCGACGTCTCCTACTGATGAGATATGAGGTCCCTGATCAACACTGCGGGTTAGTTAATCAGCTTTTGAAGGCTCGCCGCGCGGCAGGACGAGGGGAGGAAAACAGGCAGCAGCAGAGGGGCTCTTAAACGAGGGGCAGTGACGGGAAGGGAAGTTGTAGAAATGCAGGTTTTGGTTCTGCTGCTGTGAATTTGCAGCGCTGGACAGAAATACGGTGAATGTGGAAGCTATAGAAAGAAGGTGGAAACTTATAGAAGCAGCTGTGTGGAGTTGATGTTATTAGATGTTATTGGATGTTATTAGATGTTATTAGATGTTATTGGATGTTATTGGATGTTATAGAAGTTAATCCATTAGAGAAGCTCTGTCTGTTACCTTCCAATAATAGATGCTGTTTAAAGAAAAACATGCATCTCTCTTTTTGTCAGTTTGTCCGTGACTGACTGACCGATGGAGTGTCTGACTGATTGACAGATAAAGCTACTGACTGACTGATAAAGCTACTGGTTGATTGTCTGACTGACTGACTGATTGAGTGTCTGACTGACTGACTGATTGAGTGTCTGACTGACTGACTGATAAAGCTACTGTCTGACTGATAAAGCTACTGGTTAAGTGTCTGATTGACTGACTGACTGACTGACTGATTGAGTGTCTGACTGACTGACTGACTGGTCGAGTGTCTGACTGACTGACTGACTGACTGACTAATAAAGCTACTGACTGGCTGGTCGAGTGTCTGACTGACTGACTGACTGACTGACATACTGACTAATAAAGCTACTGACTGCCTGATTGAGTGACTGACTGACTGACTGTTGGAGCGACTTACTGATGGAGCTAGTGACTGACTGACTGAGTGTATAACTGATGGAGCGACTGACTGACTGAGTATATGACTGATGGAGTGACTGACTGGCTGTTGAAGCGACTGTCTGACTGATAAAGCTAGTGACTGACTGACTGAGTGTATGACTGATGGAGCGACTGACTGACTGACTGATGGGGAGACTGACTGACTGATCAGTTTTTGAGGAAGTCTGCGTGCTATCTCTTATTCTGCTTCACAGGCTTCCGCGGCGGCACAAGGACTGACTGACTGACTGATGGAGTGACTGACTGACTGACTGTTGGAGCGACTGACTGATGGAGCGACTGACTGACTGATTGATGGGGCGACTGACTGATGGAGTGACTGACTGACTGACTGATGGAGCAACTGACTGATGGAGGGACTGACTGACTGACTGATGGAGTGACTGACTGACTGACTGATGGAGCGACTGACTGATGGAGGGACTGACTGACTGACTGTTGGAGCGACTGACTGACTGATGGAGTGACTGACTGACTGATGGAGCGACTGACTGATGGAGGGACTGACTGATGGAGGGACTGACTGACTGACTGATGGAGCGACTGACTGATGGAGGGACTGACTGACAGACTGATGGAGCGACTGACTGACTGATGGAGCGACTGACTGATGGAGCGACTGACTGACTGACTGTTGGAGCGACTGACTGACTGACTGATGGAGCTACTGT
>CM038726.1:37054299-37251799 GCA_021613375.1 Megaleporinus macrocephalus | reverse complement strand
TGTCATCATCTCTAACTTGTGTTCTGATTCAGTGGTGTATCCTGTTTACTGAAGTAGTCTAGTATCAGCATCTTATACCATCAACTACTGAAACACCAACACATCACACATACCATTTAGTATATTTCAGTATTTTTACTGTTTAAATGCTGAAGTTAATAAATGCTTCTTGTAAATGTAAAAATAGGGGCTACATTTAAAATGCTTTCGAAAGAAAGTGCATCATAAAGTGTTTATTTATAATAAAAAAGTAAATAAAAAGTTTAGTCTTGTTAACTGAGTTTCACATCTTAGCAGTTTCTCTCTCTCTTGTGTTCCTTCACACTTTCTCTTGTTCAGTGAGAGAAGTGAGCTCTTGGTTGTCCAGCCAGGACTTTATAATCTGGGCTGAAACTGTGTTAGGGCCATTCTCACATTCATATGAGATATCCGGGTGGTTCTGTGTGGAGTGTGTATGTTCTCTCCGTCCTTGAGTGGGTTCCTCCGGGTACTCCGGTTTCCTCCCACAGTCCAAACACATGCATGTTAGGATCTTCACTCTAAACTGCCCATAGGTATGAGTGTGTGTGTGAGTGTGTGTGTGAGTGTGTGTTGGCCATGCGATGGACTGGCGACCTGTCCATGTTGTACCCCACCTTCGCCTGATGATGCTGGGATTGGCTCCAGCCCCAACTAGCGGGATAGAGCGGATAATAATAGATGGATGGATATGAGATACTTCCACGGTCTCAGAACATATAAGATGTTGGTTTGGAGCTGCCTGTGGATATATAAATATCTCTGTCTCGTTCCATTGCAGGTTGAAAAGTTGTTTTTCGCCATCGACTTTTTTTAGTGCACGCCGTCTGACTGTAAAGAAAAGCTCCGCCACTTTAAATAAACACTATCAACATTAAATCTTTCTCAACATCTGGGTCCGGATCCGGGCCGTGGTCCGCCTATTAGTGACCCCTGATGTAGAGAATTAAAAATGTACAAAACTGGAGACGTTTGTCTTTGGACGGGCTTCTTGGACCAGCCGTTTGAACATTGCTACATAGCAGTTATGAGGCTGCCTAGACTGGGTGCCTGGTTAAAGCTACACCGCAGCTACATGGCTACCTGGGCCAGCTGCTTAGATGACACTGTAATTCAGCTGTAAGGCTGCTTGGACTGCTTTGGGTGCATGTGTTGGGGGCTATGAGGCCGCCTGCCTAAGCGATGCTACGTCGCAGCTACCGGGCTGCCTGAATCAACTGCTTGGATGATGGCTGGTGGTGTTCGGCTGCATATCAGAGCTATGAGGCCTTTCAGGCTGGCTGCCTAAGCGAGGCTACATAGCTGCCTGGGCTGCATGCTTGGTTGACAGAACATTGCAGATATGAAGCTTTCTGGACCAATGGTGTTCAGTTGTATGCATGAGTAATGCTATGTAAGGGCTACGAAGCCTTCTGGGCTGACTGCCTATGTGACATTACATTTTAGCTATGTAGCTGCCTGGACCAGCTGCTTGGACGATGCTGCACTCCAGCTGTGTAGCTGCCTTGACTGGTGGTGTTCATCGGCATGCATGAGCAGCGCTATGCAGGGGCTATGATGTCTTTTAGGCTGAATCCCTAAGCAACGCTCCATTTCAACTATGCGGCTGACTGGGCTGGCTGCTTGGATGATGCTGCACTCAAGCTGTGTGGCTGCTTGGACCAGTGGTTTTCATCTGCATGCATCAGCAACACTATGCCGGGGCTATGAAGCCTTTTGGGCTGATTGTCTGATGACACTACATCTCAGCTACGTGGCTGCCAGAGCTGAATGCTTAGTTGATACTACATTGCAAATATGAAGTTGTCTGAGCAACGCTATACCAGGGCTATGAAGCCTTCTGGGCTGGCTGCCTATGCGGCACTCAATCGCAGCTATGTAGCTGCCTGGGCCAGCTGCTTGGATGATGTTGCACTGCAGCTGTGTGGCTGCCTGGACAGGTGGTGTTCGAATGCACACTTGAGCAGAGCTATGCTGGACCTATAAGGCCTTTTGGGCTGTCTAAATAAGCGACACTACATTATAGAACTGTGGCTACCTAGGCCGGCTGCTTGGATGATGCTGCACTTCAGATATAAAGCTGCCTGAAAGCACTAAACTAAGGATATTTCCGGCCTTCAAGGTTTCCTGGGCCGGTGTGTAGTTGCAGAGTGAGATCTTCTCTGCAGCAAGGATGCTTCCTAGACTTGCTAAGTGACTCTATATACCGTGGTCTGGGGAATCTCCCCCGCTGGTTGTGGGATCTGTGGGTTGTGTGTTATGTACTGTTGATTATGTATTTTGTTGCTTTTGTGAAATGTTTGATTGTGAAAAAGCGTCCTTGAGCTGGGAGAGGCGTTATATAAATAAAAGTGATGAAACGCTGTGAAAACACAAAAGAATCACTCCTTGGTTGGAACAGTCTACTGTGCATCCTTCATTTATTTTCTACTAAAACAGCTATTGACTTTGAGAATGCTCAGCATCCTAAATCATGCCATGTTTAAGGCTTATTTAACTCACTAGCACTAACTAAGAATAGGTTCTTAGTAGGACAAGTCCACGGTAGGACGGGTCCACTTTGTAGTATAGGTACTTTGTAGGATGGGCCCTCGGTAGAACAGGTACTCGGTTGCATAGGTCCTCAGTAGAACAGGTACTTGGTAGCATAGGTCCTCAGTTAAACAGGTACTTGGTAGGATGGGTCCTCGGTAGAACTGGTACTCGGTAGCATAGGTCCTCAATAGAACAGGTACTTGGTAGCATAGGTCCTCAGTTAAACAGGTACTTGGTAGGATAGGTCCTTACTTAAACAGATACTTGGTAGGATAGGTCCTCAGTAGAACAGGTTCCTTGGTAGGATGGGTCCTCTGTAGAACAGATTCTTGGTAGCATGGGTCCTCGGTAGAACAGGTCCTCAGTAGGACTCCTCCTATGAAGACTTCTCTTCAGTAATTCGGGTCACACAGATGGAACAAGCTGCACTGGGAAAATAAAAAATAGAGAGTATATAGCTTCTCCTATATATATATATATATATATATATATATATATATATATATATATATATATATATATATATATATATATATATATATATATATATGGCAAGCCAAACAGGAAATATTTAATGAATAATGATCTTTATGGAACAGTCATTGATATTAATTTCATACCTATAAGGCTCTGACTGGTTCTGAACTCAGCAGCTTGTGTGTAAAAGAACAGTTTAAGTGTATCGCTTCACTCCTCTTCAGCTTATACTGGCTACAAGCTCCTGATATGACATTGAAAGCTCTTAATGGCCGAACGCCAGCATATCTTAATGATCTGTTAAAGCGCTGCAGTTCATCCAGACCACTACATTGCAAACTTCTAAGATCTCTCACAGCTCCGTTAGTGGGCGATTATTTTCTCACAGGCCTCCTTTGATTGGATGATTGCTGCAGTGATTGTGTTTCATCTGCCAGCAATTCTTCTGGTACAGTGAGTAGCTTCATATTCCTTAAACTGCAACGTGGGAGGTCGTATCCCATGAACTGTGTTTCGGAAACAGATCAGGTGATTGGATCCAGCAAAGAAAACCACTGAGGAGAATGACTGGAATTGGGTTCATTCCTGTCCAACACATCATTAACACCTGGAAGGAGAAGCTCAGCTTCACAGAAGAGATGTGATCCTGAATGAGGCGAAGGTAAAAACTAGACAGTGGAGTCACGATTTTGTTTAATAGTGACCAGAGCTCGCAGGATTGGGACTAAACCACTGTGTGGACACTTGTTAATGAGACTAATCAGCTTCAGTTTGCTGGGGAGTGAAAAGACTGACCGATGGAAGACAGTTATGTGGTCTGATGAGTCCAGACTGACCCAATTCCAGAGTGTTTGGAGAGGAGCATCAGAAACAGAATGGAAGCGCATGAAGTGTTGCGCCAATCATAAATAGTGCCCACTGTACAAGCCTCTGGAGGCAGTGTTAGGATCTGAGGGGCTTCAGCTGGACAGGTCAAGGCAGAGATACGTTATGATGTGATTCAGTGAAGCCAGCTGACCACCTGTATGTACTGAATGACCAGGTTATATTCCAGGACAACAATACCCAGATTCATGGGACTTAGGCTGTGAAAGAGAACTGACCACCACAGACCCCTGACCTGAACCCCAGTGGACGTCTTTGGGATGTGCTGGAGTGGTGCAACTCTCCTGTCTTCAGTACTTCTGGACCTCAGGTTTAAATAAACAAGAGGACCTTTCTAAGATGTTACCACTTCAATAATCTCACACTGCCCAACTTTCTAAGAAGAGTCTAGTACCTTTTACTGTTCATCCAGGCCAGGAACCGTCTATGACTGCAGGAACAGGAGATTTCACTGATACACCAAGCAACCAATCACAAGCCTGCTGATTGGCATGGCATATAGAAGGAGGCCAGTCTGAACAAAGGAATATATGTGGGCGGAGCATCTGTGGCTGAGACTACAGTTCTCCAGGCTTAACTTAGCTAGAACAACAAACTGCAGCTGGCAGAATCCTGATAGTGTCTCCAGCTTAATGGATTAAAAACACTCTTCACATATATATATATATAGGTGGAGCCTCTGTAGCTGAGACTACGGTTCTCCAGGCAGAATGTTGACAGTGTCTCCAGCTTAATGGACTAAAGGCACTACTCACTTATATGTGGGTAGCTTATCTGCCTCTATGACTGAGAGTACGGTTCTCCAGGCTTAATTTAGCTAGAACAACAAACCTGTAGTTGGCAGAATCCGGATAGTGTGTCCAGCCTAATGGACTAAAGACACTCTCCACTTATATGTAGGCAGAGCATCTATGGCTGAGACTACGATTCTCCAGGCTTAGTTTAGCTAGAACAAGAAACCTGCAGATGGCAGAATCCTGACTGTGTCTCCAGCTTAATGGACTAAAGGCACTATTCACTTATATGTGAGTAGCTTATCTGTGTCTATGGCTGAGACTATGGTTCTCCAGGCTTAGTTTAGCTAGAACAAGAAACCTGCAGCTGGCAGAATCCTGACAGTGTGTCCAGCTTAATGGACTAAAGATAAACTCTTTTATGTGGGCGGAGCATCTCTGTCTGAGACTACGGTTCTCCAGGCTTAACTTAGCTAGAAAAATTACACTGCAGCTGGCAGAATCCTGATAGTGTGTCCAGCCTAATTGACCAAAGACAGACTTTTCACTTACATATAGGCGGAGCATCTGTGGCTGAGACTATGGTTCTCCAGGCTTAACTTAGCTAGAACAAGAAACCTGCAGCTGGCAGAATCCTGATAGTGTGTCCAGCCTAATTGAACAAAGACAGACTTTTCACTTACATATAGGCGGAGCATCTGTGGCTGAGACTATGGTTCTCCAGGCTTAACTTAGCTAGAACAACAAACTGCAGGTGGCTGGAGCATCTTTGGCTGAGACTACGGTTCTCCAGGCTGCTTAACTTAGCTAGAACAACAAACTTGCAGCTGGCAGAATCCTGACAGTGTGTCCAGTTTAATGGACTAAAGATAAACTCTCCACTTATATATAGGCAGAGCATCTGTGGCTGAGACTACAGTTCTTCAGGCTTAACTTAGCTAGAACAACACACTGCAGGTAGCTGGAGCATCTGTGGCTTATACTAGGGTTCTCAAGGCTTAATTTAGCTAGAACAACAAACTGCAGCTGGCAGAATCCTGACAGGGTGTCCAGTTTAATGGACTAAAGATAAACTCTCCACTTATATATAGGCAGAGCATCTGTGGCTGAGACTACAGTTCTTCAGGCTTAACTTAGCTAGAACAACACACTGCAGGTGGCTGGAGCATCTGTGGCTTAGACTAGGGTTCTCAAGGCTTAATTTAGCTAGAACAACAAACTGCAGCTGGCAGAATCCTGACAGTGTGTCCAGCTTAATGGACCAAAGACAGACTTTCCACTTACCTGTAGGTGGAGCATCTGTGGCTGAGACTACGGTTCTCCAGGCTGCTTAACTTAGCTAGAACAAGAAACCTGCAGTTGACAGAATCTTGACCATGTGTCCAGCCTAATGGACTAAAGATAAATTTCCACTTATATATAGGCGGAGCATCTCTGTCTGATACTACGGTTCTCCAGGCCGAACATAGCTAGACCAACTAACTATGCCATGGGTTTAGTCGTGTCCAGTTCCACTGACTAGCTCGATGCTGGGATGGCCAACGTAAGATTCCTCGGATACTCCTCCCATTGGAGCTCAACACTAGCTGCTAATTCTGTTACTAGCAACCCACTTCACAGTTGGGGGGAGCAGGAGGACCATCCAACCCACCCACATGGAGCCCCAGCCATAGATGGCTCCTAATAATGACTCCAATGCTGGCTGCATCACTCGGGAACCAATTCCATCTGTGTTTAGGATGTCAAGCTGCCTTTTGATGTTTTAAATATACCCATAAGGAAGCAAACAGTGTCCCCGTGCGACTGTCACGAGCTGCCTTGTAAACGATGGGTGGGTTCTAATAGCCTTACGTTCAGAAGTCTTAACGATTAATTGCCAAAAATATTAATTATACTGACTCATTGATTGATTAGCTTCAAACCTATGCATGAGAAAAAGACATCAACGCAATCACTGATCGGAAAGCAAGTCAACTAAACGACAGGCCTGTCCTGATGTGACTGTATTTCATCCGTCTGGAAATGATGTACACGTTTGAATCAATGGCCTGTTTTCAGTCTGAGCGCCGCTCCATTATCCGTCTGGAAGATTCGGGCGGTAATCGCTCTGGAATGTGTGTTAGCATGGGCTAGACTTGTTAGGAGCTATTCCCACGGCAAGCGTTGTCACGTACAGCAGGTTCTCAAAGAGAAAGCATTAAATATTTGCTTCACGACAATCCATGGTGGACTAGTTTAAAGGGCCTTCAATCGCGCCTCTGATGCTTATTGTCAGGAGACTTCAGATGAGGGATTAAATATTGATTGGCAGTAGAGGACGGTATGGAGATGCTCATCAGGCCTTGCTGAGGGAGGAGAGGGTGAGAGAGGTAAACGTAGAGAGAGAGAGAGGGGGAAAAAATATGGCTGCTATAACGTCACCAGTCTATTGTTAGACGGTTTGGTGGGTCAACTCGTACAAGAACCGTTTGACTGATACGCGCTAAGAGCCAAAAGACGTTTTATTGGGAAGCTGAGAAAAATAAATGGGGATTGGATCATCCTGTGAAGCTGTGGGAGAAATGAGCTTCCATGAAATGGGAAAAGAGGAAGATGGAGAGCTTTAACTGGGAAGAATTACGTTTACAGATGTTCATTGGCGTGTGGTTGAAGCTCACAGATGCTGGATAGGACAAGCAGTGGTCCATATAATGAAGGATGAAATCTCTGGTATCCCACTTTGCATCTAGGTATCTGGGAGCACATTTGAAAAGTTTATAGAATATTAGTGATGGAAGGATCGATCGGCTATGTATTGGTACCGGCCCATTTTTAATCTAAACATGTGATCGGTGATCGGTGATCGGCCAATATTTCTCCAATGTAGCCGATCCTGAGAGCTGATCAATGGCGTTAAACAAATGAGCCTAATTTCTGTTTTTCCAGCTAGCGGTTCGTTGAACCCCCCTCCGGCCAGGTCCTTGCAATTCCTATCTGAACCACTAGGTGGAAACACATACCCTTTCGTTTTCTGTGTTTAATGACTGTAGTTTTTACTGCATTTATTTAATGTTTTTTTAGTTTTAAATTAAGGGTCTAAATGTAATGATTGCAATATTGAGGATTATTTGTTTGATTTACTTTGTTCATTTACTGCTAATTTAATTTAAAATATTATGCTGTTTCACATGAGCTCGTTAAAATGGTAATAAACCAGTTTAGATTGTGTTTTATGACTTGCTTGCGCTAATAACTACATGTAGCCCTGCCGTGGCATACAGCCCCGCCCTCTATCGGTATCGGCTATTGGCCGATCGCGCTAAAAGGTGATCGGCGATCGGAATCGGCCTCAAAAACGCTGATTGGTCCATCTCTATAGAATATAGAATATATTTTATAGAATTATTGTAATCTGGAGGCCAGTCGTTTCCAATCTCCGGCCATAAAGTTATAAGGGTTGTGGGTAATGTTCGCCATGGGCCTAATAGCAGTTCACCATTGGGTATATCATCGATGTCCAAGAAAAAACAAGAATTTCCTCAAAATAGTAAGATACTCTTTACCTTCAATGCAATGGAACTGGAATTTATTCCAAACTATTTTGGTGCATTTCTACTGGTCTGTTCAGTGTGAAATTTAAACGGCAGGTATTATAAACAGTTTAAATAATGCAGAAAAAGCAACATCCACCCTGTGCTGAGGTAAAAACCAGTTTTTAAATATTTTGGAATTTCTTTTGGATTTTTGTTAAGAGCCCAAAGTCTTGCATCTGACTTTTGCCTGGTTCACACTACACGACTGTTCGAGTCGTCAGGTCTTTATGCTGTTCACGCTACATGACTGCTCAGCAACACGGGGTCACGAATTACACGACTTTCACTCTGGAGAATCGTCGACTCACCTGGCTTCGGTCCAAAAACACGTTTTAGTCACGAAAACTAAACATATGTGAGAGCTAGAGATACCACGTAGAACATACACTACTTCCAAAACGGACGTCAACAAACCAGCAGAACGATTTAACACTGCGCTGATACAAGAAAGAAGAAAAAGGTATAAAGATAGATAAAGACACAGGACCAGCAGGGACTGTCTATTCTGCAGAGAGAGCTGGAGGTAAATATTTAATATTTTATTAATGAAAACGTACTTGTCGCCCGCAGCCACAGAGAGATTGTGTGAACGGTGATGTGGTTCTCTCTCTATGTGATCTCATTGGTTGTAGCTAGACGCTGATGTTGACTCACAGTCGCCGACTGGTCTAGATATTAAACATGCTAGATATCTTCTGTGCGTCCGCGATTAGTCTGCGACATGGGCAGAGCCAAAGCAGGGGCCGGGGAGGCACTGGACCCCCCTGGAATCTGATTGGACCCGCCAGGTGCCACCCCAGATGACTGACATGTCAGGGCACCGCACGTCTTGTTGAAAAGAGCCCGTTGTATTTTGTAATCGGTAATACCTGCTGACTGCTAGGTCCCTCTTGTGCAGTAGTTGGCGCTATGTACATAATTATAAAGAGAAGGAGGAGAAGAAGAGAGTCAAACGCTCCGGAGAGATATCGCGGCAGGGAGAAGAACAGCAGCCTACTCGGTGATGGATGGTTCACGTTATTCGTTTCACTCTGGGTGTTTGAACTGGGCTGAATGTGTTTAGCTTGGACTCCGTGCTGGTCTTTCTCTCTCTGTTTCTCTAATGACTGTAGAGGAGTGCTGTTAGCTACGTTAGCTACGTTAGCTGGTTTAGCTGAGTCATGCGCTGTTGGCTGAAATGAAATGTAACATGAAGGTTTTGTTTTTGTCTGAAAAGTTTGAATATTAAACTTCCATCTACGGTAGTCTCTTTGCTCCGACTTCAGTTTGTGATACAGTATCAGTGATGGGTAGAGTTACTAAAAATCTGTACTCAGGTACAAGTACAATTACTTATACTTACAATTAATTAAGCTCCTCTGAACTGAGCAGTAGGTAGCTTGGCACTTAGTCAGACAGTCTTAGTCTTGGTGCTTGTTTGATTATGTTCATGTCAAGATAGCATCATTAATTGTTTGTTTTTTTTAACAGACAGATTGTGGGGTGTTTATTTGTTTTTGTATGTGTTTTTACATTTACATATTGTACATCGTTAATAAACTGCAAATTTTATACACAAATGTTTAAGATGTACTTTATGAAAACAGTATAACATTTACAGATTTTGATTGCAGTTGATTGGGTTTCTTGAATATTCATTGTTGTCGTCTGGGGACCCCCTACTATAGCTTCGGCCACCTTTTGGCCACCCCAAGGATAAAAGTCTAGCGCTACACAACTGAGCGAGCGCCGAGTGGTCGCCGATTTGCCTCCGAGCAGAGGGTTTTGTCAGCAATCTACAAAAAACTGTCAGCGACTGAACAACCAGGCTAAAATCGTGTAGTGTGAACCAGGCATTAGGCTCAGCCTAGGCAGCCTTGCTGAGATGCTCACCCATAGTATAGCTCCAGAGAGCCAAACCAATGAAGAGCAGTGCAACTTGGTTAAAAGCTAGAGTAGCAGCAGAGAAGAAAGCTTCAAAACAAGTGACTTCATAAACCCAAACAGTAAAGCAGGCCGTGTCCTCTCCAATGAGCCCTGAATCACATTGCTAGACCTTCAGGAAACCAAGGATATGGACCCTGACAACACCAAGCTCCTCAAATGTTGTTATTTCTGAGGCAACCATGTGGTTATCAGTATCATCAGTGAAAAGTAAAATCAGTCTAGTCTTTGCAACCCCTATAGTATAGCAGCTTTAAATACAGAAACCTTCATGTAGCCTTTTCTTATAAAGGTACCACCAGAATGATGGTCCATTAGCATCTCTATGGGGTTTCCAGTGTTATGTTATGGACATTTGAAGCATGTAAGACATTCAAGTATCATATTCATCACTGAGTTGTTCAGTAAATACCTTAGACCTTAACACTAAAAGTTATTGGAGAAGCCCGTTAGCCTGTTATCTCTCTGCTGAGCTGATTAGTCTTGTTGTTTGAGAGTTTAAACGAGTCCTGGTTCTCATGTAGAGCGAGCAGTTCGAGCTCTGGACCAGTTTGTAAGGGAATATCAGAGTTCTGATGCTCTCGCATGCCAGGATATCAGGTTTTGCAGTCCACCTCTGTGGGTGGAGCCTTGAAAGTTCAGTCCAGGCCTGGTGTAATCTTGGCTGGGGAAAGGCTAGCACCACAGGGGGTCCGACTGACAGATTGACAAGCAAGGAGAGAAAGAGAGCGAGCGAGTGAGCAAGCGAGAGAGAGAGAAGGAGAGAGTGAGCGAGCAAGAGAGAGAGAAGGAGAGAGTGAGCGAGCAAGAGAGAGAGAAAGAGAAGGAGAGAGAGTGAGCGAGCGAGAGAGAGAGAGTGAGCGAGCGAGCAGGAGAAGGAGAGAGAGAGAAAGAGAGAGAGAAACACAGCTTGATGAAAGCCTCTTTGTGCCGGAGCGCAAAGCGAGTGTCAAGCAGGAGCTGTCAGAAAGAGAGAGAGGGGAAGAAAGAGCGAGGGAAGGTGGGTGGAGAGGTGAGAAAGAAACTGTAACTGGAGAAATGTGAGAGGCGGGGTAGGAGAAAAAAAAGAGAGAGAAAGAGAGAGAGAGAGAGGGAGGAAAGGGCGGACATCTGAAAGCGAAGATAGCACAAGGGGAAGTTACGGCTGTAGGTGGAGGAGCTGTTTCAGCAAGGCTGGAAATAGTCGCTCTAACTTACTCCGCCTGTCCTGTAACTGGCCTCCGGCCGCTCGCCGAGTCCCTCAGCTCAGTGTTTCAGTCACGGATCACATTCCCACTGCGCTCGGGTCAGTAGAGGCCAGGCGCGGTCAATACGAGGGTTAAACCGCACTAAGTTGTGTCAATATTCATGCTGGATGGAGTCTTTCAGGAACACACATCAACCCTGACATCTGCAGATCTAAGATCAGCAGCTGGAACATAAACAGAGAGAGAGATGTTCTGTGATGGAGCAGGTTCTACATTATTTAGAGTTTATAGACGAGTACAGAAGTTTAAAGTCTGGTCTAACAGATGCAGGTAGTCAGTGCAGCTCTTTAAAACAGGACTGATCTGAGATCTGTTTAGTGTTTTTTAGGATCCCAGCTGCTGCTTCTGGACCAGCTGGACTGTTTTCTTAAGCACTCCAGTAAGAGACCATTACAGTGATCAACACTGACCATTACAGTCATCAACTCTGACCATTACAGTCATCAACTCTAACCATAGCAGCGATCAACTCTGACCATTACAGTGATCAACTCTGACCATTACAGTGATCAACTCTGACCATTACAGTGATCAACTCTGACCATAGCAGCAATCAACTCTGACCATTACAGTGATCAACTCTGACCATTACAGTGATCAACTCTGACCATTACAGTGATCAACTCTAACCATTACAGTGATCAACTCTGACCATAGCAGCAATCAACTCTGACCATTACAGTGATCAACACTGACCATTACAGTGTTCAACTCTGACTATTATAGTGATCAACTCTGACCATAGCAGCAATCAACTCTGACCATTAAAGTGATCAACTCTGTCCATTACAGTGACCAACTCTGACTATTACAGTGATCAACTCTGACCATTACAGTGATCAACTCTGATCATTACAGTGATCAACTCTGAATATAACAGTGATCAACTCTGACCATTATAGTGATCAACTCCGACCATTACAGTGATCAACTCTGACCATTACAGTGATCAACTCTGATCATTACAGTCATCAACTCTGACTATTACAGTGATCAACTCGGACTATGACAGTGATCAACTCTGACCATTACAGCGATCAACTCTGACTATTACAGTGATCAACTCTGACTATGACAGTGATCAACTCTGACCATTACAGTGATCAACTCTGACCATTACAGTGATCAACTCTGACCATTACAGTCATCAACTCTGACTATTACAGTGATCAACTCTGACCATTACAGTGATCAACTCTGACCGTTACAGTGATCAACTCTGACAGTTACAGTGATCAACTCTGACCATTACAGCGAACAACTCTGACCATTACAGTCATCAGCTCTGCTAGAAGAAATGCATTAACAAGTTGCTTTGCGTTGCTCTGGAATAGAAAATCAAAACTTTAGTGAATATTTCTCAAATGATAAAAGCTACTTTAGTGACTGTGTTTACATGTTGGATAAAACAGACCACCCAGGTTACGTACTTCAGGTTTAATATTAGTAGCTAAAGAACCGAGTCTGTGCTGAGAATCTTTATTTGTGTTTTCTTTTGATTTAATTGCCAAAAAAATCTATTTTTACCACATTTTCTCTTAATAGCAAGATATTTATTTCATAATTACAATGAATGATATCATGTATTTTCCCATATTAATAAGACTTTCTCATCATCTGTGGCACAGTGCTTTTTTCCAAACATATTTTTTAGTTCTGCTTATTAATTATACCACCTGCCTGGCTTCTCTTTTCCCATCATACACCTGCACATCTTGCCATGACACGTATATAGAACATTTAGCCCTATAAAATTAATCCCCTTAAATATTACACATGATAACGATGTGCTGACTGTTCACACCAGGTGTACTGAATAATACTGAATGAGTAATGTGCCTGGTGGTTTATATTAGGGCTCATGTGCATGTGTGAGACGCTCCGCAGCTGTAAAATGAAAAGTGAATAACAAAAACTCTTCACTATCTTCTGTTTGGTGGTCCGACAGTGCCCCTAATTAACCACCGCAGCCTTTAATATGTTACATTGTAAATCTTAGTGGCTCCCATGGCATCTCAGAGTCTTCGTGTCCAGCAAACTCCTCAGGAGGGAGAACGTTTAAAGTCTTGGCTCATGCAGTGGTGGGCTGGAGGTCAGGGAATGAGTCTTGTGACCACAAGGTTGTTGGTTTGGTCCCCTGAACCAACAGGACACGACTGAAGGGACATTGAGCAAGACACCTAACCACCAACTGCTAATACGGGGTCTGTTTATAGGGCGGCCCACCACTTTGTACAAGTGTGCTCACTGCTCCCTAGCATGTGTGTTCACTAGTGTGTGTGTGTGTGGGGGGGGGTTTCACTGCCCCCTAGTGTGTGTGTGTGCATGTACTGCCCCCTAGTGTGTGTGTTCACTAGAGTGTGTGTGTATATGTATGTATTTCACTGCCCCCTAGTGTGTGTGTTCACTAGAGTGTGTGTGTATATGTATGTATTTCACTGCCCCCTAGTGTGTGTGTGTTCACTAGTGTGCGTGTATATGTGTGTTTCACTGCCCCAAGTGTGTATTCACTAGTGTGCGTGTATGTGTGTTTCACAACCCACTAGTGTGTGTGTTAACTAGTGTGCGTGTATATGTGTGTGTTTCACTGCCCCAAGTGTGTATTCACTAGTGTGTGTGTGTATGTGTGTTTCACTGCCCCCTAGTGTGTGTGTTCACTAATGTGTGTGTATATGTATGTATTTCACTGCCCCCTAGTGTGTGTGTTCACTAGTGTGCGTGTATGTGTGTGTTTCACTGCCCCAAGTGTGTATTCACTAGTGTGCGTGTATGTGTGTTTCACAACCCACTAGTGTGTGTATATGTGTATGTTTCACTGCCCCTTAGTGTGTGTGTTTACTAGTGTGCGTGTATATGTGTGTGTTTGCCCCCTAGTGTGTGTTCTCTAGTGTGTGTATATTTGTGTTTCACTGGCCCTAGTGTGTGCTCACTAGTGTGTGTGTGTATATGTGAGTTTCACTGCCCCCTAGGGTGTATGTTCACTAGTGTGTGTGTATTTGTGGGTGCTTCACTGCCACCTAGTATGTTTGTTTACTAGTGTATGTGTGTGTATATGTGAGTGTATATGTGGGTGTTTCACTGCCTCTTAGTGTGTGTTAACTAGTGTGAGTGTATATGTGTGTGTTTCACTGCCCCCTAGTGTGTGTGTTCACTAGTGTGTGTGTGTGTGTTTGTGTGTATATATGGGTGTTTCACTGCCCCCTAGTGTGTGTGGGCATGTATGTATGTGGGTGTTTCACTGCCCCAAGTGTGTATTCACTAGTGTGCGTGTATGTGTGTTTCACTGCCCCCTAGTGTGTGTGTTCACTAGTGTGTGTGTGTGTGTGTGTATATGTATTTCACTGCCCCCTAGTGTGTGTGTGTTCACTAGTGTGCGTGTATATGTGTGTTTCACTGCCCCAAGTGTGTATTCACTAGTGTGCATGTATGTGTGTTTCACAACCCACTAGTGTGTGTGTTAACTAGTGTGCGTGTATATGTGTGTGTTTTACTGCCCCAAGTGTGTATTCACTAGTGTGCGTGTATGTGTTTCACTGCCCCTAGTGTGTGTGTTAACTAGTGTGTGTGTGTATATGTATTTCACTGCCCCCTAGTGTGTGTGTGTTCACTAGTGTGCATGTATATGTGTGTTTCACTGCCCCAAGTGTGTATTCACTTGTGTGTGTATGTGTGTTTCACAACCCACTAGTGTGTGTGTTCACTAGTGTGTGTATATGTGTATGTTTCACTTCCCCTTAGTGTGTGTGTTTACTAGTGTGCGTGTATATGTGTGTGTTTCAGTGCCCCCTAGTGTGTGTTCTCTAGTGTGTGTATATTTGTGTGTTTCACTGGCACTAGTGTGTGTGTGTATATGTGAGTTTCACTGCCCCCTAGGGTGTATGTTCACTAGTGTGTGTGTATTTGTGGGTGCTTCACTGCCACCTAGTATGTTTGTTTACTAGTGTGTGTGTATATGTGGGTGCTTCACTGCCCCTTAGTGAGTGTGTTCACTAGTGTGTGTGTATATGTGAGTGTTTCACTGCCCCTTAGTGTGTGTTAACTAGTGTGAGTGTATATGTGTGTGTTTCACTGCCCCCTAGTGTGTGTGTTCACTAGTGTGTGTGTGTGTGTGTGTGTATATGGGTGTTTCACTGCCCCCTAGTGTGTTTGATCACAAGTGTGTGTGTATATGTGGGTGTTCACTAGTGTGTGTGTATATGTGGGTGTTTCACTGCCCCCAAGTCTGTGTGTTCACTAGCGTGTGTGTGTGTGTTTCACTGCATGGCTGGGTTAAATGCGGAGGTCTAGTTCTTCTGTGTGCATATAATAAGTCTAATATTGATTCTCAGTCTTTGCTAAATCATAGTCTGTGAGTATAAACCGTGAGTGTGAGAGAGTCAGACTTTAGTCTTTTCAAACTCTTCTAGTATACGACAGACATAACTCACAAACGCGGCTAACGAGGATCATACAGGCCTTACCCAGCGATTACTAATCAACACTCACTCCACTCTCACTCTTCAGATTCAGAGATCTGCTCCACGCTGTTTCAGTGAGGCAGGAGCTGCGGAGCTGTGAGTGTGTTGTCTGTATCCGTGCAGTGTCTGGGTGATGGTGTGATCGGCTGATGGAATGAAATGAAGATTAAATGAAGCATAGACGTGAAAAGTCAATTTTTTTTTGCGTACCCCAAACGTCATTTAGCACACCGCCTGGGGGGCAGCCGATCCAGAGTTTGGGAACCGCTAGCTTAGAAAGTCAACAAAATGTGTAACCTCACCAGAGGCTGACTAAACCTTTTGCCTGCAATTGTATATAAAGATACAAACACGTTTTCTTCTCCTGAGCATTAAGTTCATCGCGACAGCAGCACTGTACTGTAATAATAATCTTTATTTATAGAGCACCTTTCAAACCAACGGCGGCTCAGAGTGCTTGACAGACAGTTTTCAACAATAACAGCAGAAACTTGAGTTGCAATAAGCCAGAAATACAAATTTATAAATACTAGGAAGATGTAGGAGTTTTAATTAAATGCTGAGGTAAAGAGAAGTTTGTAAACATGTATTAAAAGTGACTCTGAGCTCGACTGTCTAATAAAGGCTGAACTGAGCTCCATAGTTTAGAAGCAGAGGAGCTGAAAGAGTCTCTCCAGGTTCTCTGTATGTTACTGAAGGTGTTTTTAAAGAATCTGCAGAACATAAACAGAGAGATGTTATGTAATGTAGCAGGTTCTAGATTATCTAGAGCTTTATAGACGAGTACAGAAGTTTAAAGTCTAGTCTAAAAGATACAGGTAGTCAGTGCAGCTCTTTAAAACAGGACTGATCTGAGATCTGTTTAGTGTTTGTTAGGATCCCAGCTGCTGCTTCTGAACCAGCTGGATTGTTTTCTTAGGAAATCCAGTAAGACACCATTACAGTGATCAACTCTGACCATTACAGTGATCAACTCTGACCATTACAGCGATCAACTCTGACTATTACAGTGATCAACTCTGACCATTACAGTTATCAACTCTGACCATTACAGTGATCAACTCTGACAATTACAATGATCAACTCTGACCATTACAGTGATCAACTCTGACCATTACAGAAATCAACTCTGACTATTACAGCGATTGACTCTGACCATTACAGTGATCAACTCTGACCATTACAGTCATCAACTCTGACCATTACAGTCATCAACTCTGACCATTACAGCGATCAACTCTGACTATTGCAGCGATCAACTCTGACCATTACAGTGATCAACTCTGACCATTACAGCGATCAACTCTGACCATTACAGTGATCAACTCTGACCATTACAGTCATCAACTCTGACCATTACAGTGATCAACTCTGACCATTACAGTGATCAACTCTGACCATTACAGTCATCAACTCTGACCATTACAGCGATCAACTCTGACTATTACAGTCATCAACTCTGACCATTACAGTAACCAACTCTGACCATTACAGCGATCAACTCTGACTATTACAGCGATTGACTCTGACTATTACAGCGATCAACTCTGACCATTACAGCGATCAACTCTGACTATTACAGCGATTGACTCTGACTATTACAGTGATCAACTCTGACCATTACAGTGATCAACTCTGACTATTACAGCGATCAACTCTGACCATTACAGTGATCAACTCTGACCATTACAGCAATCAACTCTGACCATTACAGAGATCAACTCTGACCGTTACAGTGATCAACTCTGACCGTTACAGTGATCAACTCTGACCATTACAGTGATCAACTCTGACTATTACAGAGATCAACTCTGACTATTACAGTGATCGACTCTGACCATTACAGTGATCAACTCTGACCATTACAGTGATCAACTCTATTACAGAGATAAACTCTGACCATTACAGTGATCAACTCTGACTATTACAGTGATCAACTCTGACTATTACAGCGATCAACTCTGACTATTACAGCGATCAACTCTGACTATTACAGCGATCAACTCTGACCATTACAGTGATCAACTCTGACCATTACAGTGATCAACTCTGACCATTACAGCGATCAACTCTGACTATTACAGAGATCAACTCTGACTATTACAGTGATCGACTCTGACCATTACAGTGATCAACTCTATTACAGAGATAAACTCTGACCATTACAGTGATCAACTCGGACTATTACAGTGATCAACTCTGACTATTACAGCGATCAACTCTGACTATTACAGTGATCAACTCTGACTATTACAGCGATCAACTCTGACCATTACAGTGATCAACTCTGACCATTACAGCGATCAACTCTGACCATTACAGCGATCAACTCTGACCGTTACAGTGATCAACTCTGACCATTACAGTGATCAACTCTGACTATTACAGAGATCAACTCTGACTATTACAGTGATCGACTCTGACCATTACAGTGATCAACTCTGACCATTGCAGTGATCGACTCTTACCATTACAGTAATCAACTCTGACCATTACAGTGATTAACTCTGACCATTATAGTGCTCGACTCTGACCATTACAGTAATCAACTCTGACTATTACAGAGATCAACTCTGACCATTACAGTGATCAACTCTGACCATTACAGTGATCAACTCTGACTATTACAGTGATCAACTCTGATCATTACAGAGATCAACTCTGACCATTACAGTGATCAACTCTGACCATTACAGTGATCAAGTCGGACCATTACAGTGATCAAGTCTGACCATTACAGTGATCAACTCTGACCATTACAGTGATCGACTCTATTACAGAGATCAACTCTGACCATTACAGTGATCAACTCTGACTATTACAGTGATTGACTCTGACCATTACAGTGATCGATTCTGACCATTACAGTGATCGACTTTGGCCATTACAGTGATCGACTTTGGCCATTACAGTGATCAACTCTGACCATTACAGCGATCAACTCTGACCATTACAGCGATCGACTCTGACTATTACAGAGATCAACTCTGACTATTACAGTGATCGACTCTGACCATTACAGTGATTGACTCTGACCATTACAGTGATCGACTCTGACCATTACAGTGATCGACTTTGGCCATTACAGTGATCGACTTTGGCCATTACAGTGATCAACTCTGACCATTACAGCGATCAACTCTGACCATTACAGCGATCGACTCTGACTATTACAGAGATCAACTCTGACTATTACAGTGATCGACTCTGACCATTACAGCGATCAACTCTGACCATTACAGCGATCGACTCTGACTATTACAGAGATCAACTCTGACTATTACAGTGATCGACTCTGACTATTACAGTGATCGACTCTGACCATTACAGTGATCAACTCTGACCATTACAGTGATCAAGTCGGACCATTACAGTGATCAAGTCTGACCATTACAGTGATCAACTCTGACCATTACAGTGATCGACTCTATTACAGAGATCAACTCTGACCATTACAGTGATCAACTCTGACTATTACAGTGATTGACTCTGACCATTACAGTGATCGATTCTGACCATTACAGTGATCGACTTTGGCCATTACAGTGATCGACTTTGGCCATTACAGTGATCAACTCTGACCATTACAGCGATCAACTCTGACCATTACAGCGATCGACTCTGACTATTACAGAGATCAACTCTGACTATTACAGTGATCGACTCTGACCATTACAGTGATTGACTCTGACCATTACAGTGATCGACTCTGACCATTACAGTGATCGACTTTGGCCATTACAGTGATCGACTTTGGCCATTACAGTGATCAACTCTGACCATTACAGCGATCAACTCTGACCATTACAGCGATCGACTCTGACTATTACAGAGATCAACTCTGACTATTACAGTGATCGACTCTGACCATTACAGCGATCAACTCTGACCATTACAGCGATCGACTCTGACTATTACAGAGATCAACTCTGACTATTACAGTGATCGACTCTGACTATTACAGTGATCGACTCTGACCATTACAGTGATTGACTCTGACCATTACAGTGATTGACTCTGACCATTACAGTGATCGACTCTGACCATTACAGAGATCGACTCTGACCATTACAGTAACCAGTAACTCTAACTTGCACTTATGTTAATTGTCTTGTTAATTGCACTGTAAAGCTTAATTACTGCTTAATTCTGTTACATTCCTGGGATACAAACACTCAAACAGCAAAGAACAGCGCGTTGTAGATACTTGCTAGATAGAAGCACCTGCAAACAAGGAGCCAGGCTGGCATGATGACTTTCTCAGTACATGCGATAATTTAAAGCAGTCACGTTGGATGATTAACCAATTAGGCAGCCATACATCTTCCACATGCACAGGGGACCCCACCAGAGTTCACTGAAAGCAAACCCAGACCACTCTTTCCAGGAGGAGCAGAGATTTGTTCTCCAAATCACTCTCAGCCTCAGGAAACAGCTTTCACGCTTCACCAAATGTACCAGAGCGAGCGGCGATGCTTCTGGAGAAAAAGCTCCAGTAGGGAAAACACCTTCAGATGGAAAACTGGGAAAACTCGAGCCCTGCAGTTTCACCTGTCCTCGCTCTTCTCAAAACCCCTGATCCAGTTCATCAGCTGATTATCGAGCTCTTCAGGAGCTGAACCAGCCTGTTGGGATGAGGAGTAGTTGAAAGTGTGCAAGGAGGCGGAGGTCTTCGGGACTGGAGTCAAGAAACAGGGTCCATATTACAGAACCTTCATATTGTTATGTCTCAAGTTAAGCTCCGACATGTTATCAGGGCTGCCGACTTCGAGAGGTGGGGAGATTTGGAAAGACGGGGTTGAGCCACTTCAATCCCTCTATTTACCAATCAGCCTCTCTCAACCAATCAGCTATACAGTCCACCTGCTATCGTCTGATCAGCAGCCTGCTCACTGTATGTTGGGACACTTGGATTCAGTAATGAGCTTAAAGTACTTGCGGGAGAAAATACAAGTCTGGCAAGAGACAGAATTGCGGGAGTCACCCAGCACGGAAACTGCCACTAAAGACTGCCACTGCCATCCAGCACGGAGACTGCCACTAAAGACTGCCACTGCCACCGCCACCGCCACCCAGCACCAAGACTGCCACTAAAGACTGCCACTGCCACCCAGCACGGAGACTGCCACCCAGCACTGATACCTCCACCCAGCACGGAGACTGCCACTAAAGACTGCCACTGCCACCCAGCACGGAGACTGCCACCCAGCACTGAGACTGCCACCCAGCACTGATACCTCCACCCAGCACGGAGACTGCCACTAAAGACTGCCACTGCCACCCAGCACTGAGACTGACGCCAAAGACTGAGACTGCAACCCAAGACTGCCACTGCCACCCAGCACTCACACTGACACTTAATGCTGACACTGCCACCCAGCACTCACACTGACACTTAATGCTGAGACTGCCACCCAGCACTGACACTGACACTTAATGCTGAGACTGCCACCCAGCACTGACACTGACACTTAATGCTGAGACTGCCACCCAGCACTGAGTTTGGCACTTAATGCTGAGACTGCCACCCAGCACTCATACTGACACTTAATGCTGAGCCTGCCACCCAGCACTCACACTGACACTTAATGCTGAGACTGCCACCCAGCACTGAGTTTGGCACTTAATGCTGAGACTGCCATCCAGCACTCATACTGACACTTAATGTTGAGACTGCCACCCAGCACTGACACTAACACTTAATGCTGAGACTGCCACCCAGCACTGACACTGACACTTAATGCTGAGACTGCCACCCAGCACTGAGTTTGGCACTTAATGCTGAGACTGCCACACAGCACTGACACTGACACTTAATGCTGAGACTGCCACCCAGCACTGACACTTAATGCTGAGACTGCCACCCGACACTGACACTTAATGCTGAGACTGCCACCCAGCACTGAGTTTGGCACTTAATGCTGAGACTGCCACCCAGCACTGACACTAACATTTAATGCTGAGACTGCCACCCAGCACTGACACTAACATTTAATGCTGAGACTGCCACCCAGCACTGACACTAACATTTAATGCTGAGACTGCCACCCATCACTGACACTTAATGCTGAGACTGCCACCCAGCACTGACACTTAATGCTGAGACTGCCACCCAGCACTGACACTGACATTTAATGCTGAGACTGCCACCCAGCACTCACACTAACACTGACACTTAATGCTGAGACTGCCACCTAGCACTCACACTGACACTTAATGCTGAGACTGCCACCCAGCACTGACACTTAATGCTGAGACTGCCACCCGACACTGACACTGACACTTAATGCTGAGACTGCCACCCAGCACTGACACTGACATTTAATGCTGAGACTGCCACCCGACACTGACACTGACACTTAATGCTGAGACTGCCACCCGACACTGACACTGACACTTAATGCTGAGACTGCAACCCAGCACTGACACTTAATGCTGAGACTGCCACCCAGCACTCACACTGACACATAATGCTGAGACTGCCACCCAGCACTGACACTGACACTTAATGCTGAGACTGCCACCCAGCACTGACACTGACACTTAATGCTGAGACTGCCACCCAGCACTGACACTTAATGCTGAGACTGCCACTCAGCACTGACACTTAATGCTGAGACTGCCACCCAGCACTGACACTGACACTTAATGCTGAGACTGCCACCCAGCACTGAGTTTGGCACTTAATGCTGAGACTGCCACCCAGCACTCATACTGACACTTAATGCTGAGACTGCCACCCAGCACTGACACTGACATTTAATGCTGAGACTGCCACCCGACACTGGCACTGACATTTAATGCTGAGACTGCCACCCAGCACTGACACATAATGCTGAGACTGCCACCCAGCACTGACACTGACACTTAATGCTGAGACTGCCACCCAGCACTCACACTAACACTGACACTTAACGCTGAGACTGCCACCTAGCACTCACACTGACACTTAATGCTGAGACTGCCACCTAGCACTCACACTGACATTTAATGCTGAGACTGCCACCCGACACTGGCACTGATACTTAATGCTGAGACTGCCACCCAGCACTGACACTGACAGTTAATGCTGAGACTGCCACCCAGCACTGACACTGACACTTAATGCTAAAACTGCCACCCAGCACTCACACTGACACATAATGCTGAGACTGCCACCCAGCACTGACACTGACACTTAATGCTGAGACTGCCACCCAGCACTGACACTGACACTTAATGCTGAGACTCCCACCCAGCACTGAGTTTGGCACTTAATGCTGAGACTGCCACCCAGCACTCATACTGACACTTAATGCTGAGACTGCCACCCAGAACTCATACTGACACTTAATGCTGAGACTGCCACCCAGCACTGACACTGACATTTAATGCTGAGACTGCCACCCGACACTGGCACTGACATTTAATGCTGAGACTGCCACCCAGCACTGACACATAATGCTGAGACTGCCACCCAGCACTGACACTGACACTTAATGCTGAGACTGCCACCCAGCACTCACACTAACACTGACACTTAATGCTGAGACTGCCACCTAGCACTCACACTGACACTTAATGCTGAGACTGCCACCTAGCACTCACACTGACATTTAATGCTGAGACTGCCACCCGACACTGGCACTGATACTTAATGCTGAGACTGCCACCCAGCACTGACACTGACAGTTAATGCTGAGACTGCCACCCAGCACTGACACTGACACTTAATGCTAAAACTGCCACCCAGCACTCACACTGACACATAATGCTGAGACTGCCACCCAGCACTGACACTGACACTTAATGCTGAGACTGCCACCCAGCACTGACACTGACACTTAATGCTGAGACTGCCACCCAGCACTGAGATTGGCACTTAATGCTGAGACTGCCACCCAGCACTGAGTTTGGCACTTAATGCTGAGACTGCCACCCAGCACTCATACTGACACTTAATGCTGAGACTGCCACCCAGCACTGACACTGACATTTAATGCTGAGACTGCCACCCAGCACTGACACTGACATTTAATGCTGAGACTGCACCCAGCACTGACACTTAATGCTGAGACTGCCACCCAGCACTGACACTTAATGCTGAGACTGCCACCCAGCACTGACACTGACACTTAATGCTGAGACTGCCACCCAGCACTGACACTGACAATGCTGAGACTGCCACCCAGCACTCACACTAACACTGACACTTAATGCTGAGACTGCCACCTAGCACTCACACTGACACTTAATGCTGAGACTGCCACCCAGCACTGACACTGACACTTAATGCTGAGACTGCCACCCAGCACTGACACTGACATTTAATGCTGAGTCTGCCACCCGACACTGGCACTGACACTTAATGCTGAGACTGCCACCCAGCACTGACACTGACATTTAATGCTGAGACTGCCACGCAGCACTGACACTGACACTTAATGCTGAGACTGCCACCCAGCACTGACACTGACACTTAATGCTGAGACTGCCACCCAGCACTGACACTGACACTTAATGCTGAGACTTCAAAGCTTTGGTCAGAAACCTTTGTTCCTCTCATGTGAACATGAACTCCATGCATGACATCATGCACTCAGCACGACCATTCCGACAATTCCGGGATCCGGAAGATCTCCACACCCAGGGAACAGCCTCAGGCCACTTACTGAGAGACATACACCAAATCTGATGCTCAACCTGGCAATATATTAATTCCACCATTGACCTAATCCACCTCAGTGTGCGCTGTATGCAGGGAACGGTGGCTCCTGCCCCAGGGAGGACGAGAGAGAGCGAGAGATTGAGAGGGAGATGAATGGGGGTGGTGGTGTGGGGGTTCTCCTCGCGCTCCTCGCTCTCTGGCGCCTTCCTCTGCCATGCAGAGTTTGATTAATGGCTGCTCGTGGAGGCTCATCAAGGGCCAGTAAAATATGAGGGCATAAGTCAGGCTTCATCCGGTCCGAGCTCTGGCAGGTGCTCAGCTCCTCCTTATCGGCCCGCAGCCTCTGTGGGCTAAGCTGGTGGGGAAGCGCATCCATCTCCCTCGCTTTAATCCCCTAATTCGGTGCGGGGCATTGATCCATAACAATCGTTCTATCTCTCCGAGTAAAGGCAGGAGGGTCCGCCGCCACCTCGCCAGATGATCCGTCACCGGGCCGTCGTGCTTGTCCGGATTTTTCCACACTTTGGAAGCGGCTTGATGCTTTTGATGGCTTCGCTCAAGCGGGAACACATTAAATTACAGTTGTGTCTACTGTTTTGAATAAGCCGCTGATCTGCGGATAGGAACGGCTGCGTCGGGGAGGAGGTCTTGCACTCCGGGTGGGCCGTGCAACAAGATGTAATTAGGCCATAAGACACTTGAGGCTTGGGGAAGGATGTAGCTACGCAGAGCAAAACCCTATACACTGCGCCAAGATCACAGCAATGCACAACCTCGAGTGGCTCGTTGCTTCTGTACAACGACAGACGACTTCAAAGAAAGTTATTATTGATATTAATCAACATTAACAAGTATTGCATCAAAGAATGTAGTTCCTTTAATAATTGCGTGTCATTACAAAGCAGTTTTACTCACTTTTTTCACCAAATTTGCACCACAAGTCTTATATAGCACTAATCCAGCTCTGGCCCTCTTCCCACGCTGGGGCTGAATCTCAAACGCCTCCCTGCTCCCTACATAGTGCACTATGTAGGAATTTAAATACTGACTCCTGCAGCCCAGCAGCACATAGATATGTGGGATTCAGACATATCCGTTGGGGACGCAGCCTACTATGTAGGGATATGGAGGTGTTTGGGACTCAGTCTGGGTTTGATGTATGTATGTATGTACTATGTAGGGATATGGAGGTGTTTGGGACTCAGTCTGTGTTTTATGTATGTATGTACTATGTAGGGATATGGAGGTGTTTGGGACTCAGTCTGGGTTTGATGTATGTATGTACTATGTAGGGATATGGAGGTGTTTGGGACTCAGTCTGGGTTTGATGTATGTATGTACTATGTAGGGATACGGAGGTGTTTGGGACTCAGTCTGGGTTTGTTGTATGTATGTACTATGTAGGGATATGGAGGTGTTTGGGACTCAATCTGGGTTTGATGTATGTATGTATGTACTATGTAGGGATATGGAGGTGTTTGGGACTCAGTCTGTGTTTTATGTATGTATGTATGTACTATGTAGGGATATGGAGGTGTTTGGGACTCAGTCTGGGTTTGATGTATGTATGTACTATGTAGGGATACGGAGGTGTTTGGGACTCAGTCTGGGTTTGATGTATGTATGTACTATGTAGAGATATGGAGGTGTTTAGGACTCAGTCTGGGTTTGATGTATGTATGTACTATGTAGGGATATGGAGGTGTTTGAGACTCAGTCTGGGTTTGATGTATGTATGTATGTACTATGTAGGGATATGGAGGTGTTTGGGACTCAGTCTGGGTTTGATGTATGTATGTACTATGTAGGGATATGGAGGTGTTTGGGACTCAGTCTGGGTTTGATGTATGTATGTACTATGTAGGGATACGGAGGTGTTTGGGACTCAGTCTGGGTTTGATGTATGTATGTACTATGTAGGGATATGGAGGTGTTTGGGACTCAGTCTGGGTTTGATGTATGTATGTACTATGTAGGGATACGGAGGTGTTTGGGACTCAGTCTGGGTTTGATGTATGTATGTACTATGTAGGGATATGGAGGTGTTTGGGACTCAGTCTGGGTTTGATGTATGTATGTACTATGTAGGGATACGGAGGTGTTTGGGACTCAGTCTGGGTTTGATGTATGTATGTATGTACTATGTAGGGATATGGAGGTGTTTGGGACTCAGTCTGGGTTTGATGTATGTATGTACTATGTAGGGATATGGAGGTGTTTGGGACTCAGTCTGGGTTTGATGTATGTATGTACTATGTAAGGATATGGAGGTGTTTGGGACTCTGGGTTTGATGTATGTATGTACTATGTAAGGATATGGAGGTGTTTGGGACTCTGGGTTTGATGTATGTATGTACGTATGTACGTATGTATGTATGTATGTACTATGTAGAGATACAGTGTAGCTGCAGAGCAACAAGCGTTACAGTGTAATATGGCTGGGTCTTTAATAGCTGATGTTAAGGCATGTATGCAGGTTTAACCTGGACTAAAGGCTAGACCTAATACTGGCATGAGCTTCTTATTAATACTCTAGATATTCCTTTGAAACGTGTTTAAATGCTGAGGCGTCTCACTATGCAGTTAGACTTCAGATGAATTCATGAGCAAGACCTTGACATGAGAAGCCTTTTTTTTCTTTGCTGGTTGGAAGTTTCATGTCGAGGTGTAAACAAGTGTTTGACAGACAGCTTCTCATTCAGCTTTCATTCAGGTGCGCTTTCTAATAGACTCTCCCAGATTTCGCTGTCCGTACAAAGCAGCATCACTTTGATCCGTTTAGAATTTTTCTTCTTCTTCTTCTTCTTTTTTCTCTTCTCTGAGCATATTTACACTCGCCAGGATCCCGGCGGACTCGTTACTCAATCCCGGGGTAATTGTACATGTTAGATTTTAATTAGAATATCGTCTCGCGATGTAGTTCTGCATAATTCAACATAACAAGGAATTTCAGATGTCGTCTTTCCCTCCGTCCCTTTTTTTTAAAGGCCTCTTTCTTTTCCACCATGCCATTTTCATGCATAAGCCATCTCTGTTCTCATGAAATATAAATACGCTCATAAACACCTTTTGAATTTCATGAGCTTCAGGAAAAAAAACTCGCCGCATAAGCTGAAGCCTTCACAGGTTGCGCCTCACATTCCTGATATGTTTACAGTTTCTCAAGATGGGTCTTTTTTTTTTTTTTGGCTGGACTGAATGAAAAAGCACATTTAGGTCTATTATAATAATTCCATTGAGCTGGATTACTTGATTAAACTTAATGAACTCATTAAAATAAAAAAATCTATTGAAAAGCTTCTTGATGAGTCAGCAGTGATTCGTTCACAGTTGGCATCATGATTATGTGTGTTGTACGTACTGGTAGACACATTCATATGCATTTTTAAGATTACAAGCTAATCGTTGCATGCTTTTCTATCTGACTTCAGACTACCTGCCTACAGCCCTGGATATCACAGCTCACTGCCCCCGATATCACAGACCACCACCCCTCCGTATCATGGCCGACCCCCCTCGGTATTATAGCCCGATGCTCCCAGTATCATAGCCAACCGCCCTGGTATCATAGATTACCTCCTTCGATATTATAACCCACCGCCCCCAACATCATAACCCACCACACCCAATATCACAACCCCCCACCTCGATATCATAGTCCACCGCCACTGATATTATAACCCACCGCCCCCAATATTATTGCCCACCACCTTGATATCAAAGCCCACCGTCCCGTTATCATAACCCACCTCCTCGATATCATAGCCCACTGCCCTCAATATCATAACCCACCTTGCTGATATCATAACCCACCGCCCCCAATATCATAACCCACCACCTCAATATCATAACCCACCGCCCCCGATATCATAACCCACCACACCCAATATCATAACCCACCACTTCAATATCATAACCCACCACACCCAATATCATAGCCCACCACTTCAATATCATAACCCACCACCTCGATATCACAGCCCACGACCCCAATGTCATAGCCCACCGCCCCCAATATCATAACCCACTGCCCCCGATATCATAACCCACCACACCCAATATCATAACCCGCCACCTCGATATCATAACCCACCACCTCGATATCATAACCCACCACCCCCAATCCCATAACCCACCACCCCTGATGATATTATAAACCACAACCTCGATATCATAACCCACCGCCTTATATCATAACCCACCACCCCATTATCATAACCCACCACCTCAATATCATAACCCACCACCTCGATATCACAGCCCACAACCCCAATGTCATTGCCCACCAACCCCAATCCCATAACCCACCACCCCTGATGATATTATAACCCACAACCTTGATATCATAACCCACCGCCCTATATCATAACCCGCCACCTCGATATCATAACCCACCGCCCACAATATCATAACCCACCGCCCCAATCTCATAACCCACCACCCCTGATGATATTATAACCCACCACCTCGATATCATAACCCACCACCTCGATATCATTGCCCACCACCCACGATATCATAACCCACCACGCCGATATCATAACCCACCTTGCCGATATCATAGCCCACCACTCACAATATCATAACCCACCACGCTGATATCATAACCCACCATGCCAATTTCATAACTCACAGCCCCCTTGTCATAGCCCACCACCCCAATGTCATAGCCCACCACCCACGATATCATAGCCCACCCTCCATATCATAATCCACCAACCCCAGTATCAGAGCCCACCACCCCAATGTCATAGCCCACTGACCCCGATATCATAACCCTCCTGTCTTATTTGTGTACTTAACAGCCGTCCGTGACAGTTAATGGGATGCGGTCGACCCCAACAACCGTCACCTACGGCGTACCACAGGGCTCAGTGCTCGGGCCACTTTTCTTTTTGATGATTTGTATTTTTTCCCTCAGTTACATGATTTGTCAGCACGGCTCCAGCTATCATTTACATGCTGACGACGCTCCTGTTTACAGTGCTGACTCTGGCTGTTTATGTATTCTTATTGTTCCGGGTCTTTAGTCCTGCAATTGATGTACAGACTAGCTTTTCCGGAGCTCCTGCGCAGTCTTGTGGGTGCTGCTGGACCTCACACTGTCTCGCTTTCAGTCCTATTTTGAGTAATCGGCAGCGTTTTGTGAGAGTTAATGGGCTGCAACTACTATCACCTACGGCGTTCCACAGGGCTCAGCGCTGTGGCCACTTTGATTTAGGATTTAATATGCTCCCATGCTGTAGCATCATTAGTCAGCATGTTCCACGCAATCATTTCACGCTCAAATTTACAATGCTGACGCTGGTTGTATTCTATTTGTGTGGTCTTACCGCTGCATTTCATACAGTGCAACTCCTGATTTGGCTTGAGGTCCTGCAGGGTGTTACTGGGCCTTACACCGCCATGGTTAATGAGGGTCTATTTTATTCTGCAGTCAGCCCAGTATAGTCTCGCCTGTGGTGTTCCACAGGGCTCAGTGCTTGGACCACCTTGATTAAGGCTTTACTATTATTGCTCTGCATGGCATGTGCTGATGAGACTTAAATTTATTTAGCCAATATCATAACCCACCACCTCGATATCATAACCCATTGCCCCCAATATCATTACCCATTACCTCGATATCATAACCCACCGCCCCCAATATCATAACCCACCACCTTGATATCATAACCCACTGCCCCCAATATCATAACCCACCACCTCGATATCATAACCCACCGCCCCCAAAATTATAACCCACCACCTCGATATTATAACCAACCACCCCCAATATCATAACCCACCACCTCGATATCATAACCCACCGCCCCCAATATCATAACCCACAACCTCGATATCATAACCCACCGCCCCCAATATCATAACCCACCACCTCGATATCATAACCCACCGCCCCAATATCATAACCCACCACCTCGATATCATAACCCACCGCCCCCAAAATTATAACTCACACCCTCGATATTATAGCCCACTGCCCCCAATATCATAACCCACCACCCCTGATATCATAACCCACCACCCCCAATATCATAACCCACCACCTCGGTATTATAACCCACCGCCCCTTATATCATAACCCACCACCTCGATATCATAGCCCACCGCCCCTTATATCATAACCCACCACCTCGATATCATAGCCCACCGCCCCCAGTATGATAACCCACCGCCACTCATGATATTATAACCCAATGCCCCGATATCATAACCCACCGCCTCAATATCACAGCCCACGACCCCAATGTCATAGCCCACCAACCCCAATATCATAACCCGGTGGGCAGCCCTATCCACGGCGCCCGGGGTTAGGTGCCTCAGTCATGGCCTGGGGGATCCTGGGGATCCCTATCCTTCAGGCAAGACCAGATCCCTATCCTTCAGGCCACGACTGCAATTAAGGCTTTACTATTATTTCTTAGCATGGCATGTGCTGATGAGACTCAAATTTACATTGCCTCCTTTGGCCCCTCAAGTGTTCTTCATTTGCAGCTAAGAGCTGCATTTAATACAGTGTAGCACCCAATACAGCTGGAGATCTGATGGGTATAACTGACCATACACTGTCTTAGTTGTAAAATTGACAGCAGGTTGTTAGAGTTAATGGGCTGCAACTACTAACACCTATGGCGTTCCACAGGGCTTAATGCTTAGGCCACTTGGATTTGGGCTTGTCACCAAGACTACAGCTATCATTTATATGTTAACAACACTCAGATGTATAATGCTGACGCTTATTGTTTATGGATTTCTTGTTTTCTGGACTTCATGACTGTCTTAGATGCATTTACCAGCTTTGCTGAAGCTTCTGCTTGGGGCCACTCTGATTTAGGATTCATCCTCTCATGTAATGTAGATGGAACCAGAACATTTTCCAAGCTATTTTAGAGCATTTCTGTTGGTCTGTTTATATGGAAACGTTTACACAATGAAAATTCATGCGTTTTAATTATGTTAGACAATGAAAATTGTCAATAAGTTGAGTTTTGATATGAGTGATGATATGCTACCATTTGATTACATCATTTGTCAGCAAGACACATGCTATCATTGCTTACAACACTCAAATACTTACTCTGGTTGTCTCCTTTTGTAGGATCCTAAAGTTGTAATTGTTGCAGTACATCAGATAATGGGCTGCAACTATTAATATCTATGGCGTTCCACAGGGCTCAATGCTTAGGCCACTTGGATTTGGGCTTGTCAGTAAGACTACAGCTATTATTTGTGTTAACAACACTCATATGTATAATGGCTCTTATTGTTTATGTATTGTTGGACTTTATGACTGTCCTAGATGCATTAGTTAGCTTTATTGAAGCTTCTGCTTGGGGCCACTCTGATTTAGGATTCATCAAAAACTAATATCTCCAAAATCGGCAACTGAAATAAAGAAAGCGTTTGTCTCTCATGTAATGTAGGTGGAACCAGAACATTTTCCAAGCTATTTTGGAGCATTTCTATTGGTCTGTTTATTTGGAAACATTCACACAATGTAAACTACTACATTTAAATTATGTTATAAAATGAAAATGTTTAATAAATTGAGTTTTTCTTTGGACAGCGATGATATGCTGCCATTTGATAACACCACTTATCACCATGACACATGCTATCATTGCTTACAACACTCAAATACTAACTCTGGTTGTTCAAGAAGTCTCCTTTTGTAGGATCCTAAAGTTGTAATTGGCGTTCCACAGGGCTCAATGCTTAGGCCACTTGGGCTTGTCAGTAAGACTACAGCTATTATTTATGTGTTAACAACACTCAGTCTTATTTTTTACTTATTTCTCGTTTGTTGTTTGCTGTCCTAGATGCAATAGTCAGCTTTATTGAAGCTTCTGCTTTGGGCCACTCCTATTTGGGATTCATGTCATCGCTATCCCAAGGAAAAACGAGTATCTCCAAAAACTTTCTTCACTTTTAATATAGGTCACTGGAACCTGACAAGGTTCTTCTTGAAACTTTCCTACAATATGAAATAGGTCTATTTAAATGATATTAAAAAATAAAAATTGTAACTAAATTGAGTTTTTCTTTGGACAGCGACAATGTGCTCTCACGAAAGTTGTGGTTATTGCAGTGCAGCACCACGTTTGGTTAATTTTAGGTCTTCATTTGTCTCATTTGTGTAATCAACAGCAGTTGGTGAGAGTTAATAGGACTATCATCAGCGGTGTTCCACAGGGCTCAGCACTTGGGCCACTTTCATTTATGATTTATATGCTCCCACCCCGACTTTAGCTCTTGTTAATATGCTGATGAAAGCTACATTTGCATCAAGCATGGATCCGTTTACTTTGACAGCACTTAAGAACCGCTGGCAGGGTATTAATTCGAGGATGCACAGCCACTGGCTTAGGCTTACCTTCGCCGCCACATTAAAAGATGCTATTGATGCTGTTGCTGGGCTCTTGTAATTAATCAGCTCTGTTAAAAAAAAACAAACATACTATTTAATTATCTGTCAAAATAGTATACAGTATGTATAATCACCCACATCTCTACTAGTTTTGTTATTCATATTCTAATATTTTTAATAATGTATATATTCATTTTTAGAAATTCCCAACATACGTTGAAATTCGCTCACAGTCAGGGCATGTGTGTAGGTGTTAGCGAGGCTATGCGTTGGCCTTGAATGTGTCCACAAACCTTCTCCACAGACTTTTCAGCTCTGAACATGTTTTTAATCCTCACCGAGCCGGGAATTCGGCCCTTGGCGCTCAATTTTCTATTAGTCCACCGAAACATTTGCCAATTAGGAAGTAAAACTGAAACTGCAGCCCATGGTAAACATACAGGAGGTCCTTCTCTCTGCTCTGCACCCCGAAGGCCCAAAAACCAGCTTTACCTTAGTGTGATTTACTAGGACGGACTAAAAAACAAGACCCGACATCTAGAGGTGTGCCATATGGTATCATACACAATTATATCACCAACATTTTGGAATATTGTGAATGATATTATACCCTGAAATATTGTGCCATCCTACTAGAGACAGATTTTATCTCCAGTATCATTCACTTTACTTCAGTCCTGGATATATGGAGATATTTGGAGTGCAATATTTAGTATCGTGACATTCTGGATCATTGACTTCTGTTACAATCTGATGAAAATTCTTGTATTTTTTAATATCTCAGTTAAGCTTGTGCCATATCATATCATATGCAATAATAAAATTTCATTTTCATTTTGTTGCAGTAGTGTATTCTTGAAATATATTTGTTTAGTTCAATGTTTTGTCATATCGCCAAGAGTATCGTTATCACATAAATACCATGAAATATCATGATATTATTGTAAACCAGTCACTAGGGAACACAAGCCAGTGTATCTTTTGTGCCGGTCCCAAGCCTGGGTAAATGGTGAGGGTTGTGTCACGGAGGGCATTCGACGTAAAACACTTTGCCAAAACAAACATGCGAGTTCATCTGAGTGATATCATACCGGATCAGTCGAGGCCCGGGTTAACAACGACCACCACGACCGGTGCTGTTGACAAACAGGGTCCCGGCGGAAATTGGGCAACTGTTGGTCGAAAACCACGAGGAGAGAAACGTGTCAGGAGACAGAAAGAGAGGATGAAAGCCAAGAGTTTAGGGCTGAGGGTGGCAACTCTGAATGTAGGGACAATGACAGGCAAAGGTAGAGAGCTGGCTGACATGATGCAGAGAAGGAAGGTAGATGTTTTATGTGTCCAAGAAACCAAGTGGAAGGGCAGCAAGGCTCGCAGACGTGTGTGAATGGGAGGGAGACAGGTGGAACAGTGAGGCTACAAGGAGCAGAGGTCACAAAGGGGCAGGACTTTAAGTACTTAGAGTCGACTGTCCAGGAAAATGGGGAGTGTGATAAAGAGGTCAAGAAGAGAGTCCAGGCAGGATGGAGTGCATGGAGAAGTGATTTGTGACAAAAGGCTGGCACCAAAGGTCAAAGGAAAGGTTTACAAGACAGTGGTGAGACCTGCTATGGTGTATGGTTTGGAGACAGTGGTGAGACCTGCTATGTTGTATGGTTTGGAGACAGTGGTAAGACCTGCTATGGTGTATGGTTTGGAGACAGTGGTGAGACCTGCTATGGTGTATGGTTTGGAGACGGTGGTAAGACCTGCTATGTTGTATGGTTTGGAGACAGTGGTAAGACCTGCTATGTTGTATGGTTTGGAGACAGTGGTAAGACCTGCTATGTTGTATGGTTTGGAGACAGTGGTGAGACCTGCTATGTTGTATGGTTTGGAGACAGTGGTAAGACCTGCTATGTTGTATGGTTTAGAGACAGTGGTAAGACCTGCTATGTTGTATGGTTTAGAGACAGTGGTGAGACCAGCTATGCTGTATGGTTTTGAGACAGTGGTGAGACCTGCTATGTTGTATGGTTTGGAGACAGTGGTGAGACCTGCTATGTTGTATGGTTTGGAGACAGTGGTGAGACCTGCTATGTTGTATGGTTTGGAGACAGTGGTGAGACCTGCTATGTTGTATGGTTTGGAGACAGTGGTGAGACCTGCTATGTTGTATGGTTTGGAGACAGTGGTGAGACCTGCTATGTTGTATGGTTTGGAGACAGTGGTGAGACCAGCTATGTTGTATGGTTTAGAGACAGTGGTGAGACCAGCTATGCTGTATGGTTTTGAGACAGTGGTGAGATATGGACGTGAGCTGAAGATGTTGAGGTTGTCCTTGGGAGTGACAAGGATGGATAAGGTTAGGAATGAGACCATCAGAGGTACAGCACAGGTTAAACATCTAGGGGATAAAGTTAGAGAGGCCAGACTGAGATGGTTTGTACATGTCCAGAGGAGGGACAGCGGGTATGTTGGTAGAGAGGACATGGAAGTAGTTGGTGTGAGGACAGAGGACATAGAGGACAGAGTGAGATGGAGGAGGATGACTCGATGTGGCGACCCCTGAAAAGGGAAAAGCCGAAAAAAGAAGAAGAAGAAGAAGATTAAATTAAATTAAATTAGAGGCCCATACAATCAGAACATCACTAACTGAATAATTAGCTGAACTATCTGATCAGTAGGTGTATGTTCACCAGTAAGAACAGCAAATCTGATTAGAACAGATGTAGATAATCCTACATATAATACAAAGTAACATGAATATCTTATTGTGAGAGAAGTAGATCAGATCTTGAGTCCAGTTTGAAGAACAAAGTGTAGTTCCAGATTTCTCCTGGACGCCCCAGACATTGTATGAATCAGTAGCGAACCGTGCCCTTAAGCCTCTGCCTTCTCCCCCCAACCCCCCCAACCACCATCCCGTGAGTTGATACTATTTGCCCTTGTGTTTTCAGAGGGGGTGGTTTTGACAGTTTGGGGCGTGGGCTTCCATCCTGACTCGGCAAACTAGCTAACTGTTTCTCCAGCTAGCGTCGCCACAGCGGGCGGAAATGATCATACAGTTAAGCCCCACCCACTTAGAGGGGAGATATGATTGGTCAGTTTTACTGTTTGAAATTGGTATGGCGCTGAATTAGAACTGCCTGTCTGTACATGAACAGCGGGACCACCAATCACCAACATTCTGCAGAGGCATCACAGTCCTTATAGGGGGAGACACAGACTCACAGGCTTCCACTTAACCCCTCACGCTCCAATACAGATTGAATAGACAAGTTTGAATAATTTATTTGTCTATATTTTTATAATTGTTTAGATGTTGATTGTCAAACTGTAAGTAGATAAAATAAAATTTTATATATATATATTATACAGGGGTTGGACAATGAAACTGAAACGCCTGTCATTTTAGTGTGGGAGGTTTCAGGGCTAAATTGGACCAGTCTGGTGGCCAATCTTCATTAACTCCACATTGCACCAGTAAGAGCAGAGTGTGAAGTTCAGTTAGCAGGTAAGAGCACAGTTTAGCTCAAAATATTACAATAACACAACATTATGGGACGTACCAGAGTTCAAAAGAGGACAAACTGTTGGTGCACGTCTTGCTGGCACATCTGTGACCAAGACAGCAAGTCTTTGTGACAATGCACCAATACACACAGCAGGACTGGAGAAAGATGAACATGAAAGTGAAGTTGAACATCTCCCATGACCTGCACAGTCACCAGATCTAAATATTATTGAGCCACTTTGGGGTGTTTTGGAGGAGCGAGTCAGGAAACGTTTTCCTCCACCAGCATCACGTAGTGACCTGAACACTGTCCTGCAAGAAGAATGGCTTAAAATCCCTCTGACCACTGTGCAGGACTTGTATATGTCATTCCCAAAACCAACTGATGCTGTATTGGTCGCAAAAGGAGGCCCTACACCATACTAATCAATTATTGAGGTCTAAAACCAGGTGTTTCAGTTTCATTATCCAACCCCTGTGTATATATATATATATATATATATATATATATATATATATATATATATATATATATATATATATATATATAACAGCAATCTTGATTTAGCTTAATGAAGTACTGAGCAGTCAAAGCAGGTATTAGATGAGAACTGATAATAATACTGGGTTGTTTAGGAGAAGCTTGGAAAGAGTTATTCTCAGCAACTTTTCCTCGAAACCCTACAAAATACATACAATGTATTACAATGTGTGCTGGTGTGAGTGGATCAGACACAGCAGTGCTGCTGCTGCTGGAGTGTTTAAAAACCTCAGTGTCACTGCTGGACCGAGAATCATCCACCAACCAAAAGTATCCAGACAGCAGTGTCCTGTGGGCGGCGTCCTGTGTCCACTGATGAAGAACTAGAGAACACAAACTGTGCAGCAGCAGATGAGCTACTGTCTCTGACTTTACATCTACAAGGTGGACCAGCAAGTAGTAGGAGTGTCTAATAGAGTGGACAGTGAGTGGACACAGTGTTTAAACACTCCAGCAGAAGCAGTGCTGTGTCTCATCCACTCACACCAGCACCATAAAGACAGTCCTGGATCAGAGCAGACAGCTCCAGCAGTGTCTTTAGATTCTCTACAGGGTTTTCAGAAGTGGCCCATCATGAGGAAGGGCGTTTCCTCAGGGGAGCAAACCTGACGCTAGGTTTTTGGTGATAAAGTAAAAAATAGATTCCACCTGATTGGCCGGCTTCCTGGAAATAATCAGCACCTCGTTAGGCCCGGGTGTCAATTATCGTCGGTTCAAACTGCGGGTTTGTATGAGCCGTCTGCGCGCCCCAGACGAGCCTTCCATCAGGTCCAATAAGATTACACTCAGATCCGCAGGGGAAATGATGCAATATGTCTTAAATGGCTGTCCCATTATAGTCAACTTGCCAGACATGTGCTGTCTGTATCCATTGCTCTCCGCCGAGGCCTCGATTGCGGCGCGTCACCGGCCTGATTGGGTCTAAATTTGATTTGACTAAAAGGCCTCATGGTTTCGATGCTCTTTCAGGCGGCTGTCGGCGGGATGCGTTACAACAGAGTGAAGGTTTACATTCATCTACATCTCTATTCGCGCAATCTGCTCTTGTTCTCCTGCGAGGCCCCTGATGGGATCACGTCTGGACGACTAGCGGCCCATTAGTCTGCCGCTAACGCGAGCCGTCCTCGTTTTCTCTACCTCGTTTAGGAAATTAGGATAAATATCAGACGAACAGCAGAGCAAGCGTCTGTACGTGTCCACACGTCATATTGTAACTGAAGATCTGACAGGACGTATTATATCATTAACATATTATAGTTACAGGACAATTCATAGTGGATACTGTAATGATCATAGTAAGTGTGAATATTCATGAATAGTTTGAAGTGGATACTGAAAAACGTGGATAATGAATAATTAAAAATTCTTAAAATTAACAATAATTAACAGCTATTAACATAATAAATAATGAATGATATTGAATGATTAATGAAATCAATCATTCATAATGGCTACTGACTAAATCATAATAAAATTTGAATTGATCAGGTTTAATACTAAAACATTCACAATGGATACTGAAAATTCATAGTAGCTACTGAATACTTTATAGAAGGTACTGAATAATTCATAGTAGAGAGTGAATACCTTATGGTAGTTGCTAGATACTGAAAAATTCATAGTATATACATATTAGTATATACATACACTAATTCTAATTGGATACTGAATACATTATAGTAGATACTGAATAATATATATTAGTCACTAAATACTTTATGGCAATTACTGAATACTTTATAGTAGATGCTAAATAATTCATATTGGACACTGAATACTTTATAGTAGATACTAAATAATATATAGTAGTCACTAAATACTTTATTGTAGTTACTGAATACTTTATAATAGATATTAAATCATTCATATTGGATACTGATTTCTTTATAGTAGATACTGAATAATGCATAGTAGTCACTAAATACCTTATGGTAGATACTGAATACTTTATAGTAGATACTAAATAATTCATATTGGATACTAAATACTTTATAGTAGATACTGAATAATAAATAGTAGTCACTAAATAATTTATTGTAGATTCTGAGTAATTCATAGTGGATACAAAATAATTCATAGTCGATACTGAATAATTCATATTGGATACTGAGTACTGTATAGTAGATCCTGAACAATTCATAATGGTCACTTATAATGAATACTGTATAGTAGATACTGAATATTATATAGTAGTCACTAAATACTTTATGGTGGGTACTGAATACTTTATAGTAGATCCTGAATAATTCATAGTGGATACTGAGTAATTCATAGTAGATCCTGAATAATTCATAGTAGATACTCAATAATTCATAGTGGATACTAAGTAATTCATAGTAGATCCTGAATAATTTATAGTAGATCCTGAATAATTCATAGTGGATACTGAGTAATTCATAGTAGATCCTGAATAATTCATAGTAGATACTCAATAATTCATAGTGGATACTAAGTAATTCATAGTAGATCCTGAATAATATATAGTAGATTGGGAATAATTCATAGTGGATAATGAGAAATGCATAGTGGATACTGAGTAATTCATAGCACATACTGAATCACTCATAGTAGTCACTAAATACTTTTATAGTAGGTACTAAATACTTTATAGTAGATACTGAATTATTCATAGTAGATACTGAATAATTTATAGCAAGTACTGAATAAGTGATGTAGATACTGAATAATTCATAGTAGACACTTAGTAATAAGTCATAGTAGATTCTGAATAATGTGCTGGAAAGTAATCATTTTTATTGGAAAATAAGAAATTTATAGTGGCTACTGAATATTTAGTAGTAGATACTTGGAATATTCATAGTGGATACTAAATAATTCCTAAGGGGAATTGATCAGTTTAATTTTACACGCTTGATCAGTTTAATTTTGCACTATATTAAAAGCATATGATTTTTTTTCATGTAATATTTGCTGTTTACTTTTTATCTCAGTTTCTTTTCCTCTTTGTATTTTGTTGTGTATGTGTTCAGTGTTCAGAACCGTTTAATATTTTGGCTTTTCTGCTCGAATGTTATGGATCTCCATCTATCCGCCCCGGGTTACTCTACGAAGCTCACGGCAGCTCCGGTGTGTCCCAGCCGCTCTACCGACTCCTTCTCTTTATTTTCGGCAAACCCTCCCACTGATTTCAGTCGGCGGCTTGACGCAACCCTCAAAGCTCCTCCGCCGCTCAGACGAATGAAGCAGACGAGCGTTAGTTCTCCCCCACGCTGTCTTCCTGAAACCGCCCGAGTCGACAGGACGAGCGCTACCAGGATGGGATTAAACGATGCTCAGTTCTATTAGAGCTCGGTGCCGTCGCGCCTAATCGAGGAGGCGTACAGTAGCTCACCAGCCCGAAGCCTGGAAATATGAATTTTCTCCAAGTTCGTTTTTAATATGTCTCTGAAGACGTGCTGACGATCTGTAGTCCACCTCAAGCTAGCTAGCCCACTGTTGAGCCCCAACCAGTTAGCTAGTACAGCGGTCCTGAATAATTCATAGCCGTCAGTAAATACTTTATAGTAAATACTGAATACTTTATAGTAGATACTGATTAATTCATTGCAGTCACTGAATACTTTATAGTAGATACTGATTAATTCATGGCAGTCACTGAATGCTTTGTAGTAGAAACTAAATTATTCATAGCCATCACTAAATACTTTATAGTAGATACTGAATAATTCATATTAGATACTGATTAAATCATAGCCATCACTAAATACTTTATAGTAGATACTGAATAATTCATAGTAGATACTGATTAATTCAAAGCCATCACTAAATACTTTATAGTAGATACTGAATAATTCATAGTAGATACTGAATAATTCATAGTAGATACTGACTATTTCATAGCAGTCACCGAATACTTTATAGCAGATACTGAATAATTCATAGTAGATACTGATTTATTCATAGCAGTCACTGAATACTTTATAGTAGATACTGAATAATTCATATTAGATACTGACTATTTCATAGCAGTCACCGAATACTTTTCTAGTAGATACTGAATAATTCATATTAGATACTGATTAATTCATAGCAGTCACTGAATACTTTATAGTAGATACTGAATAATTCATATTAGATACTGATTAATTCATAGCAGTCACTGAATACTTTATAGTAGAAACTAAATTATTCATAGCCATCACTAAATACTTTATAGTAGATACTGAATAATTCATAGTAGATACTGATTAATTCATAGCAGTCACTGAATACTTTATAGTAGATACTAAATCATTCATAGTAGATACTGATTAATTCATAGCAGTCACTAAATACTTTATAGTAGTTACTGAATACTTCATAGTACATACTGAATAGTAGACACTGCAGGCAGAATTAGCTAAAGATAAGCTAACAAAGTAAGCCTGGGTCTAAAACAGGAATTCTTACATGGTCTTAGTGTAATACTAAATAATTACACATACCTTAGTGTTCGGCAAGCGATTGTTTGGGTCTATTTTTGGTTGTTGGTTTTTTGACATTTAGATGTTTTTGCCTAAGCAGCGAGGTCTGCAAACACAGGTCCCTTGTGACAACCCATTGTTTTGGTGCCCTCAATGTTGAAACGTAATTCCTAAGAAGGTTGTGACAACGTTGTAACAATGTAGAGGCAATACGTCTCACAACCTCCTAGAATTCTTCTTACGTTCCATTATATCTGCATGGAGCTCCATGGAATTTGAAATTTGAAAAGAGGCCAGTAAGTAGTTATGATACTGTATAACAGCGTTATTTAGTAGTGACGTTGTGACAACGTTGTTCGGACACCATAGTAGTACAACATTGTGAGACTTGTGTGGGAGTGTTAATGTGGTGTGGAACAAGGTGGAGCTTGTTAAGAGTTCAACACAACTGGCTTTAGCTACCAGAGGCACATTATTATGACCACCAGCTAATATCCAGACTGACTGGGAGACTCAGTAAGGTCCTGGTAGGTGGTCACAGGTATCTGGAGGTATCATGCTGACTGCAGTGCATCCCACAGCTGCTGGAGGGAGCTTGGAGGAGGATCCATAGAGCCAACACTACCATCCAGGTGGTCCCACAGATGCTCAACTGGGTTCAAGTCTGGGCAAGTCTAGGCGTCCATGGTAGTACTTAAGTCTTGGTCTTGGAAGTCTTGGTCAGCTCTTCCAACCAATGTGGGACATTTCTACCCATGTTAGAATTTGTAAATCCCATCCGCCCCAAAGAAGACAATCAGCATGTGTGGTGTACGTGATGTGCTGAAGGATAGATTCGTCGCCAAATTGGTTAAGGGCGCTCTTCACGTGGATAAGTGCGTCCAGAGAATGCCAGAAAAACATTCCCTGGAACAAAGTAGTTCATATTGGGTCTCAAACCCTAGTGAGTGTGTAAGTAGGCTGTCTAGGTAGTGAGTGTGTAAGTAGGCTGTCTAGGTAGCAGTTGTGTAAGTAGCAGTGTTCTCTCCTCATCTCTCCTCATAAAACAGATTACTGAGACGCTCTAGTTAGAGAGAGACTGCGTCACGGATTGTTCTCACCCACTGCAGCACGCAACTGGTGGTTTAGCTCGTTGCTAAGCTACCAGCCTGCGTCCAAAACAATAGCCAAGGCTTAAAAATCCGCTAGCATAAATGCTAATGTCTGGAGTATAAACTGCTAAATGGTGAAGGACTCGTTACAGAGTTGATAATAAAATACTGTTTTGTGTGATTATATGACCAGAAACACATTAAAACTCCAGAGAATCAAAATAACTCACATTTTAAAACCACTTCACTGCTCCTAGATTAGCCTGCGCTGCATCATGGGATTGTAGATAGCATGTTTAAGGTATGTAAGAATTGGGACAGTCTACATGTCGGGAGCGCATACTATGACGTAAAATGCTGCCTATGTAGGAGCTCAGTAGGATTTGAGACACACCCCTAAGGGGACTCGACCGTGTTGTTGTTTTCAGGCCAGGATTTGGAGTGTTGGGTAGCTAGCTTGAGCTAACTTGCCCCAGAGTCGCTAAGTGAAACATATTTTTCTAAAACGAGGCTTCAGTGCAGACCAAAAACAAAGCTCATCAATTCTCCTGCTGAGGACCTGCTATCTGGACCTGGGACGTGTCGACTAGCGAATGATCCCCCGCTTCCAGCGCACTGGCGACAGTATTGACGCAGGTACTGCGGGGAGGGGCCGGCCTGGCACGTATCCGGCAGACCCGTTTGAAGCGATGAGGGTGCGAGGGCTACAGCCGGCTGTGCTCAGTGGAGGTTCATTGACTTTCCCCTCCAGAGCTAAAGGTCGAGAGGTGTGGAGTCAGAGTCCTCCCGCTCCGGGTGATCGCTAATGAGGCTAAAGCTCCGCCGGCCGGGATATGTAACAGCTGGTCACCAGCCACGTGGCTGAGGAATCGTTACGGCAGCGGGTCAGAAACTTTAGCGAGGGGGAACGTCTTGAAGACGCCGCCGTATCTGCAGCCGGGCCAGTTTGGAGGGATTAAAGAAGAAGAAGTTGTTTCACGCAGTCCCCGTTCAGGCTTTTGATGGAGAAGCTTGAAGTGTGCGGGATGATGACATGGTTTGAAACGCGCTCCTCAAAGTCATCAGTCATTACAGGAGACGCGCGGCAGACAAGGGAAGAGACTGATTATAGCGAGAATGGTTTGTGTCAGACTACTCAGTGTCTTGAAGTGCTGCCTTCTGACATGTTTATTAATTAGAACTAAGTCCATGTTTTCATCTGATGTCAGGAGGACGCGTAAGCTGCGGTGACAGGTTTCAGTAATGCCTCGCTGCTTAGCCGGAAAAGTACAGGCAATTTAAAAGTCTTTGTCAAACTTAAAACACTTCGGCTGTAATGTAAGTTTCCTCTCTCGCCGCTGGTAACGGGATACGTTCATTTACAGGTAACCTTAATCAAACCTGCATGTCGAGAACATGAACCTGACAGCAGTGAACACCGAGACCTTCACACAGCATCGCCCTCGAGTGGAACGTCAGACCTGTTCACCATGACACTGTCCGGTGGATGGATGGATGGACGGATGGAGAGATGATAGAAGGACAGATAGATAGACAGATTGGTGGGTGAATTGTGGATGGATGCATGATGATGGATGTATGGATAGAAAGACAGACAGAGAGATGAATGGATTTGTGATGATGGCTGGACAGATAGCTGGACAGATAAATGATAGATAGATAAATAGATAGACAGATAGAAAGATAGATGGGCGGATTATGGATGGATCCATGATGATGGATGTATGGATAAACAAATTGATGGAAATGGATGAATAGACAGACAAGGATTGGACAGGGGATGAATGGGTGGATGATAGATAGATAGATAGATAGATAGATAGATAGATAGATAGATAGATAGATAGATAGATAGATAGATAGATAGATAGATAGATAGATAGACTTGAATTGGATGATGAATGAATGGATGCAGATAGATCGATCTGCATCCATTCAGATAGATAGATAGACAGATAGATAGACAAGGATTGGGTGATGAATGAATGAATAGATGGATAGACAAGGATTGGATGATGAATGGATAGATAGATAGATAGATAGACAGACAAGGATTGGGTGATGAATGAATGAATAGGTAGATAGATAGATAGATAGATAGATAGATAGATAGATAGATAGATAGATAGACAAGGATTGGATGATGAATAGATAGATAGATAGATAGACAAGGATTGGATGATGAATAGATAGATAGATAGACAAGGATTTGATGATGAATGGATATATATATATATATATATACAAGGATAGCTAGATAGATGGATGGATGGATGGATGACAGAGAAAAGTATTTCAGCAGAAACACCTTATAGCATGAGAAGGGGCGGGGCTAAACTGCTGTAGACTGAATATATGCAAATGAGATTCTTGTGATATCACTGAGCTCTAACACTGAAGTGGGCTGCTGCTTGACTGCGACAGCCAATCAGAACGCAGCGTTGGTCTCAAAGGCGCAGTAACCGAAACAGCCGGTTATACGTGTAACTCAGATCAGAGACGTACACGCAGCAGCCAGTCACGCGGAGAGTTCTCCGACGTCCTGCAGTGCAATAACTTGGTATGCTCCACGTTTCAATTCCCTGCCTTACCATCCATCTTACATTCCCAGAAGTGACAATCCGTCTTTTCCGGGAGGTGTGATTACATCACCGCCCGTCTCTTTGTCCCTGTTGTCGTGTGTGTTTTTTTCTTTTTCTGCTCTTCACCTGCTCCTCTTCAGGCTGCATGCAAATCAGGACCTAACACTCACTCTTCCTTCCTCCTGAGAGAGAGAGAGAGAGAGAGAGAGAGAGAGAGAGAGAGAGAGAGAGCGAGAGTTAGAGAGAGAGTTAGAGAGAGTAAGTTAGTGTTAGAGAGAGTAAGTTAGTGTTAGAGAGAGTAAGTTAGTGTTAGAGAGAGAGAGAGAGAGAGTTAGAGGGAGAGTGTGAGTGAGAGAGTTAGAGAGAGAGTTAGAAAAAGAGAGGGTTAGAGAAAGAGAGAGAGAGTGTGAGTGAGAGAGTTAGAGAGAGAGTTAGAAAAAGAGAGGGTTAGAGAAAGAGAGAGAGAGTGTGAGAGAGAGAGAGAATGTGAGTAAGAGAGAGAGAGAGAGTGAGTTAGAAAGAGAGAGAGCCAGAGAAAGAGAGTGAGTTAGAGAGAGTGTGTGAGAGAGAGAGAGTGAGAGTTGGAGAGAGAGAGAGTTAGAGAAAGAGAGAGAGTGAGAGAGAGAGCGAATGAGTGAGAGAGAGAGTTAGAGAAAGTGAGAGAGTTAGTGTTAGAGAGAGAGATGAAGAGAGAGAGAGAGATGAAGAGAGAGAGAGAGAGTGTGTGTTAGAGAGAGAGAGAGAGTTAGTGTGAGAGAGAGAGTTAGTGGGGGAGAGAGAGAGAAAGAGAGAGAGAGAGTTAGTGTTAGAGAGAGAGTTAGAGAGAGAGAGAAAGAGAGAGAGACAGAGAGTTAGTGTTAGAGATAGAGTGAGAGAGAGAGTGTGTGTTAGAGAGAGAGAGAAAGAGAGAGAGACAGAGAGTTAGGGTTAGAGAGAGAGAGAGAGAGACAGAGAGTTAGTGTTAGAGAGAGAGTTAGAGAGAGAGTGAGAGAGAGAGTGTGTTAGAGAGAGAGAGAGAGAGAGAGAGAGAGACAGAGAGTTAGTGTTAGAGAGAGAGAGAGAAAGAGAGAGAGACAGAGAGTTAGTGTTAGAGAGAGAGTGAGAGAGAGAGTGTGTTAGAGAGAGAGAGAGAGAGAGAGTGCGCGTGTGGGGAAGCAAATTGGATCGAATGTAATTCAGTTGGTGTGAGAGGGAATGAATCAATAATGCTGAGAAATGGCTTTCAGCAGAAAGTGCCCACCTTGTTTGGAGCGCTTTGCGTGCACAGTGTTGGTAGTGGGGGGGTTATATTGGGGGGGTTATATCGGGGGGGTTATATAAGTCATACTCCAGCATGCTGTAGGGGTGCGAGGTAATCAGAACTTACAGTCGTCTCCGCTTCGCGGCCTTCTGACTTCCGGCTTGCGGCGCGGCGCTCGAGGAAGAATAGCTGTTCTATTAGGACTCCACCATTAGAGCGCAGTAGCTCTGACTTACACACTCGTCTGTAGGCGGACCGCCCAAGCGCTAGATGGCGGGATGCAGAAGGAGAACCGGGAACGCGCTCCATCACACTTAAGACAGCTTTCCAGACTGTAATCTCATCTTCTGTAATCAGCGGTGAGTGCATCTCCGGGTTCCTCCACGCTTGTGGTCCTCGGAGCTGTTACGATTAGACAACTTCTCTTTAAATACAGTGTAGGTCCTTCATTAACTAACCAATTAATAACTTAATAAATAACTCAATTAATCACTATAGAAACAGACCCCAGTTACAGTCTCAGTCTACACACAGAGAACGCCTCTGCATTGAAGCATTCTTGATATCCTGAAAGGGTTCCTCAGAATGATGGATTCTCCATAGCACCAAACAGGGTTCTACTGATGTCAACCAAGATTGATGTATAGTGTTGTATAGGGTTCTATACGCAACCAATGTTTGTCTACTCTGTGTTGCTGTACTTGTATGTATGGCCTGCAGTGTGTGTTATTTTGGACCTGCTGTTTAACGTATTCATGGGCTCTGTCTCAAATCCTAGTGAGTGTGTAAGTAGGCTGTCTAGGTAGCAGCTGTGTAAGTATCAGCGTTCTCTCCTCATAAAACAGATTACTGAGACGCTCTAGTTAGAGAGAGACTGCGTCACGGCTTGTTCCCACCCACTGCAGCACCCCACCGGTGGTTTAGCTGGTTGCTAAGCTACCAGCCGGCGTCCAAAACAATAGCCAAGGCTTAAAAATCCGCTAGCATAAATGCTAATGTCTGGAGTATAAAAGTGTAAATGGTGAAGGACTCGTTACAGAGTTGATAATAAAAAACTGTTTTGTGTGATTATATGACCAGAAACACATTAAAACTCCAGAGAATCAAAATAACTCACATTTTAAAACCACTTCACTGCTCGTAGATTAGCCTGCGGTGCATCATGGGATTGTCTAAGCGGCTGAGGAAGAGTTCGATGCTTCTTTAAAATCAGGTCTAAATAAGGTTTCTCAGTAGACAGCATGTTTAAGGTATGTAAGAATTGGGACAATCTACATGTCGGGAGTGCACACTATGACGTACAATGCTGCCTATGTAGGAGCTCACTAGGATTTGAGACACAGCCATGATGTTCAACAGTAAAGCGTGCTTGAGTGTGAGGAAGGCGTCGTATAAGTAAAAGTGATGATGCTGACCAAGAAAAAAAACTGTTCTCAGAAGTCAAACCCATATAGTAACTGTTCTTATTTTTTTTTTTTTTTTCTGAATGAAACTGATAAAATTCGTTTCTGTCCACATCTACCAGAAGTCATCCATCACTGTCACTTTGAAATGTCACATGCTGCCATAGTGGTATGATTAGAGAGAGAGAGAGAGAGAGAGAGAGAGAGAGAGAGAGAGAGAGAGAGAGAGAGAGCGAGCAGTGGAGAAGTTGTGCCTTCAGAAGAGCTACTACGAGGCACTGAATGCTGAGCCTTGAGCAACGACTGTACTGCATTAGTCCGGTCATCATTTCACTAAATGCCTGGCTATCATTTTATTTTGCTGACGATATTCACGTTAATACTGTGTGGCCAAAAGTATGTGGACACCTGACTCTCACACATACATGAGCTTGTTGGACATCCCATCCCAGGACCATTTACACTACCAGTCAAACGTTTTAGATACACTACCAGTCAAACGTTTTAGTACACTACCAGTAAAACGTTTTAGTACACTACCAGTCAAACGTTTTAGTACACTACCAGCCAAACGTTTTAGATACACTACCAGTCAAACGTTTTAGATACACTACCAGTCAAACGTTTTAGATACACTACCAGTCAAACGTTTTAGTACACTACCAGTCAAACGTTTTAGATACACTACCAGTCAAACGTTTTAGTACACTACCAGAAAAACGTTTTAGATACACTACCAGTCAAACGTTTTAGTACACTACCAGTCAAACGTTTTAGATACACTACCAGTCAAACGTTTTAGTACACTACCAGAAAAACGTTTTAGATACACTACCAGACAAACGTTTTAGATACACTACCAGTCAAACGTTTTAGATACACTACCAGTCAAACGTTTTAGATACACTACCAGTCAAACGTTTTAGTACACTACCAGCCAAACGTTTTAGATACACTACCAGCCAAACGTTTTAGATACACTACCAGACAAACGTTTTAGATAGACTACCAGACAAACGTTTTAGATAGACTACCAGACAAAGGTTTTAGTACACTACCAGCCAAACGTTTTAGATCACTACCAGTCAAACGTTTTAGATACACTACCAGACAAACGTTTTAGATCACTACCAGTCAAACGTTTTAGATACACTACCAGACAAACGTTTTAGTACACTACCAGACAAACGTTTTAGATCACTACCAGCCAAACGTTTTAGATACACTACCAGCCAAACGTTTTAGATACACTACCAGACAAACGTTTTAGATACACTACCAGACAAACGTTTTAGATACACTACCAGATAAACGTTTTAGATCACTACCAGACAAACGTTTTAGTACACTACCAGACAAACGTTTTAGATACACTACCAGACAAACGTTTTAGATCACTACCAGACAAACGTTTTAGTACACTACCAGACAAACGTTTTAGTACACTACCAGACAAACGTTTTAGATACACTACCAGCCAAACGTTTTAGATACACTACCAGTCAAACGTTTTAGATACACTACCAGTCAAACGTTTTAGATACACTACCAGTCAAACGTTTTAGATACACTACCAGATAAACGTTTTAGATCACTACCAGACAAACGTTTTAGTACACTACCAGACAAACGTTTTAGATACACTACCAGCCAAACGTTTTAGATACACTACCAGTCAAACGTTTTAGATACACTACCAGACAAACGTTTTAGATACACTACCAGACAAACGTTTTAGTACACTACCAGACAAACGTTTTAGATCACTACCAGTCAAACGTTTTAGATACACTACCAGACAAACGTTTTAGATACACTACCAGACAAACGTTTTAGATCACTACCAGACAAACGTTTTAGTACACTACCAGACAAACGTTTTAGATACACTACCAGTCAAACGTTTTAGATACACTACCAGCCAAACGTTTTAGATCACTGCCAGTCAAACGTTTTAGATACACTACCAGCCAAACGTTTTAGATACACTACCAGTCAAACGTTTTAGATAGACTACCAGACAAACGTTTTAGATACACTACCAGACAAACGTTTTAGTACACTACCAGACAAACGTTTTAGATACACTACCAGACAAACGTTTTAGATAGACTACCAGACAAACGTTTTAGATACACTACCAGACAAACGTTTTAGTACACTACCAGACAAACGTTTTAGTACACTACCAGACAAACGTTTTAGATAGACTACCAGACAAACGTTTTAGATACACTACCAGACAAACGTTTTAGATACACTACCAGTCAAACGTTTTAGATACACTACCAGTCTGTCACGCCTCCCGTCCATGTGCCCTTGTTTACGTCCCGTCCATGTGTTTCTGTTTTGTCACGTGCTCCCTGTCTCCGCCTTTGCCCCGCCTCGCACACCTGTACCCCATCGCTGTTTAGTTTTGTCACCTGTTCCCTCTTGTTAGCCCGTGCATATATACCCAGTGTTTGCCCCATGTCTGGGTTGGTCATTGTCTGTATACATGTCCTGTTATCTCGTAGTGATTCTTCCGTGTATGTACCCCGTTTTGTTTTCTGTCCGTGGTTATTAAAAGTAATCTTTATTTGTATAAAGCTCTGCATTTGTGTCCGTTCCTGCTGAGACCCCCGTGACACAGTCAAACGTTTTAGATCACTACCAGTCAAACGTTTTAGATCACTACCAGTCAAACGTTTTAGATACACTACCAGTCAAACGTTTTAGATACACTACCAGTCAAACGTTTTAGTACACTACCAGCCAAACGTTTTAGTACACTACCAGTCAAACGTTTTAGTACACTACCAGTCAAACGTTTTAGATACACTACCGGTCAAACGTTTTAGATACACTACCGGTCAAACGTTTTAGTACACTACCGGTCAAACGTTTTAGTACACTACCGGTCAAACGTTTTAGTACACTACCAGTCAAACGTTTTAGTACACTACCAGACAAACGTTTTAGATACACTACCAGTCAAACGTTTTAGATACACTACCAGTCAAACGTTTTAGATACACTACCAGTCAAACGTTTTAGTACACTATCAGTCAAACGTTTTAGTACATTACCAGTCAAACGTTTTAGTACACTACCAGTCAAACGTTTTAGTACACTACCAGTCAAACGTTTTAGTACACTACCAGTCAAACGTTTTAGATACACTACCAGACAAACGTTTTAGATACACTATCAGTCAAACGTTTTAGTACACTACCAGTCAAACGTTTTAGATACACTACCAGTCAAACGTTTTAGATACACTACCAGTCAAACGTTTTAGACACACTACCAGCCAGACGTTTTAGTACACTACCAGTCAGACGTTTTAGATACACTACCAGTCAAACGTTTTAGATACACTACCAGTCAAACGTTTTAGTACACTACCAGTCAAACGTTTTAGTACACTACCAGTCAAACGTTTTAGATACACTACCAGTCAAACGTTTTAGTACACTACCAGTCAAACGTTTTAGATACACTACCAGTCAAACGTTTTAGACACACTACCAGCCAAACGTTTTAGTACACTACCAGCCAAACGTTTTAGACACACTACCAGCCAAACGTTTTAGATACACTACCAGCCAAACGTTTTAGTGCACTACCAGCCAAACGTTTTAGTACACTACCAGCCAAACGTTTTAGATACACTACCAGTCAAACGTTTTAGTACACTACCAGTCAAACGTTTTAGATACACTACCAGTCAAACGTTTTAGTACACTACCAGACAAACATTTTAGATACACTACCAGCCAAACGTTTTAGACACACTACCAGTCAAACGTTTTAGACACACTACCAGACAAACGTTTTAGATACACTACCAGCCAAACGTTTTAGACACACTACCAGTCAAACGTTTAGGACACTACCAGTCAAACGTTTTAGACACACTACCAGCCAAACGTTTTAGTACACTACCAGTCAAACGTTTTAGTACACTACCAGTCAAACGTTTTAGTACACTTCCAGCCAATCGTTTTAGATACACTACCAGCCAAACGTTTTAGATACACTACCAGTCAAACGTTTTAGATACACTATCAGTCAAACGTTTTAGATACACTACCAGCCAAACGTTTTAGATACACTACCAGCCAAACGTTTTAGATACACTATCAGTCAAACGTTTTAGATACACTACCAGCCAAACGTTTTAGATACACTACCAGTCAAACGTTTTAGTGTCCAGTGGGGTTGAGGTCAGGACAGTGCATGCCACTGGAGTTCCTCCACACCAAACTCCTCAAACCATGTCTTTATGGATCTGGTTTTCTGTACAGGGATACAGTCTTGCTGAAGGATTCCTCTCCAGACTGCTGCTACAAAATCAGAAGCATACTCACATTTGGTTTACATTATTATGGCTGGTGGCGGCAGCTTCTGGTCTTGGGAAGGTTTTGGTGACATTCTCTGGATTCACTCATCCATGTGGAAGACACTCCCAACAGATTTGGGTCTAAATCTGCTGATGGTCTTCTCTGGGGCGGATGGGATCTTCCAGCAAGACAATGAGGCACGTCCCACGACTAGAAATGTCCCACACTGGTTGGAAGAGCTGACCAAGTCTTCCAAGTACAACCCTGAACCCCTAATTCCCCAGTTGAGGATCTGTGGGACCACCTGGATGATGGTGTTGGCTCTATGGATCCTCCTCCACACTCCCTCCAGCAGCTGTGGGATGCACTACAGTCAGCATGATACCTCCAGATACCTGTGACCTCGTACCAGGACCTTACTGAGTCTCCCAGTCCGTCTAGCTGCTGTCCATGTGTCACCCAGTGGTCACTCTGGATATTAGCTGGTGGCCATAATAATCTCTCCGTGTGTTGTAGCATTGATTTCACCCTTCCATTGAAATGAGGAGGCCAGACTCTTATCCCTCCACATTTTGCAGTTAGCATTCTGGTAGGTAGCATTTTTCCTGGATGCATCCATCAGACTGCCAGATAGTGAGGCGTGATTCATCACTCCGGAGAACATGTTTCCAAAGCTTCAGAGTCCGGTGACGGTGTGCTTAACACCACTCCTGATTTGTGGACTTGTGGAAAAGGTCTTATTCTATAACAGTGCCATGTTAAAGTCTTCAGTGGGACCCATTTCTCTGCCATTGTCTGAATAGCTATGTGCTTGATCTTATCCACCTGTTAGTAATGGGTGCAGCTGAAACACCTGAACCCAATAATTAGGAGGGGTGTCCACATATATATCAGGCCTACCAGCCAATTCCATCTCCAGCTGTTTTATTCCTCCTTCAGAAGATGAAAAACATGGACACACAGTCTTTAGTTTAATAGCAATAAGTGCTATGCTACTCCAGGTGGTAGCTATTGTACTCCAAAAGGTTTGCTATGGTCCCTAGTAGTTGCTAAGGTGTCATTACATGGCTGGTATTGTGTCTCAAGGGGTTACTGAGGTGTTGCTGTGTGATTGGGATGGTATCTGTAGGTGGTTGCTAAGGTGTCATTACATGGTTGGTATTGTATCTCAAGGGGTTACTGAGGTGTTGCTATGTGATTGGGGTGGTATCTGTAGGTGGTTGCTAAGGTGTCATTACATGGCTGGTACTGTATCTCAAAGGGTTACTGGGGTGTTGCTATGTGATTGGGATGGTATCTGTAGGTGGTTGCTAAGGTGTCATTACATGACTGGTATTATATCTCAAAGGGTTTCTGAGGTGTTGCTATGTGATTGGGTTGGTATCTGTAGGTGGTTGTGAAAGTGTCGTTACATGGCTGGTATTGTATCTCAAAGGGTTACTGAGGTGTTGCTATGTGATTGGGATGGTATCTGTAGGTGGTTGCTAAGGTGTCATGACATGGTTGGTATTGTATCTCAAGGGGTTACTGAGGTGTTGCTATGTGATTGGGATGGTATCTGTAGGTGGTTGCTAAGGTGTCATTACATGGCTGGTACTGTATCTCAAAGGGTTACTGGGGTGTTGCTATGTGATTGGGATGGTATCTGTAGGTGGTTGCTAAGGTGTCATTACATGACTGGTATTATATCTCAAAGGGTTTCTGAGGTGTTGCTATGTGATTGGGTTGGTATCTGTAGGTGGCTGTTAAAGTGTTGTTACATAGTTATGGTATCCTAAATGGTGGCTTGAATGTTGCTAGGTGGTTGCTATTGTTCAAAACCAAAAGCCTCAAACCACACCCACCAGCAGGGTGTAATGAGATCCTGTTCTCTCCTTTCAACCCCAGTAATACTATTACTAAAATAGTATAATAGTATTAATAGTAGTGTTTTGCCACCTTAGTAGCATTGCCTGCCTCTGCCCTACGCTCTACACTGTAGCATCTGGAAGGCTTTTTACACACGTGTTTTTCCCACTTGGGTTGAATCAGTGGTCTCATGTTTGGAAGCCCAGGTCAATAAATAGATAGACAGCAGTACATACAGAATTCCAATTGACTCGTACCAAACGCTGGGACTGTATCTCTCCTGTTCTTTTCTTTCTTCACTGGCTCCCGGGTTAAATATCATATACGCTTTGAAGTACCACGTCTCGCTTACAGGTCACCTTCTTGTATAGATCCGTCTGTATGTTGTGCTCTCCAGATTCCTTTGGATGTTATAATGCTTCTCATTTTATTACTACACCCTAAAACGTTTACAGCATTTTTTATTGTAACATTTAAAACAATACCCACAAGAATTCTTGGGATGCAACCTGGGAGACAATAACAACCACCTAGCAACATTCAAGCCACCACTTAATAACCATGTAACAAAACTTTAACAGCCACCTACAGATACCATCCCTATCACATAGCAAAACTTCAGTAACCCCTTGAGATACAATACCAACCATGCAGTGACACCTTAGGAACCACTAGGGATGCCATAGAAAACTTTTTGGAGTACAACAGCAACCACCTGGAGTACCATAGACATTTCATAGCCAACACCATTCAAGATACCATAGCAACCACCTAGCAACACCCTAGCAACCGTCTGGAATACCTTAGCAATCACCCAGCAACATTTTACCAACAATCTAGGACACAATAGCAACCACTTGTCAACCAAATTGTCACTATAGCAACCGCCTAACAACACCTTAATAACCACTTGGGACACAACAGCAATCCATAGCAACAGCAAGCATCACATCGCCAAACTCATTCAGCACAATACACTGCAATGCAGTGCAGTGCAATACAGTACAATACACAACAATACAGTACAATACACAACAATGCAGTAAAACACTATATGACATAATTCTATACAATACAGTACAATACAACACTATAGAGCATAATTCAATAAAGTACAATTCAGTCCAGTACTGTACAGTACAATACAACACAACACTGTATAATTTGTTACAGTACAAGATAATACAGTACAATACAATACAGTACAAATCAATACAATACAATACAGTATGATACAGTACAGTACCATACAGTACAGCATAAAACAATACAGTACCATAAATAGAGTACGGTATGATACAGTATAGTATGAAACAGTATAGTACCATACAGTACAGCATAAAACAGTACAGTTCCATAAATAGAGTACGGTATGATACAGTATAGTATGAAACAGTACAGTACCATACAGTACAGCATAAAACAGTACAGTACCATAAATAGAGTATGGTTTGATACAGTATAGTATGAAACAGTACATTACCATACAGTACAGCATAAAACAGTAAGTACCATAAATAGAGTACGGTATGATACAGTATAGTATGAAACAGTACAGTACCATACAGTACAGCATAAAACAGTAAGCACCATAAATAAAGTACAGTATGATACAGTATAGTATGAAACAGTACAGTACCATACAGTACAGCATAAAACAGTACAGTTCCATAAATAAAGTACAGTATGATACAGTATAGTATGAAACAGTACAGTACCATACAGTACAGTATAAAACAGTACCATAAATAGAGTATGGTTTGATACAGTATAGTATGAAACAGTACAGTACCATACAGTACAGCATAAAACAGTACAGTACCATAAATAGAGTATGGTTTGATACAGTATAGTATGAAACAGTACAGTACCATACAGTGCAGCATAAAACAGTAAGTACCATAAATAGAGTACAGTATGATACAGTATAGTATGAAACAGTACAGTACCATACAGTACAGCATAAAAGAGTAAGTACCATAAATAGAGTACAGTATGATACAGTATAGTATGAAACAGTACAGTACAGCATAAAACAGTACAGTACCATACAATACAGTACAATGCATCACTGTACAATACAGTGCAGTACAGTTCACTACAACATAGTACAATACAATACAATACCAAACACTGACCATTTGTTTGCACACAGAAGAATTTGACCTTCACGTTTATCCAATCCATGCACTGAAACACCCACATACACACACACACACACACACACTAGGGGGCAGTGAAACACCCTCACAAACACTAGTGCACACACACTAGCAGTGAGCATTCTTGCCCGGAATGGTTAGCAGCCCTATCCACAGTACCCAGGGAGCACTTGAGGGTTAAGCAACTTGCTTGTGGACATCGAGGTCATGACTGTCCAGCAACACCCAGGCAACCATGTAAAATACCACAGTAACCGCCCACCAGCACCCTAGCAGTCGTTCTTGAGTTGCTTAAGCTGCAACGAGTTAATCAGGAAACGAGTTAGAGTTTATTGTTTGTTAACATCATTAAGACGCTCTGTTATTACACTGTTAGTGTCCCGTTAGTGTGTTTAGTGGTACAGCATTTCGGTCCCTACTGTATAACCACAAACTGAAGACAGGTCAGATCTTTCATCGCAGGAACAGATGTGTTCCTTATGAAACCATGTTGAAATGATGGTCTGCGGTCGTTAATAATGTTCTGCGGAGGCTTCCGGTAGAAATCTGGTCTAAAAACGATGTTGGAATATTCCTGTAAGCGTGATGGCGGATCCCTGGTTCACTGTCAGCTTTCTCCTGCTTGCGTGTGCAGCTAGACATATGGAGGCTGGAGCCTTTTGGTCCTCAGCCTGGCAGGCTGGAGCAGAACCCATTAGGGCCCATTAGTGTGGAGCTGAAGACGTCCCGCCTGCGCCTCCCACTGATAACAGCCTCTCTGCTCTGGCGCTCAGCGGGCTGGACGTGCCCCTAATGAGCCGCCCCACGTGCCAGATTGAGAGTTTCTCAGGGTGTCTGTTTTTAGTGGTCTCAAGGGGATGGGCCGGGGTTGGGGTGGGTGTTGGGGATGGGGGGATGGTGTAGTTTTGCCAAAACAAAAATTAGCGTTTCGCTCAGTTGGGTAAAAACATATTGAGGGTCTGAAGTTTGCTTCTTTAGTGTCGAGCTGGAGCTGCGAGGCTGGTGTGGCTTGTTAAGGTACACTAATACCGCACAGGTGCACCCTCGACGTGTGGAGAATTCCAGCGCCTCACACTGTTTCCCTCATTAGAACTTGTCAAGTCTGGGCAACATTCAGGATTGTTGATGCTCTGGAGCTCCGTAATGGAGGCATCAAGATGATTCCAAGGGCTCCCGTGAGACAGGAGCTTGCAAAACCTGGTCGAGGTCTTTAAATGGAGCGAGGAGCTTCTCCGAGGAAGCAGTGCGGTATTGAGATACACATTGAGATCAGCTCCACTGACCATACTGGAGCTCCACTTACAGACTGTAGTTCATCTGATTCTCTGTATACAGGACCACCACAGGACCACCACAGAGCAGCTACTATTAGGGAGGTAAACACCTGGGAACATCTGGGGCCAGAAGGAGCCACAAACTAGGAGCAGGTAAGAGGGCGGAGACAAAGAGGAGCAAACAACCAAAAACAAACTGAATGACATGACAGAGGAGTGTAAACAGAAGCCTCCTGGTGATATCAGACAGCTCTCTGGAGAGAATGCGGTTAAATATGGCATTAGACTGTCAGTTTCTAATTACTTGGAATCTTAAACATGTGGGAAAAGCTTCTTTTTTGTAGTAAATCATGAAAAAAATCTAAATTATTGGCACTATTTTGAATTCACAGACAGATTCTGAAAAGGTACTTGAGCTCATCGCTATTTTCAAGGTAAAGGTAAATAAAAGCAGCTCATTTCTGATCAACAGTGACTCAGATTTATAGAGCGATCAGAATTCTCTTAGAGTAGCCCTGAAAAAATTATTTACACCACCGTACTAACCACTACACCACCATACTAACCACTACACCACCATACTAACCACTACACCACCATACTAACCACTACACCACCATACTGACCACTACACTACCGTACTAACCACTACACCACCATACTAACCACTACACCACCATACTAACCACTACACCACCATACTAACCACTACACCACCATACTGACCACTACACCACCATACTAACCATTACACCACCATACTAACCACTACACCACCGTACTAACCACTACACCACCATACTAACCACTACAACACCATACTAACCACTACACAACCATACTAACCACTACACCACCATACTAACCACTACACCACTGTACTAACCACTACACCACCGCACTAACCACTACACCACCGTACTAACCACTACACTACCGTACTAACCACTACACCACCATACTAACCACTACACCACCATACTAACCACTACACCACCGTACTAACCACTACACCACCGCACTAACCACTACACCACCGTACTAACCACTACACTACCGTACTAACCACTACACCACCATACTAACCACTACACCACCGTACTAACTACTACACCACCATACTAACCACTACACCACCATACTAACCACTACACCACCATACTAACCACTACACCACCATACTGACCACTACACCACCGTACTAACCACTACACCACCATACTAACCACTACACCACCATACTAACTACTACACCACCATACTGACCACTACACCACCGTACTAACCACTACACCACCGTACTAACCACTACACCACCATACTAACCACTACACCACCATACTAACTACTACACCACCATACTAACCACTACACCACCATACTAACCACTACACCACCGTACTAACCACTACACCACCATACTAACCACTACACCACCATACTGACCACTACACCACCGTACTAACCACTACACCACCATACTAACCACTACACCACCACATCTCATATCTGTTGATCTCATAAGCTCTCAAGTTGTGCACATGCGGTGTTTGGCTTGCGTTTACTAATTGCTATGTTTGGCTGATGAACTCCAGACCGGCTCGGCTGATCTGCTTCACACGCGCTAAGGGTTGAAAAGTTGTTTTTTTTCCTCTCCAAACTACTCCTTTAATCCCACGCTGCTACCTCCTGCCCGGTGAGACAGCAGGGTAATCAGGTGCTCCGTCTGGCCTCAGCACCCCAGTGGAGTCCAATCTGTGACAAATAAAGCGTGCCCTCCAGGACCGGCTCGTGTGTGTCGGTGTGGGTTTTTTCGCGTCCCTGGGCAGAAGCTCTGCACAAACTCTGGCATAATACGACAAGACTAATTAAAAACACACGCACACAACGCGGGAGGACTGAAGCGCCGCCCGGGCCAACGGCACCGAGAAAACAATCGACCGCAGCTTAATGAGCGAATCCAGTTCCCGCAGAACCAAACCCCAACCCCCCCACGACTCGCCCCACCCCTCAGAAAATGGCCCTCAGAAAGCCGGTGGCCGGCCTGGCCGAAATTAGGTCTGGACGTGGAGTAATGATTCTCTGATAGATGGCTGGTTAGTGGCTTTCTTTCTGCCCACTGGTGACAGAGAGGGGCTTTACCCTGCCTGTCAAGGCTTTGGGGGACGTCCTGGCTGCATTTAAAATTTCAATTTTCTCACTAAAGTCCGCTGCTGAAGTGAACGTAGAACATTTAGAACAAAAAACAAAACTAGATTAAACTGCAGCACTTTATTAAAGACACCTGCACACACTGTCCACTGTATCAGCTCCACTGACCATACAGGAGCTCCACTTACAGACTGTAGTTCATCTGATTCTCTGTATACTTTATTACTCTTTTCTTTAATGATCAGGACCCCCACAGGACCCCCACAGAGCAGCATCTTGTGGTGGACGGCATTCTATGGGAGACTGGTGGTGGTGTGTTAGTGTTTGTTGTGCTGGTGCGAGTGGATCAGACACAGCAGTGCTGCTGCAGGACTGTTAAAAAACTCAGTGTCACTGCTGGACCAGTTGTCCACCAATCAGCAACATCCAGTCAACAGTGTCCTGTGGGGAGCAGCAGATGAGCTACTGTCTCTGACTTTACATCTATAAGGTGGAGTGTCTAATAGAGTGGACAGTGAGTGGACACAGTGTTTAAACACTCCAGCAGCAGCACTGCTATGTCTGATCTACTCACACCAGCACCACACACACACTAACACACCACCACCACATCAGTGTCACTGCAGTGCTGAGAATGACCCACATCCCTAATAGTAGCTGCTCTATGGTGGTCGTGTGGGGGTCCTGAGCATTAAAGAACAGAGTAGTAAAGTATACAGAGAATCAGATGTGCTACAGGAGGTCTAGAAGGCCCCTGAGGGTCCACAGTACTTTGTCTAAAGCAGGCGAGCTCCTCACAGGAGGAAACATATTGTATATGAACTTCTACTCCACATAAATGAACGGCCTGATCAGTGATCTTAACAGCTGATGATTAATCATTGATCACACTAACGAGCAACTTGTAGCTAAATATGCTTTTGCAGGGAATGCTAACAGATAGGAATGTACAATTATAATCCTGCTCTGATTGAAACATCCTCAGGGTTAACGTAAAGACTGAATGCAGCACCATTTCAAAGAGCAGCATCAATAATTCCACTAATAAGCTGAGATCTCCACATGCATTAATGTGGAAAATGCACTAATGAGGTGGAGAAGCAATTAGATACTGGATAAGCCGCTTCACAGTACAACCATCCTCACAACATCATCTTCTGTGTGAGTTAATTTATATCATTAGCTATACATCAATTAACCATACATTAATTAGCCGTACATCAGTGGTGTAGCCATTCTACACAGAAACACCACCGAGTTCTTTGAGCCTGAGCTCATCTCAGAGGGAGTGAAAGACCGTGGAGATGTGTGCTGTGGTCAAATGAGTCCATGTTTACATATGTTAAGTTCTTTGTGCCAAATTCTATTTTTTTACTTTTTTTGTTTTTACCAACAGAATTTTGTCTGAATGTGACTTTTGCCCAAGAAAACAATAACAAAATCTGAACTTGAGTCAAACCCAACCATAATTAAGCACCCAAACTTATCCCATCAAAACTCTGTCAAACCCCAAACTTAGCCCATCAAAACTGTCAAAACCAAAATGTATTCCATCAAAACTCTCTTAAAACCCAAACTTAGCCCATCAAAACTGTCAAAACCAAATTGTATTCCATCAAAACTCTCTTAAAACCCAAACTTAGACCATCAAAACTCTGTCAAAACCCAAACTTATCCAAGCAAAACTGTCAAAACACAAACTTATCCCATCAAAACTCTGTCAAAACCCAAACTTATCCCATCAAAACTCTGTCAAACCCCAAACTTATCCCATCAAAACTCTGTCAAACCCCAAACTTATCCCATCAAAACTCTGTCAAACCCCAAACTTATCCCATCAAAACTCTGTCAAACCCCAAACTTAGCCCATTAAAACTATCAAAACCCAAACGTACCCCATCAAATCTCTGTCAAAACCTAAATTTAGCCTCCCTTACAAAAAAGAAGTTTATTCAAGTGTACCATTAGTTTACTTATTTTAAACTAAAAGGTTTACTGTTTATGTACTTCTCAGTGATATACTAAACACAGTTATACTTAAGTATGCTTGGGTTATACCGACAAGTATAGAACAGTCTAAGTATATTTGGCCTTTACTTGTACTTAATCTTTTGATTGAGATAGTAGAAGTAAGTATTCTTGCTCTGCACAAATCCAGTACAATATTTATTTAAAATTTGATTTATAAAGATTTATAAAGATACATAAATGTTTATTTATCTGAGTGTGTCTTGTTTATTTTACGTGTGTCCACTGGTGAGTAAGTAAACGTTGTTAAGTTCTATTTTAAGTAGAAAAAAACTCTTAAACCTAGTCATAAACTTTAAAGTACAACAATAATATAAATAGTAAATTATAAGTATTATGTTAAGTTCACTTAAAGAAAACTTACAAGCTAGTAAACTAACAGTAAACCCTTAAGTTTACTTCTAGTGTAGTTGCAGTACAAAAGATGTAAACTAGTTGTATACTTGGTTTCCTACTCTTACACTTAAAGTATACTTTTAAAAACTAGAAAGTGGGCCAATTGAGTCCCAAGACGTATTAAAATAGTACATATACAAGTGAACTACTAGTACAATGACATTAGTATAGTAACTACACAAAGTATACTTAATAAAATTAACTTTAATTATACTTATTTTCTGTAAGGGCTATCAAAACTATCAAAACCCAAATGTACCCCATCAAAACTCTGTCAAAACCCAAACGTATTCCATCAAAACTCTGTCAAAACTCAAACGTATTCCATCAAATCTCTGTCAAAACCCAAACCTATCCCATCAAACCTTATCAAACTCAAACTTATCTCATCAAAACTCTGTCAAAACCCAAACGTATCCCATCAAATCTCTGTCAAAACCCAAACATATTCCATCAAATCTCTGTCAAAACCAAAACCTATCCCATCAAACCATATCAAACTCAAACTTATCTCATCAAAACTCTCAGTACTCAAACTTAGCCTAACAAAATGTTGTGAAAGCTGAAATTTCCAGGTCCATACAGAAATTTAGCCTAAATGTAGTACAATCAAATTCTGTCTGAGACTTAATTTAGCCAACAAATGTTTGTCTGAACCCAAATTTCAATCAACAAATGTCTGTGTAAATTTTTATCCCAAACAATTTCTATCTAACCCAGATTTTGTCCAACAAAAATATTTTTTAACCCAAATTCAGCCCCTAACTCAAATTTAGACTAGCAAAACTTTTTTGGTTTGTTTGGTTTTAAATCTTTTTGTTTTAGGTTAAATGGACATACAGTAAGTTTATTGTTTCATTTATTACATTCTTATTCTTATTCCTATTCTTCTTCTTATTATTATTGATCACACAGGACTACTTATTGGTAACAAAAGCATAACAAATAAATGTGTGCTGTTAGATGTTTATATGAGAGAATTCTATAAGAATAGAATTTCTGGCAGTTGATCATATCTTGCTAGGTTTAGTTGGGTATGAAGGGGTTAATCCGCCCTGAGCTGCTGCAAACCTGCCCCTCCAAAAAAAAAAAATCATAAACATTGTAAACAACAAAGTGTCCCCAAACTTTTGACTGAACCCTGTGCCATGTGTACATCAGCATGTACAACACTGCCTAAGCTCGGCGTGCCAGACAAGCGCAGCAGAGTGAAGGAGACACGCAAGGTGATGAAAATAGGTCACGTCTCGGGTCGTTCGGCGAGTGGAGCAAACAGAAAAAAACAAAACGAACGAGTGCAGCTTGGCAATTATCACTCAGCTTCATCTGTGAGGCTCTTCACAGCCTTGCTCTTCCAACGGCTCTAGCAGCAGCTCCACTTTATCAAGCCCACGCCAAATGAAGTTTCACACCGACAATACAGGCATCGCACCACTCTCTGCACCCCCCCTACCGCTCCCTCGCTGGGCACGAGTCGCTCTCGTCCTTAAAAGATGGTGGATGTGCTCCGTTCTGACACGCAGCCGATCAGCCCCCCGTCTGCGGCGATGGAGAATCAGAAGGCGTCAGAGACTCTGTGCAAAGTGCATTGTTAAAGTGTGACAAGATGGATGTTCAGGCCCAGCCTGGTGGAAAACATGACTCCGCTTCACATCTAATGGACTAGCCGGCCAATCCCGAGAGAGCTGAGCGACTGTAAACTGCCGGCTTTTGAGGTGCTTAACCCACACTTTCTGACTCAAAACAAAAGGACTCATGGATTTCCAGCCCAAGACCTGCCTGAGGTTGAGCTAATTGAATTGAAGGGTGAATGGGACATTGTGCTTCATCCACAGAGGTCAGCGAATGTCCTCAACGGGACTTTAACCTGGCCAGAAATTCTGATTCAAGCCCAAACATGTCCCGAGAGGTTCATTCATAGTGCTGAGTTTAGAAACCAAACCCAACTGTCTCGAAATGAATGTAGTCTAAACCCCAATGTAGCTTGACAGAATTCTGTGTGAACCCAAATTCAGCCCAACAAAACCTGACTGAACCCGAATCTAACCCCACAAAATTTAGTTTGAAGCTATATATACAGAAATTAGCCAGAATAATATCAGAACCCAAAATTAATCCAGCTAAATTTTCTGAACCCAAATTTATTCCAACAAAATTATGCCTAAAGCTGAATTCTGCACAAGAAACTTCTGTCAGCACCCAAATTTATCCCAACAATATTCAGTCAAAATTCTAATTTTCTGACTCACAAATAAATTTAGCCCAACAAAGTTCTGCCCAAATGTAGCATTAACAAATTCTGTCCAAAGAACCCCACACAATTACATGAATCCAAAAATAGCCAAACAAAATTCAATTGAAGCCAAATTTAGCTCATTAAAATCTGCAACCAAAATTTCATCTTAACCTGATTCTACCCAACAAACTTCTGTCAGCACCCAAACTCATCCCAACTAAATTCAGTCAGAGCCAAATTTGGCTCATCAAAATCTGCTTAAATCCAAATTTTGCTCAGCCTAAGTTCAGTCTGAAGCCAAAATTAGCCCAGCACAATTCAGTCAAAGCCCAAAGTTAGTCAACAAAATCTATCTGATCCCAAACATATTCAAATTTTGTTTGAAGTTGAATTTTGCCTGAAAAAATCATTTTTAAGCAAAAAAATTCTGTCTGAATTCGAAACTAACACACCCATAATTCAGCACCCAAACTTAACCCAACCAGATTTTGTCAAAAAACAAACTTAGTCTAACCAAATTCTGTCAAAACTTAAACTTAGCCTAAACAAATTCTGTGAAAACCCAGACTTAGCCTAACCACATTCTGTGAAAACCCAAACTTAGTCTAACCAAATTCTGTCGAAACCCAAATGTAGCCCAACCAAATTCTGTCAAAAACCAAACCTAGCCCAACCAGATTTAGTCAAAAACCAAACTTAGCCTAACCAAATTCTGTCAAAATCCAAACTTAGTCTAACCAAATTCTGTCGAAACCCAAACATTGCCCAATCATATTCTGTCAAAAACCACTTAGCCCAACCAATTTTAGTCAAACCCAAACTTAGTCTAACCAAATTCTGTCGAAACCCAAATGTAGCCCAACCAAATTTAGTCAAAACCCAAACTTAGCCTAACCAAATTTAGTCAAACCTAAAATGTTCATATTCACACAGACGTGTAGCCAGAGCTAAATTCTGGCTAAGCCCAAAATTCTCTCAAAAAAATGTCTAAAGCATTTTACCAAAATTTTAACCCAAACAGCCCCTTGAAATCCCACCATAACCAACATTTGGACCAGCAAAACTCAATCTGTCTTAATCAATCACCAATACAAGACTCTGAGTAAAGCTTTACAAACTTTTGGCTTGGTTGAATTTTCCTGTTGGCCAATTAGTTGTTTGATTCCAGCCAGTCAGGTAAAACATTGTCCAACTCTTTGATGCACAACCTGGTCAAAAGTGACCCGACTGAGATTTTACCTTCTATATTTTTGCAATAAATTCATTTCACCATTCAAGCTTCTATGAATTTACTTGTTTCTGATGATCACAAATCCTGATTCCAGTTTTATTATTTACTTTATTAATAAAAAAAGTTTGAATCACTGTCTTCTAACACACACCATGGCTCAGAATTAACCCTTATTTGTTTACTATGGAGGTTAATAGGAACTCATTTGTAAACCATTGCAGATGGGAACATAGTTACAAACTATTTTTGCTCATGAAGTAAATAACTAAGAATTAAAATAATGATTTAAGATCAAAACAATTGGAAAAACACTTGGAACATTAACTAATGAAATAAACTGATTTCAGTAGATTTACCAAAGAGACACTCAGCAGAACATACATAAACCAGAGGTCAATGGATGTCAAAGTCTGTTCAAACTTGAAGATGGACGAGGAAAAACTGAAATCTGAACATAATTCAAGCCAGACAAATATTACTAGAATGATGTCAGGGGTCTCGAGGGGCTTCAGCCAATATTTTGAGCTTGCTGTTTGGATTTCACTGTCTTGGGTAAAGTGAAAAGAGGTTTTGAAAGTGGGACCACAAGCACGCTTCAAGCAGCTTTTAGCTCGTTTTCTTCTTGTACATAGACCCAAATAATCATTCGCAGCAAACCCGCTGACCTCTAGGCATGAATAATCCATTTCCCGCGCTACAATAAAGTAGTGCCCGAGACTGAACATGGACACTCATGTTTATTAGGATACTTGGAGGCATCCTCTAGTCTTTCAGATTTGATTCTTTTATGTTTTATGAAATGTGAAATATGAGAAAAGCAATAAGCTCGCGTGAGAGTTTATATTGCACACAACCTCGGCATCTCTCAGTAACAACGGACCCGCACTCAAAGATTCTGTTTTATTTATCTCACCGTAACATTCAGAAGACGTTGCACTAGCAGTACAAGATCTGTGATGTGTGCTTCCTGGAGACGAGGCTGAAATCTTTAATACCTGAGCAACAGATCAGTCCACAATCAGACTGATATCTGACTGTCCAGCCCCAGAAACTGTTCGCGTTCAAATTTAACCCCAAAAAATTCTTTCCAAGCTCAACTTTAGTCCAACAAAATTGTGTTTGAGCCTAAATGTAGCATAAAGTAATTCTTTACAGCAAAGTTTTGCCTGAACCCAAGTTTAGCACAACAAAATTCTTTCTGAGCCCAAATTGAACCTAGCAAAACTGATTCTGAGCCCAAAATTAACCCAAAAAATTCTTTCTGAAATTAGCACAACAAAAATTTGTTTGAGTCTAAATGTAGCATAAGTAAATTCTGTACAGCACAATTGTGCATGAACCCAATTTAGCTCAACAAAATGTGTTCAGAACCAAATTTGGACAAAAACAATTCTTTCTGACCTCAAATTGAACTTAACAAAATGTATTCTAAGCCCAGATTTAGCCCAAACAAATCTGTCTGAGCCCATATATAACCCAACAGAATTCTTTCTGAACCTAAATTTAGCCCAATATATTTCTTTTTTGAGCCCAAATTTAGCCCCCCCCCCCAAAAAAAATCTTTCTTTACTTAAATTTACCATGACACCATTGTGTTTTGCCCAAATGTAGCATAGCAAAATTCTGCCTGAACCCAAATGTAGCCCAACAAAATTCTGTCCGAGCCCAAAGTAAACCTATGAAAATTGATTTTGAGCCCAAATGTAACCCAACATAATTCATTCTAAACCTGAATTTAGCCCAATACATTTCTTTTGAGCCTAAATTTAGCCCCAAGAAATTCTTTCTTCATTTAAATTTACCCCAACAAAATTGTGTTCAAGCCCAATTGTAGCATTAGAATTTTGCCTGAACCCAAATGTAGACCAACAAAATTCCTTCTGAGCCAAAATTGAACCTATAAAAATTGATTCTGAGCCCAAATTTAGCCTAGCAAAATTCTGTATGAATCTGAATTTAGCCTAACAAATTTATTTTTGAGGCCAAAATTTGTCAAAATTTTTTATTCTGAAATCAGCCCAACAAAGTTGTATTTGATCCATATGTAGCACAAGAAAATTCTATATAGCAAAATTGTGCCTGAACCCAAAAATAGCCCAACAAAATTCTTTCTGAGCCCAAACTGAATCTATAATAATTTATTCTGAGCCCAAATTTAGCCCTAAAAAACATCTGTATGAGCCCAAATTTAGCCTAACAAAATTCTGTATGAATCTGAATTTAGCCCACAAAATTGTGTTTGAGCTCAAATGTAGCATAAGAAAATTCTATACAGCAAAATTCTGCCTAAACCAAAAATAGCCCAACAAAATTCTGCATGAGCCCAAATTTTGCTCAACGAAATTCTTTTTGAAACTGAATTTAGTCCAAAAAATTCTTTGAGCCCAAATTTTGACCAACAAAATTGTTTGAGCCCAAATTTAGCCTAACTAAATTCTTTCAGAACATGAATTTAGCCCAACAAATTTCTTGTGCTTGAGCCTAAATGTAGCATAAAGTAATTTTCTACAGCAAAATTTTGCCTGAACCCAAGTTTAGCCTAAATTTAACAAAAAAAATTTTGAGCCCAAAATTAACCCAAAAGATTTTTTTCTGAAATTAGCACAACAAAAATGAGTTTGAGCCCAAATTTTGCCCATCAAAATTGTGTTTGAGCCCATATGTAGCTTAAGAAACTTTGTTTTTTTTTATATGATCTCTCTGAACAACCTTGGACGTTGTTTAGTTCTGCGTCTTCAGCTCCTCTCAAACTTCTACCGTCCACCTCCGACTGCAGTCGTAAGGCCATGGCGATGATCTCTGAGCGGGAGAGCATGGCCCGCTCCAGAGCCCACAACCTTCAACCTTCTGAAGGTCTCTCCACCTTGAGCAGTGAAGCGTTCCAGCGGGCAGAGCAGCGGAGGGGGAGGAGGTTTAAGCAGAGAGCCGTTGACTTCTCCTCACCTTTGTGGGCGGCTGGAGGTGACTTTGATATTCCCTGTGTGTGTGTTTAGGCGGCCGGCGTCAGAAAAGGCCCTTATTCATGCTGACCTTTCTCTCTGCGCCCGCCTCAAAGACAGAGAGAGAGAGAGTCTCTGCTCCGGCTCTCGGAGCGTGAAGGCAGGCTGTCCGCCGGAAAACAAAAGGGCAAGTGGCAGCCTGACACAAAGTCAATGGGGAAGACGCAGCGGTGTTTGAACGCAGGGGACCGGTGACCCCGTCCTTTAGCCGGTGACTTTGACTGAAGGCCGCGCCCGTGTCAAGTGCTTAAGGAGGATTATAGCCAGGATGTGTCTGAGGGTTCCTTCAGAACCTTCGGGCCTACTGGATAAACCCTTAAACCCTTAGACTAGTTGTCCCGTCAGTACTAGTGAGATTATTATGGAGTAATTACATATTTATTACAAAATTATTACATATGAATAACATAAAATTCAATTAAACTTTTGGGTCATTATACCACTACGAGGCTGTCCAGTATAACAGTATAACAAAGGTGGTGTAGTGGTTAGTACGGTGGTGTATTGTTAGTACAGTGGTGTAGTGGTTCATATGGTGGTGTAGTGGTTAGTATGGTGGTGTAGTGGTAAGTACGATGGTGTAGTGGTTAGTATGGTGGTGTAGTGGTAAGTACGATGGTGTAGTGGTTAGTATGGTGGTGTAGTGTTTAGTATGATGGTGTAGTGGTTAGTATGGTGGTGTAGTGGTAAGTACGATGGTGTAGTGGTTAGTATGGTCGTGTAGTGGTTAGTACGGTGGTGTAGTGGTTAGTATGGTGGTGTAGTGGTTAGTATGGTGGTGTAGTGGTTAGTACGGTGGTGTAGTAGTACGGTGGTGTAGTGGTTAGTACGGTTGTGTAGTGGTTAGAATGGTGGTGTAGTGGTTAGTACTGTGGTGTATTGGTTAGTACGGTGATGTATTCTTAGTACAGTGGTGTAGTGGTTAATATGGTGGTGTAGTGGTTAGTACGATGGTGTAGTGGTTAATATGGTGGTGTAGTGGTTAGTATGGTGGTGTATTGGTTAGTACGGTGGTGTAATGGTTAGTACGGTGGTGTATTCTTAGTACAGTGGTGTAGTGGTTAATATGGTGGTGTAGTGGTTAGTACGGTGGTGTAGTGGTTAGTACGGTGGTGTAGTGGTTAGTATGGTGGTGTATTGGTTAGTACAGTGGTGTATTCTTAGTACAGTGGTGTAGTGGTTAGTATGGTGGTGTAGTGGTTAATATGGTGGTGTAGTGGTTAGTACGGTGGTGTAGTGGTAAGTACGATGGAGTAGTGGTTAGTACGGTGGTGTAGTGGTTAGTACGGTGGTGTAGTGGTTAGTACGGTGGTGTAGTGGTTAGTACGATGGTGTAGTGGTTAGTATGGTGGTGTAGTGGTTAGTACGGTGGTGTAGTGGTTAGTATGGTGGTGTAGTGGTTAGTACGGTGGTGTAGTGGTTAGTATGGTCGTGTAGTGGTTAGGACGGTGGTGTAGTGGTTAGTACGGTGGTGTAGTGGTTAGTATGGTGGTGTAGTGGTTAGTATGGTGGTGTAGTGGTTAGTACGGTGGTGTAGTGGTTAGTATGGTGGTGTAGTGGTTAGTATGGTGGTGTAGTGGTTAGTACGGTGGTGTAGTGGTTAGTATGGTGGTGTAGTGGTTAGTATGGTGGTGTAGTGGTTAGTAAGGTGGTGTAGTGGTTAGTACGGTGGTGTAGTGGTTAGTATGGTGGTGTAGTCGTTAGTATGGTGGTGTAGTGGTTAGTACGGTGGTGTAGTGGTTAGTACGGTGGTGTAGTGGTTAGTACGGTGGTGTAGTGGTTAGTTAGTATGGTGGTGTAGTGTTTAGTATGGTGGTGTAGTGGTTAGTACGGTGGTGTTGTGGTTAGTATGGTGGTGTAGTGGTCAGTATGCTGGTGTAGTGTTAGTATGGTGGTGTAGTGGTCAGTACGGTGGTGTAGTGGTTAGTACGGTGGTGTAGTGGTTAGTACGGTGGTGTAGTGGTTAGTATGGTGGTGTAGTGGTCAGTATGGTGGTGTAGTGTTAGTATGGTGGTGTAGTGGTCAGTACGGTGGTATAGTGGTTTGTACGGTGGTGTAGTGGTCAGTATGGTGGTGTAGTGGTCAGTATGGTGGTGTAGTGGTTAGTATGGTGGTGTAGTGGTCAGTATGGTGGTGTAGTGGTCAGTATGGTGGTGTAGTGGTTAGTATGGTGGTGTAGTGGTTAGTACGGTGGTGTAGTGGTCAGTATGGTGGTGTAGTGGTTAGTATGGTGGTGTAGTGGTCAGTATGGTGGTGTAGTGGTTAGTATGGTGGTGTAGTGGTTAGTATGGTGGTGTAGTGGTTAGTACGGTGGTGTAGTGGTCAGTATGGTGGTGTAGTGGTTAGTACGGTGGTGTAGTGGTTAGTACGGTGGTGTAGTGGTTAGTATGGTGGTGTAGTGGTTAGTATGGTGGTGTATTGGTTAGTATGGTGGTGTAGTGGTTAGTATGGTGGTGTAGTGGTTAGTATGGGGGTGTAGTGGTTAGTACGGTGGTGTAGTGGTTAGTATGGTGGTGTAGTGGTTAGTACGGTGGTGTAGTGGTTAGTACGGTGGTGTAGTGGTTAGTATGGTGGTGTAGTGGTAAGCAGAACTGCTAGAACTGAAGGCCTAAATGAGTTTCTCGAGGTGTGCTTTAGTCAGAAAATCTTTCATCTCGTTGACGTTCTTGAGGAGTGCATAGAGTGAAACAAGCGTAGAGACCACAATACTTAAGAGACAGGACAACTCAACCCTGTATACGAGTGGGAGTCACAAATACACACACACATACATATTGCTGCTGGCATTCAGCAGCGTGGTAGTGATTAAGGATCTAGTGCAAACACAGTCTACTGTAAACTGTACAGAAGGTTGAGGAGGTTTATAGGTCTCGTAGCAAGTCGAGAATTGAGTCAGCTGAAAATAATGGATGCTGTAATAACAGTAAACAGTGGAGACGCTAAACTCTGCAATATCTGATATCATATTTAGTACACAAAGGTTTAAACGTCCCAGCTCGCTTAAATCAACCCCGACTGGTAATACATACAGCAGTCAGCCTACAATATCTGTCCACTGTATCAGCTCCACTGACCATACAGGAGCTCCACTTACAGACTGTAGTTCATCTGATTCTCTGTATGCTTTATTACTCTGTTCTTTAATGATCAGGACCCCCACAGGACCACCACAGAGCAGATACTATAAGGGGAGGTGGGTCATTCTCAGCACTGATACTGGTTTGTTAGTGTTAGTGTGTTGTGCTGGTGTGAGTGGATCAGACACAGCAGTTCTTCTGCTGGAGTGTTTAAACACTGTGTCCACTCACTGTCCACTCTATTAGACACTCCTACTACTTGCTGGTCCACCTTGTAGATGTAAAGTCAGAGACAGTAGCTCATCTGCTGCTGCACAGTTTGTGTTCCTCTAGTCCTTCATCAGTGAACACAGGACGCTACCCATAAGATGCTGCTCATAGAATGCTTTCCACAGGACACTGTCCATCTGATGCTCCCCATAGGACACCACCTATAAGATGCTGCTCATATAATGCTTTCCACAGGACGCTCCCCACAGGACACCACCCATAAGATGCTGCTCATATAATGCTTTCCACAGGACACTGTCCATCTGATGCTCCCCATAGGACACCACCTGTAAGACGCTGCTCATAGATTGCTGCCCACAGGACACTGCCCACCTGATGCTGCCCACAGGACATCACTCACATGACACCACCCATAGGATGCTGCTCATAGAATGCTGCCCACAGGACAATGTCCACCTGATGCTGCCCACAGGACACCACCCATAGGATGCTGCTCATAGAATGCTGCCCACAGGACACTGTCCACCTGATGCTGCCCACATGACACCACCCATTGGATGCTGCTCATAGAATGCTGCCCACAGGACACTGTCCACCTGATGCTGCCCACTGGACACCACCCATAGGATGCTGCTCATAGAATGCTGCCCACAGGACACTGTCCACCTGATGCTGCCCACATGACAGCACCCATAGGATGCTGCTCATAGAATGCTGCCCACTGGACACCACCCATAGGATGCTGCTCATAGAATGCTGCCCACAGGACACTGTCCATCGGATGCTGCCCAAAGGATGCTCCCCACAGGACACCTTCCATAGGACGCTGCTCATTGATGGCTGCCCACAGGACACTGTTTGAATAGTTTTGGTTGGTGGATGATTCTCAGTCCAGCAGTGACACTCGACCAGCACTGCTGTGTCAGATCCACTCGCACTAACGCACCACCATGTCACTGTTACCACATTCTTACTTGGTTTATATGAAGTTGTAGTAGCACTAATGAACTCTGTAAGTCAGTAAATTAACAGGAAGTGTGTAGAGGGTGTGTTCACAGAGCGAAGCTGGTCTGTTTGGTGTATAAGAGGATTAAACTAAAGCATATGGAAATGAAATCTGTGTGAAACAAATAAACTCATACGCTTCAGCCCTCCAGCACAAACCCAGCACTTCCAAAGCTGCGTCTCTGGGGCATCACTGACTAAACTGACTTCATGTAAACCTAATAGTCCTGATAAATGCCCGCTCTCTTTCTGCTTTAGCTCTTATAAACCTTCAGCATATACAGTGTATACAGATGTATGAGATGTCCAGCTGATATGTTACCTGTGGAAAGGTCAGGCTGGATTTTGAACAGTGGGCTAATAGTATTATATAGTAATTACCAGTTTGTCTGTGTGACTGTAGTTACAGTAATTCAGCTCATTGTCTTATGAAAGTGTGTAAATACCTGCATGACGTTCACTTCTAATCTCATTGACATGAAACTGCAGTGGTGTATTAATAAGATATTAATTAAATATTATTAAATTAATATTTACTCATATTGTTGTTTATGCCTAACATTTTTACAACTTAATATTAAAGTGATTTGTTTTCTTTTTAGAATTGCAGCTGAAACACTGTGTATAGTAGCATAATGTCTAGTAACTATGGGTTGCTCACAAGCCACGCTCATACACTAACCACAAACTAACACACTAACCCCCCAAGCTAATACACTAACCCCCTCTAGTAAATACACTAACCACAAACTAGCACAATAACCCGCTAGGATAGTACACTAAACACCCCAAGTTAATACACTAATCACAAACTAACACACTAACCCCCCAAGCTAATACACTAACCCCCTCAAGTAAATACACTAACCACAAACTAGCACAATAACCCGCTAGGATAGTACACTAAACACCCCAAGTTAATACACTAATCACAAACTAACACACTAACCCCCCAAGTTAGTACACTAAACACCCCAAGTTAATACACTAACACACTAAACCCCCAGGTTAGTACACTAACCCCCCCAAGTTAATACACTAGCCACAAACTAACACACTAACCCCCCAGGTTAGTACACTAAACCCCCCAAGTTAATACACTAACCACAATCTAAAACACTAACCCCCCAAGTTAGTACACTAAACCCCCCAAGTTAATACACTAACCACAAACTAACACACTAACCCCCCAGGTTAGTACACTAAACCCCCCAAGTTAATACACTAACCACAAACTAACACACTAACCCCCCAGGTTAGTACACTAAACGCCCCAAGTTAATACACTAACCACAAACTAACACACTAAACCCCCAGGTTAGTACACTAAACACCCCAAGTTAATACACTAACCACAAACTAACACACTAACCCCCCAGGTTAGTACACTAAACCCCCCAAGTTAATACACTAACCACAATCTAACACACTAATTCCCCAGGTTAGTACACTAAACCCCCCAAGTTAATACACTAAACCCCCCAACTTAATACACTAACCACAAACTAACACACTAACCCCCCAGGTTAGTACACTAAACCCCCCAAGTAAATACACTAACCACAATCTAACACACTAATTCCCCAGGTTAGTACACTAAACCCCCCAAGTTAATACACTAAACCCCCCAACTTAATACACTAACCACAAACTAACACACGAACCCCCCAAGTTAGTACACTAAACCCCCCAAGTTAATACACTAACCTTAAACTAGCACACTAATCCCCCAGGTTAGTACACTAAACCCCCCAAGTTAATACACTAAACCCCCCAACTTAATACACTAACCACAAACTAACACACTAACCCCCCAAATTAGTACACTAACCCCCCAAGTTAATACACTAACCACAAACTAACACACTAACCCCCCAGATTAGTACACTAAACCCCCCAAGTTAATACACTAACCACAAACTAACACACTAACCCCCCAGATTAGTACACTAAACCCCCCAAGTTAATACACTAACCACAAACTAACACACTAACCCCCCAAGTTAGTACACTAAACCCCCCAAGTTAATACACTAACCTTAAACTAACACACTAATTCCCCAGGTTAGTACACTAAACTCCCCAAGTTAATACACTAAACCCCCCAACTTAATACACTAACCACAAACTAACACACTAACCCCCCAAATTAGTACACTAACCCCCCAAGTTAATACACTAACCACAAACTAACACACTAACCCCCCAGATTAGTACACTAAACCCCCCAAGTTAATACACTAACCACAAACTAACACACTAACCCCCCAGGTTAGTACACTAAACCCCCCAAGTTAATACACTAACCACAAACTAGCACACTAACCCTCCAGGTTAGTACACTAAACCCCCCAAGTTAATACACTAACCACAAACTAACACACTAACCCCCCAGGTTAGTACACTAAACCCCCCAAGTTAATACACTAACCACAAAGTAACACACTAACCCCCCAGGTTAGTACACTAAACCCCCCAAGTTAATACACTAACCTTAAACTAACACACTAACCGCCCAGGTTAGTACACTAAACCCCCCAAGTTAATACACTAACCACAAACTAACACACTAACCCCCCAAGTTAGTACGTTAAACTCCCCAAGTTAATACACTAACCACAAACTAACACACTAACCCCCCAAGTTAGTACACTAAACCCCCCAAGTTAATACACTAACCACAAACTAACACACTAACCCCCCAAGTTAGTACACTAAACCCCCCAAGTTAATACACTAACCTTAAACTAACACACTAACCCCCCCAAGTTCGTACACTAAACCCCCCAAGTTAATACACTAACCACAAACTAACACACTAACCCCCCAGGTTAGTACACTAAACCCCCCAAGTTAATACACTAACCACAAACTAACACACTAACCCCCCCAAGTTAGTACACCAAACCCCCCCAAGTTAATACACTAACCACAATCTAACACACTAACCCCCCAGGTTAGTACACTAAACCCCCCAAGTTAATACACTAACCACAAACTAACACACTAACCCCCCAGGTTAGTACACCAAACCCCCCAAGTTAATACACTAACCACAAACTAACACACTAACCCCCCCAAGTTAGTACACCAAACCCACCAAGTTAATACACTAACCACAAACTAACACACTAACCCCCCAGGTTAGTACACTAAACCCCCCAAGTTAATACACTAACCACAAACTAACACACTAACCCCCCAGGTTAGTACACTAAACCCCCCAAGTTAATACACTAACCACAAACTAACACACTAACCCCCCAGGTTAGTACACTAAACCCCCCAAGTTAATACACTAACCACAAACTAACACACTAACCCCCCAGGTTAGTACACTAAACCCCCCAAGTTAATACACTAACCACAAACTAACACACTAACCCCCCAGGTTAGTACACTAAACCCCCCAAGTTAATACACTAACCTTAAACTAACACACTAACCGCCCAGGTTAGTACACTAAACCCCCCAAGTTAATACACTAACCACAATCTAACACACTAACCCCCCAGGTTAGTACACTAAACCCCCCAAGTTAATACACTAACCTTAAACTAACACACTAAACACCCCAAGTTAATACACTAACCTTAAACTAGCACACTAATCCCCCAGGTTAGTACACTAAACCCCCCAAGTTAATACACTAACCACAAACTAACACACTAACCCCCCAGGTTAGTACACTAAACCCCCCAAGTTAATACACTAACCACAAACTAACACACTAACGCCACAGGTTAGTACGTTAAACCCCCAAAGTTAATACACTAACCACAAACTAACACACTAACCCCCCAAGTTAGTACACTAAACCCCCCAAGTTTATACACTAACCACAAACTAACACACTAACCCCCCAGGTTAGTACACTAAACCCCCCAAGTTAATACACTAACCACAATCTAACACACTAACCCCCCAGGTTAGTACACTAAACCCCCCAAGTTTATACACTAACCACAAGCTAACACACTAACCCCCCAGGTTAGTACACTAAACCCCCCAAGTTAATACACTAACCTTAAACTAACACACTAACCCCCCAGGTTAGTACACTAAACCCCCCAAGTTAATACACTAACCACAAACTAACACACTAACCCCCCAAGTTAGTACGTTAAACTCCCCAAGTTAATACACTAACCACAAACTAACACACTAACCCCCCAAGTTAGTACACTAAACCCCCCAAGTTAATACACTAACCACAAACTAACACACTAACCCCCCCAAGTTAGTACACTAAACCCCCCAAGTTAATACACTAACCTTAAACTAACACACTAACCCCCCCAAGTTCGTACACTAAACCCCCCAAGTTAATACACTAACCACAAACTAACACACTAACCCCCCAGGTTAGTACACTAATCCCCCCAAGTTAATACACTAACCACAAACTAACACACTAACCCCCCCAAGTTAGTACACCAAACCCCCCAAGTTAATACACTAACCACAATCTAACACACTAACCCCCCAGGTTAGTACACTAAACCCCCCAAGTTAATACACTAACCACAAACTAACACACTAACCCCCCCAAGTTAGTACACCAAACCCCCCAAGTTAATACACTAACCACAAACTAACACACTAACCCCCCCAAGTTAGTACACCAAACCCCCCAAGTTAATACACTAACCACAAACTAACACACTAACCCCCCAGGTTAGTACACTAAACCCCCCAAGTTAATACACTAACCACAAACTAACACACTAACCCCCCAGGTTAGTACACTAAACCCCCCAAGTTAATACACTAACCACAAACTAACACACTAACCCCCCAGGTTAGTACACTAAACCCCCCAAGTTAATACACTAACCACAAACTAACACACTAACCCCCCAGGTTAGTACACTAAACCCCCCAAGTTAATACACTAACCACAAACTAACACACTAACCCCCCAGGTTAGTACACTAAACCCCCCAAGTTAATACACTAACCTTAAACTAACACACTAACCGCCCAGGTTAGTACACTAAACCCCCCAAGTTAATACACTAACCACAATCTAACACACTAACCCCCCAGGTTAGTACACTAAACCCCCCAAGTTAATACACTAACCTTAAACTAACACACTAAACACCCCAAGTTAATACACTAACCTTAAACTAGCACACTAATCCCCCAGGTTAGTACACTAAACCCCCCAAGTTAATACACTAACCACAAACTAACACACTAACCCCCCAGGTTAGTACACTAAACCCCCCAAGTTAATACACTAACCACAAACTAACACACTAACGCCACAGGTTAGTACGTTAAACCCCCAAAGTTAATACACTAACCACAAACTAACACACTAACCCCCCAAGTTAGTACACTAAACCCCCCAAGTTTATACACTAACCACAAACTAACACACTAACCCCCCAGGTTAGTACACTAAACCCCCCAAGTTAATACACTAACCACAATCTAACACACTAACCCCCCAGGTTAGTACACTAAACCCCCCAAGTTTATACACTAACCACAAGCTAACACACTAACCCCCCAGGTTAGTACACTAAACCCCCCAAGTTAATACACTAACCTTAAACTAACACACTAACCCCCCAGGTTAGTACACTAAACCCCCCAAGTTAATACACTAACCACAAACTAACACACTAACCCCCCAAGTTAGTACGTTAAACTCCCCAAGTTAATACACTAACCACAAACTAACACACTAACCCCCCAAGTTAGTACACTAAACCCCCCAAGTTAATACACTAACCACAAACTAACACACTAACCCCCCCAAGTTAGTACACTAAACCCCCCAAGTTAATACACTAACCTTAAACTAACACACTAACCCCCCCAAGTTCGTACACTAAACCCCCCAAGTTAATACACTAACCACAAACTAACACACTAACCCCCCAGGTTAGTACACTAAACCCCCCAAGTTAATACACTAACCACAAACTAACACACTAACCCCCCCAAGTTAGTACACCAAACCCCCCAAGTTAATACACTAACCACAATCTAACACACTAACCCCCCAGGTTAGTACACTAAACCCCCCAAGTTAATACACTAACCACAAACTAACACACTAACCCCCCCAAGTTAGTACACCAAACCCCCCAAGTTAATACACTAACCACAAACTAACACACTAAGCCCCCCAAGTTAGTACACCAAACCCCCCAAGTTAATACACTAACCACAAACTAACACACTAACCCCCCAGGTTAGTACACTAAACCCCCCAAGTTAATACACTAACCACAAACTAACACACTAACCCCCCAAATGACACAAAATGACCCTGAAAGATCACAAATGATCCTGAAAGGCCCGAATGATGCACAATGATCCCAAATGATCCTGAATGATCCTGAATGATCCTGATTGATCATGATTGATCATGAAGGGTCTAGAATTATCTCAAATGATCCAAAATAATTCCAGATGATCCAGAATGACCACTGATGATCTATAATAATTTGAAATGATCCCCAAAATCTGCAATAATCTACAAAGATGTAGAATGTTGAATGATCTAGAACTATCCCAAATGATCAGAAATTCAGGAATTCTTTCAACAGGACTGTCAGCTCATCACACACAGCCACAGAACAGCTGCAGCTAAAAACTTTAGTGCTTTAATCATCATAACATTCCTTAAAGTACAACTCGGCCTGACTCTCTCTCTCACTCTCACTTTCTCTCTCTCTCTCTCTCTAACTCTTTCTCACTCTCTCCCCGCCCCCCTCTCTGGGTCTGTTCTTCTTTCCTCTGATTAATATGGGTGAGTTTATATTATTATAAAGCTGAAAACTAAATAGTCCCACTTCAATTTATAATGTGTGGTGGCAGAAGCGTAGCTGCACGCTATTTTAGCACCGGCGCTGCCGCCGGATATAAACGAGGATTTTAACTAATGAGTCTCTTAAACACTTAAAAGGCCTCCATGCACAAGACAGTGCTTTCCCAATTAACTTACTGCAAAATTAATTGCACCCAACTTCATCAAGTGCTTTTTTTGTTGCGGTAGCCTTTAATTTCAGCACATACGCAACTAGCAGCGGCAAACAATGGCCTACACGTACAGGCTGGAGTCAAAAACAGGTTAAGCCATTGTGTCTGCTGTCAGCGGCCGACGCTCAGTTACCCAGGCCTGAAAATATGCCTCCCAGGACCACAAGGGGGCATTAATTATCACAAATACCACAAAGGAAAATGAGTCTCAGAGGAGTTGAGCCCTGCTGTCTAGGAACTGGCTTTCATATTAAGCAGATCAGGAGCTGTGTGATTTTGTCTATTATTCTATTTATTTTCTATTTTTAATTATATTAAATATTCTTTTTGTGATTGTTTTTCAGTGCCATCAATTAGATTCCGACTAGAACCATGTGGATAGTGTTTCTCGAGAATGTCAGTAAAAAAAATGTAGAACTGTCTGAAATATTCATAGCATTACAGAATAATTCTAAATAATAGATACTAATAGTTTTTAAATAATTTCCAGTGGATACTAAAAAAATCATAATAGATATTTAATAATTTACAGTAGATACAAATATATTACTAATATAGACTAAATAATTCATAGTAGATACATAAAATCATAATAGGCACTACATAATTTACAATAGATACAGCAATATTTCTAATGGATACTAAATAATTCCTGAGAGATACAGAAAAAATTATCATAGATACTAATAATGGATAAAAAATAAATAATTTACAGATGATAGATACAGCAATATTACTAATAAATATTAAATAATTCATAGTAGATATAGAAATAAATAACAAATAATTATTGAACAGTTACTACAAATTACTGAAAATAAATACTGAACAGTCATAGTAGATAAAAATAAATAGGTACTACATAATTTACAGTATATACAGAAATATTACTAATACAAACGTAATAATTAGTCATTATTAATGCATACAGAAAATCATAATAGGTACTAAATAATTTACAGTAGATACAGCAATATTTCTAACAGATACTAAATAATTACTGATACTGAATAATACTAAATACTTACTAAGATCCTGAAAACTCCTAATAGATACTAAATCAGTAGTAATAGATACTAAAAAATAACAGATAAATAATTTACAGTAGATACAGAAATATTACTAATAAATAGTAAATAATTCATAGTAGATATAGAAATATTACTAATAAATACTGAACAGTTCATAATAAATATAAATAAGTAGGAACTACATAATTTACAGTATATCCAGAAATATTACTAATAAATACTGAATATTTCATAGTATATAAAAATAAATAGATACTACATAATTTACAGTAGTTACAAATATATTTCTTATAAATACTGAACAGTTCATAGTAGATAAAAAGTAGATACTACATAATTTACAGTATATACAGAAATATTACTAATAAAAACTTAATAATGAATCATTAATAATGCATGCAGAAAATCATAATAGGTACTAAATAATTTACAGTAAATACAGCAATATTTCTAATGGATACTAAATAATTACCAATAGATACTGAAAAAATCCTAATAGATACTAAATAATTAATAAAACATACAAAAAAATAATAGATAAATAATTTATAGTAGATACAGCAATATTACTAATAAAGAGTAAATAATTCATAGTAGATATGGAATATTACTAATAAATATCAAATAAGTCATAGTAGATATAAAAAATTATATGCTAAATTATTTACAGTAGATACAGAAATATTACTAATAGATGGTAAATAATTCCTAATAGATACTGAAAAGTTCCTAATAGATATTCATCCTAAATTATTCATAGTAGATAAAAAAAAAGTCGTAATAATTTCTAAGTAATTTACTATAGATACAAATAACTCAGTGGGTACTTAACAAATATACATTATTTACTTACTATGAAATAATTAATATTAGACAGTGACTAATCCATATTGGATATGAAATAGTTTTTAGTAGATATTAAATAATATCTAGTAGATACTGACTAATTCATACTGGGTTCTAAATTGTTTCTAGTAGAATAACAGTCTGCAATTTAGGGAAGAGTGATCAATGTAAGATACTGAATAATAAACAGCAGATACTAAAATGTTCATAGAGGGTTCTGAATGAATTAAATAAAACTATGTGGACAGTGTTTCTCCAGAATTTCTCATCTTCTGCTTGAGTCTTCTTCACACCTTTAACTTTCTCCAGTGACATCGGACTACACTGATTCACTTCTTCTCAGATCATCACGATTAATAACTTCAGCTTTGTTTGTTGAAAGCAAACTTCAAAGGCATAAGGAACCACAGTAACAACCCCAGCCTGGATACTTCTGATCTTTGTTTGTAGAGACAAAAACATTACACCATCATCCATCGTTATACATCAGTAGTAGCAGATACTAACCACAGCGGTCACTAAATACCACATAGTTTATAAAAAAAATCATTTGGGCTACTGAATAAATTACAGAAATACCTGAAATATACATAGAATTACTGAATAATTCATAGTGCATACAAAATACTTCATAGTACAATGTTACAATATTCATGAATAATTTAGTAGGATACTGAATAATCCATAGTAGACACTAAATAATTAATATTAAATACTGAATACATCATAGTAGACACTGAAAAATTAATAGCAAATACTGAACACATCGTAGTAGACACTAAATAATTAATAGTAAATATTGAATACATCATGGTAGACACTGAAAAATTAATAGTAAATACTGAACACATCGTAGTAGACACTAAATAATTAATAGTAAATACTGAATACATCATAGTAGACTCTGAAAAATTAATAGCAAATACTGAACACATCATAGTAGACACTAAATAATTAATAGTAAATACTGAATACATCATAGTAGACGCTGAAAAATTAATAGTAAATGCTGAATACATCATAGTAGACACTGAATAAATAATAGTAAATACTGAATAAATCATAGTAGACACTAAATAATTAATAGTAAATACTGAATACATCATACTAGACACTGAAAAATTAACAGTAGATACTGAATAATTAATAGTAAATACTGAATAATTCATAGTAGATACTGAATAATTATTGGCAGACACTGAATAATTAATTGTAGATACTAAAAAATTAATTGTAAATACTGAATACATCATACCAGACACTGAATAATTAATAGTAGATACTGAATAATTAATTTTAGTTACTAAGTTATTTACAGTTGTTACCAAACCAGTTGTAACCTAAGTCATACAAAACAACTCAACTATTTAATAATTCATAATGGTCACTGAATATATGTGGTTAGATAAGGCAGAACATTAATAATTCATAATTGTTGTTGTTATAAAAGTTATTGTTAATAGATGCTGAATAATTCATATGACTCAATTCAAATATGATTTATTCACTGTGGTTTCTGAATAATTATGTAATTTGCAGTAGACACACAATAATTCATAGTGATTACTGAAACATGAGTAAATACTGAATAATTGTACTACATTGTTCCCAGCAGATATTGATCATTCATAAAGGTTAATAAATTATTTATAATATATACTTAATAACTCATACTGGTTACTGAAAACTGTATTGTACATACTGAAAAATTCATACTGGTTACTAAATAATTTCTAGATATTAAATAATTGGCAGCACAGAAAGAATAATTCATAATAGTTACTGATGAATGTCTAGTAGATACTAAATTAATATTAAGTCATTACTAGTAGACACTTAATAATTTATACTGGATATTACTAAAAATCATAGTGGTTGCTAAAATAAATTGTAGAAGTAGTTGAGTATTTTTAGTATTTTGGAACAATTTGTAGTACTTTAATATAGTATAGTATAGTAGCTGATACTCAATAATTTCAATATTCAGTGTGTTGTATACAGATTAACATGGTTTATTATGACTCAGTATACAGATAGTGAGGTATGAATATTAATAACTAAGTAATAGACCTGTGATTTAAGGAAGCTCCTAAGCAATTCATGCTGGTTACTGAAAACTGTATTGTAGATACTGAATAATTCATACTGGTTACTAAATCATTTCTAGTAGATATTAAATAATTGGCAACAAAGAAAGAATCATTTATAGTAGTTACTGATAAATGTATTGTAGACACTAAATGGATATTAAGTCATTACTAGTAGACACTTAATAATTCATACTGGATATTACTCAAAATCATAGTGGTTGTTGAATAAATTGTAGAAGTAGCTGAAATATTATTAGTATTTCGGAACAATTTGCAGTACTTTAGATAGATTATTCATAGTATAGTGTAGTATAGTATAGTATAGTACCTGATACTTAATTTCAGTATTCAGTGTGTTACATACAGATTAACATGGCTTATTATGATTCAGTATACAGAGAGTGAAGTATGAATATTAATAATAGGCCTGTGATTTAAGAAAGCTGTGAACTGTGACACTTAATAATTTATACTGGACATTACTAAAAAATTATAGTGGTTGGTAAATAAATTGTACAAGTAGCTGAAATATTTTTAGTATTTAGGAAGAATTCATAGTACTTACAGATACTAGATAGATTATTTAGAGTAGAGATATCTATAGATAGTAGTAGTATAGTGTAGTATAGTAACAGATACTCAATCATTTCAATATTCAGTGTGTTGTAATCAGTTTAACATGGTTTATTATGATTCAGTATACAGAGAGAGAGGTATGAATATTAATAACTGAGTAATAGGCCTGTGATTTAAAGAAGCGGTGAACTGAGCTCAGCTCCAGTTAACAATGTGGAGAGTCGCATCTGTTTTCTTTTATTCACAGCTTCTTTCTCTGCTCTCTGCTTTAACTGACTGGGTCATTTGCATGTTGTGTGTGAGGCCTCTTCCTGATAAGTGGCACGTAATGCAGCCAGACCGGATGACATGGTGTAATCGAATTTCTCCCCAACACGAATTCCCAAACAATGCCGCTAACCAGCACGGAGCGTGTCGAGGAAGAGCCGCGGCTCAGTCACAGAGCGCTGGAGGTGCAAACGCTCTGCCTCCGTGGAAAGTTCATCAACAACGAGAAATAAACAACAGCAGCAGCAGCGCACACGCCGCTCGGCTGCCGCTCATTATCTTCAGCACTTTGTGCCCAAATTCATTATGGCAGCCCCTCCGACCAAAGGTTTAAACACCGTGCCAAGAAAAAAGTGGGTTTCAGGGGCCTCGAACGCAACTTTATCTCTCCGTCCATGCGTCTATCCGTCCCCGCTCTTCCCTCCTTCCGACACACCCGCTTGCATCCCTCCACCAACCCCCCCCACCAAACACACACAACGCCAGCCTCTCATTCATCCTAATTACAGCCATTGAAATTGAATAGAAGCAGGCTTGTTTCTTCCGAGGCTGAAGGCTGCTTAGCATTCCGCCGGCGAAGCCAGTCGTCTCCGCGCTCGCGAGCTGCGGTTTACCTAAAGCTACTCTCCGCTAATTTGCATTTATGTTTTTCGCCTTGTTATTTCCATATTTGCGGCTGCTGGGGGGGGGGGATAAAGTGGGGAGGGAGACTGTCGGTAATATCAATCATGCTTTTCCACTCCAGCCTAACAAGGTTTGCTGATTAAGAAATGGAAAGGGTGGAGAAAGGAGATAATCGGAGTTAGAACGCAGAGGAGGAGTGCAGGAATGCTTGTTGTGAGCAAATGGAAGAGGCTGGAAACTGGATGGCGGGATGTAGGACTTTGGTTCATTGTTACTGTGACTGATTTACATGCACTGCATATACCGGACCTACCCAAAAACCTGCATTAATGTCTAATATCTAATATCTTTTGGGAGCTTAACTCTGTATTTGGGCCCAGATCTTGTACTGATGATGGTACCACTGAATTTAACCAATGGGGTTAAGGTCAGTTCATGGTGCTTGAATCACTCTTTCCAAATCTTAGCCCCATGAATCTGGAATATGGTTGGGGTACAGATGGTCAGCTGCTTCGGTTTATCACCACATGAGGCTTGACCTGACCAACTGAAGCCCCCCAGATCATGAAGCCCTTTACAAATCAGAAAATAAGGAAATGTTTTAAATGAAATGAAGTGAGGAAGTATTGAATTGCTGGTGAAGAAAAGCTCAGAAGCTGAAGGGAGTTAGAAGGATGGTGGTCTTTATTTACACTGTATAATTATCTGTATGAATAACTGTGAGCTGAGCTGAAGACTTTATAACCTTGTTTGTTTAGTCATTCTCGCTAAAGGGCACATTAAACATACACACACACACACACACACACACTCACACAGACTATATATATAGAGTCTTATTTCTTATCTCTTAATTCAGAGAGACACAAAGCGGTATATAGTGGTATATAGAGATATATAGAGATATATAGCGGTATAGAGATATTTAGCGGTATATAGTGGTATATAGAGATATATAGAGGCACATAGATATATATAGAGATATGTAGAGGGATATAGAGATATTTAGCGGTATATAGTGGTATATAGAGATATATAGAGGCACATAGATATATATAGAGATATGTAGAGGGATATAGAGATATTTAGCGGTATATAGTGGTATATAGAGATATATAGAGGCACATAGATATATATAGAGATATGTAGAGGGATATAGAGATATTTAGCGGTATATAGAGATATATAGAAGCATATAGATATATATAGAGATATGTAGAGGTATATAGAGATGTATAGAGGTATATAAAGTATATAGATGTATATAGAGATATATAAAGATGTATAGAGGTATATAGAGATGTATAGAGGTATATAGAGATGTATAGAGGTATATAAAGATATATAGATGTATATAGAGATATATAAAGATGTATAGAGATATATAGAGATGTATAGAGGTATATAAAGATGTATAGATGTATATAGAGATATATAAAGATGTATAGAGGTATATAGAGATATATAGAGGTATATAAAGATGTATAGAGATATGTAGAGGTATATAAAGATATATAGATGTATATAGAGGTATATAGAGATATATAGAGGTATGTAGAGGTATTTAGAGGTATATAGAGATATATAGATGTATGTAGAGGTATTTTGAGATATATGGAGGTATACAGAGGTATATAGATATATATAGAGATATATAGATGTATATAGAGATATATAAAGATGTATAGAGGTATATAGAGATATATAGAGGTATATAGAGATGTATAGAGATATGTAGAGGTATATAAAGATATATAGAGATATATAGAGGTATGTAGAGGTATTTTGAGATATATAGAGATATATGGAGGTATATAGAGAAAGATTTCAGCAGCAGGCTGTTCAGGGCTTTGCTAAGAATAATGAGTCATTGATTGAAGGGAGCGTTTAGTCTCTCCTGACTGATAAGAACGGAGTGAGAAATGGAGGAAACTCTGCTCAGAATAATCTACATCTATATAACTGATCCTTTCTGATGCGGTGGCAGATTTCCAGGGACCAGAAACCTCCCGCTAAAGCAGGAACGCTTTGCCGAATCAACATTTCAAGCCCCTCCCGAATACTGCTGAGAGGAACTGGCACGTCAGTGTGTGAGAGTCAGTGTTTTTCATTAGCCTCACACAATAAGCTTCTCCACCGGCACTGTTTGTTGGACAGTAGTAATGCTCTGCTATACAGCTGACTATGGACTCGAGCATTTTTAAAGATTTGTCCAGACTCAAGACTGACCACAATGAAATAAAGCTACTGATTCGATTATAATCGAACCACGAACTGTAGTTGTAGGTCAATTCAATGTGACCACGACATTTATTTATTTATTCTTCAGTACCCCACTTATACTGTTATTATACTATTATACTCTAGTTTTTATGCATTGGTAGTTGTACTTTAGTACTCCTGTAGTCAGCTATTATTTATTCAATTCTTCAGTACTCCACTTATTATACTGTTATATTCTGATTTTTAAGTATTGGTCATAGGGAATTTAGTGCTCCAGTAGTTAGTTTTTAATTCAATTCTGCAGCACTTCACCTCTTACACTCTTATTATATTGTTATACTCTGGTTATTACATATTGTAGTAGGTACTTTAGTACTCCATTAGTCAACTATTATTCACCCAGTTCTTCAGTACTCCACTTATACTGTTATTACACTGTTATACTCTGGTTATTATGTATTGGTAGTAGGCACTTTAGTACTCCAATAGTTAGTTTTTAATTAAATTCTTTTCGACTCCACTTATACTGTTATTATACTGTTATACTGTATTACATATTGGTAGTAGGCACTTTAGTACTCCTGTAGTTAGTTTTTAATTAAATTCTTCAGTACTCCACGTATTATACTTTAATTATGCTGTTATACTCTGGTTATTATGTATTGGTATTAGGTACTTTAGTACTCCAGTAGTTAGTTTTTAATTTACTTCTTAAGTATGCCACTTTTTATACTGTTATTATATTGTTATACTCTATTACATGTTGGTAGTAGACACTTTAGTACTCCCGTAGTTAGTTTTTAATTCAATTCTTCAGTACTCCACTTTTTATACTGTTATTACACTGTTATACTCTGGCTATTATGTATCGGTAGTAGGTATTTTAGTACTCCAGTAGTTAGTTTTTAATTCAGTTCTTAAGTACTCCTCTTATTATACTGTTATTATACTGTTATACTCTATTACATATTGATTGTAGGTACTTTAGTACTCCAGTAGTTAGTTTTTAATTCAATTCTTAAGTACTCCTCTTATTATACTGTTATTATACTGTTATTATACTGTTATACTCTATTACATATTGATAGTAGGTACTTTAGTACTCCAGTAGTTAGTTTTTAATTCAATTCTTAAGTACTCCTCTTATTGTACTGTTATTATACTGTTATACTCTATTACATATTGGTAGTAGGTACTTTAGTACTCCAGTAGTTAGTTTTTAAGTCAGTTCTTCAGTACTCCACGTATTATACTTTTATTATGCTGTTATACTCTGGTTACTATGTATTGATGTTAGGTACTTTAGTACTCCAGTATTTTTTAATTTACTTCTTTAGTACTGCACTTATTATACTGTTATACTCTGGTTATTATGTATTGGTAGTAGGTACGTTAGTACTATTTAGTCAATTCTTCAGTACTCCACTCATTATACTCTCCTTACAATGTTATACCCAGGTTATTAGGTATTTATAATAGGTTTTTAGTACTCTAATACTTTATACAGCATGTATTGAGGCATGAGTACATCAGTTACTATAAATTAAATACTACAATACTCTATTGTGTATGTAATAAAAACCTCAATACCCCAATTATTATACAATAAATACATCAGAACTGGTAAATAGGAACTGCAGCTCTGTCAACTTTAACTCCAGCAGCTTCAGCTTCAGCTCAGCGTTTAACACTGAAGAGACTGAAGAGACTGAAGAGACGAGCAGCTCCACCTTTATTAGCACCACAACCACAACAGTGACTGGAAGTAGCAGCCATGCTGTTTGAGTGTATCACTGTGTGCCGGTTGAAGCAGATCATCTTAAACCACGTGTCAAACTCAAGGCCCGTGGGCCAAATGTGGCCTGCCACGTCCTTTTTTGTGGCCTGCGTGAGATTGAAAGGTCTTAGTGTCTAAAAATAAATAGGTCAGAAGCGTGCTTTAAGCAAAAACTACATTTCCCACAATGCATGTGGATTGTGTTACGGCTTACTGCCACTAGACGACAGTGTAGTTATTGATGTGATAACGCGGCCGGTCCCATAATGTCCAGAAAAGAAAAGTTGATGCAGACGCACGGCTGTTTCAATGAGATGGGAAGTGAATACATGCTCGTGCTTCAAGGTGAAAGACCGGTTTGACTTTTGTGTTATGAAGCAACATGTCGGTTATTAAAGAGACTCTACGCCGGCATTTTAACTCCAAGCACGGAGCTCAGTACGGCAAAGCTAGCCTTCAGGAAAAGCAACAGATTGCACAAGAATTAAAAGACAAACTGAAGTTGCAGCAGAATCTGTTCACAAAAGCCATAAACAATGCGGCAGTGAAAGCTAGCTTTACTGTGGCTGAAGAAATCACCCGAGCTTCAAAGTGTTTTCAGAGGAAGCGTTTCTGAAGCAGTGCTGCTGAAGGTCTATGAGCTGAGCAGGTGTGTCCTGACCAGACTCAGACTTTAACAATGTCAGTTTGTCAAGAAACTCCATCACTGACCGAGTTAAGGAACTAGCTGGAACTAGCTGGCCGAGGAGTCCCCCAGCTACACAGCTGTTTCATTAGCTGTTGATGAAACACAGATATGTGTAGTTGCTGTTGATGAAAGCTCAGATATGTGTAGTTGCTGTTGATGAAAGCTCAGATATGTGTAGTAGCTGTTGATGAAAGCTCAGATATGTGTAGTTGCTGTTGATGAAACACAGATATGTGTAGTTGCTGCTGATTGAACACAGATATGTGTAGTAGCTGTTGAAAGCTCAGATATGTGTAGTTGCTGTTGATGAAAGCTCAGATATGTGTAGTTGCTGTTGATGAAAGCTCAGATATGTGTAGTAGCTGTTGATGAAAGCTCAGATATTTGTAGTTGCTGTTGATGAAAGCTCAGATATGTGTAGTTGCTGTTGATGAAAGCTCAGATATGTGTAGTAGCTGTTGATGAAAGCTCAGATATGTGTAGTTGCTGTTGATGAAAGCTCAGATATGTGTAGTAGCTGTTGATGAAAGCTCAGATATGTGTAGTTGCTGTTGATGAAACACAGATATGTGTAGTTGCTGCTGATGAAACACAGATATGTGTAGTTGCTGTTGATGAAACACAGATATGTGTAGTTGTTGATGAAAACACAGATATGTGGAGTAGCTGTTGATGAAACACAGATATGTGTAGTTGCTGTTGATGAAGCCACATATATGTGTAGTCGCTGTTGATGAAACCACATATATGTTTAGTTGCTGTTGATGAAACCACAGAAATGTGTAGTTGCTGTTGATGAAAGCACAGATAAGTGTAGTTGCTGTTGATGAAACACAGATATGTGTAGTTGCTGTTGATGATATCACAGATATGTGTAGTTGCTGTTGATGAAAGCACAGATATGTGTAGTTGCTGTTGATGAAAGCACAGATATGTGTAGTTGCTGTTGATGAAAACACAGATGTGTGTAGTTGCTGTTGATGAAAACACAGATATGTGTAGTTGCTGTTGATGAAAGCACAGATATGTGTAGTAGCTGTTGAAAGCTCAGATATGTGTAGTAGCTGTTGATGAAAGCACAGATATGTGTAGTTGCTGTTGATGAAAGCTCAGATATGTGTAGTAGCTGTTGATGAAAGCTCAGATATGTGTAGTTGGTGTTGATGAAAGCTCAGATATGTGTAGTTGCTGTTGATGAAACACAGATATGTGTAGTTGCTGTTGATGAAACACAGATATGTGTAGTTGCTGTTGATGAAAGCTCAGATATGTGTAGTAGCTGTTGATGAAAGCTCAGATATGTGTAGTTGCTGTTGATGAAACACAGATATGTGTAGTTGCTGTTGATGAAACATAGATATGTGTAGTTGCTGTTGAAAGCTCAGATATGTGTAGTTGCTGTTGATGAAACACAGATATGTGTAGTTGCTGTTGATGAAACACAGATATGTGTAGTAGCTGTTGATGAAACACAGATACGTGTAGTTGCTGTTGATGAAAGCTCAGATATGTGTAGTTGCTGTTGATGAAACACAGATATGTGTAGTAGCTGTTGATGAAAGCTCAGATATGTGTAGTTGCTGTTGATGAAACACAGATATGTGTAGTTGCTGTTGATGAAACACAGATATGTGTAGTTGCTGTTTATGAAACACAGATATGTGTAGTTGCTGTTGATGAAAGACAGATATGTGTAGTTGCTGTTGATGAAACACAGATATGTGTAGTTGCTGTTGATGAAACACAGATATGTGTAGTTGCTGTTGATGAAGCCACATATATGTTTAGTTGCTGTTGATGAAACCACAGAAATGTGTAGTTGCTGTTGATGAAAGCACAGATAACTGTAGTTGCTGTTGATGAAACACAGATATGTGTAGTTGCTGTTGATGATATCACAGATATGTGTAGTTGCTGTTGATGAAAGCACAGATATGTGTAGTTGCTGTTGATGAAAACACAGATGTGTGTAGTTGCTGTTGATGAAAACACAGATATGTGTAGTTGCTGTTGATGAAAGCTCAGATATGTGTAGTTGCTGTTGATGAAAGCTCAGATATGTGTAGTAGCTGTTGATGAAACACAGATATGTGTAATTGCTGTTGATGAAACACAGATATGTGTAGTAGCTGTTGATGAAAGCACAGATATGTGTAGTAGCTGTTGAAAGCTCAGATATGTGTAGTAGCTGTTGATGAAAGCACAGATATGTGTAGTTGCTGTTGATGAAAGCTCAGATATGTGTAGTTGCTGTTGATGAAACACAGATATGTGTAGTTGCTGTTGATGAAACCACATATATGTGTAGTTGCTGTTGATGAAAGCTCAGATATGTGTAGTTGCTGTTGATGAAACACAGATATGTGTAGTAGCTGTTGATGAAAGCTCAGATATGTGTAGTTGCTGTTGATGAAACACAGATATGTGTAGTTGCTGTTGATGAAACACAGATATGTGTAGTTGCTGTTTATGAAACACAGATATGTGTAGTTGCTGTTGATGAAAGACAGATATGTGTAGTTGCTGTTGATGAAACACAGATATGTGTAGTTGCTGTTGATGAAAGCTCAGATATGTGTAGTTGCTGTTGATGAAACACAGATATGTGTAGTTGCTGTTGATGAAACCACATATATGTGTAGTTGCTGTTGATGAAACCACATATATGTGTAGTTGATGAAAGCACAGATATGTGTAGTTGCTGTTGATGAAATCACAGATATGTGTAGTTGCTGTTGATGATATCACAGATATGTGTAGTTGCTGTTGATGAAAGCACAGATATGTGTAGTTGCTGTTGATGAAACACAGATATGTGTAGTTGCTGTTGATGAAAGCACAGATATGTGTAGTTGCTGTTGATGAAAGCAGAGATATCTGTAATTGCTGTTGATGAAACACAGATATGTGTAGTAGCTGTTGATGAAAGCACAGATATGTGTAGTTGCTGTTGATGAAAGCTCAGATATGTGTAGTTGCTGTTGATGAAACACAGATATGTGTAGTTGCTGTTGATGAAACATAGATATGTGTAGTTGCTGTTGATGAAAGCTCAGATATGTGTAGTTGCTGTTGATGAAACACAGATATGTGTAGTTGCTGTTGATGAAACACAGATATGTGTAGTAGCTGTTGATGAAACACAGATACGTGTAGTTGCTGTTGATGAAAGCTCAGATATGTGTAGTTGCTGTTGATGAAACACAGATATGTGTAGTAGCTGTTGATGAAAGCTCAGATATGTGTAGTTGCTGTTGATGAAACACAGATATGTGTAGTTGCTGTTGATGAAACATAGATATGTGTAGTTGCTGTTGATGAAAGCTCAGATATGTGTAGTTGCTGTTGATGAAACACAGATATGTGTAGTTGCTGTTGATGAAACACAGATATGTGTAGTTGCTGTTGATGAAACATAGATACGTGTAGTTGCTGTTGATGAAAGCTCAGATATGTGTAGTTGCTGTTGATGAAACACAGATATGTGTAGTTGCTGTTGATGAAAGCTCAGATATGTGTAGTAGCTGTTGATGAAACACAGATATGTGTAGTTGCTGTTGATGAAAGCTCAGATATGTGTAGTTGCTGTTGTAATGTATTTAGTGTTTGCAGGTTTTATGTGTTTATGCAGACGTATGTTTATTGTAATCAAAGTATCTCATTAGCATCTCATCTTAGAAGCTCACAATTTTTTATTTTAAACTAATTAAGCCTCATTTCAGTATATCAAACGTTTTGATCAAAGTTAATATTATAACTTTTGTTTGATGTTATTTTTTATTCACTTGAATAGTTTGATCCTTGATTGATGGATTTATATTATAACAGAGAATCAAGCAAACATTTTTTTTCCATGCAACTGTAATGTTTTATTTGAATAAGTAATACATTCAGAGTTATTTAACATTAAGGAGTAGTTATATTCATTATATATTACATTGGGTTACATTTTGTTACATTTATAAGTTACATCTGGCCCTTTGAGGACAGCCATTATGCCGATGTTGCCCTCTATGAAAATGAGTTTGACTCTCCTGTCTTAAACTGAAAGTTTCACAGAGACACCTTTAATCTACTTTGTGTTTGATGTCCAGATGAAAGAGAGTAGCCAGTATAGGTAACGTTAGCTCCAAGTAGCTAACACTAACATAGCTAGCACAGCTTGTACAGGCTGTACTATTTAAGGTGGAACGTTAGATGAAGAATCTGGTCAATAGGAACTTCAGGCTGGTTTAAAGATGAACATCAACCATGTAGCTCTGACCATTCGGTTCTTTGGAACAGGAAATTGAGGACCAGGCTTATTTACAATAAGTGTCATTTGCTTCTGTGAGATGTGTAAACTAGCCAATCAGAGCACAGCTCATCTAATTATTGATGTTCTCACCAGAAAAGGCAGCTTGTTTCGTTATAGGACCAAGTCATAGAGTGTCAATGGTGTACAACTGGATCTGGGTGACCATAAACATATACACTACCACTTAAAAGTTTGGGATCAGAGTGAAATGTTCTTGGTTTCAATGGAGTATCTTCCTTTCTTAACACAACAATGGACTGACTTGGATTGGTGGTCGTACCAGGAGATTTAGACAGAGGACTGAGAATTACTGATAATAGGACTATATGCAGAATAAGCCTCTATACAAAAATAGACTTTAATACAAACATTTTTATTCTTTAAAAATCATCTGATACACTTACATTAATTGTGAAATGGACAATATTGTTTGTTAGTGTATACCTTCTATGTAGAACATGAAAGATTAATTTAAACACTAATAAATAAACATAATAAGACACATTTATGTAAAGACAACATATGATAAGGCTGTATGAAGTATATTATTAATAATATCCATAGTAACACACAAATAGGTGGTCTTTGTTTTGTGAACTGATCTGTTCAGTCACACAGCTCAGGCTAATGAGTGGCTAATAGGAGCTGATTGAGTCATTCGCGCTGTCATATGGGTCCAGACTGAAACGGCTAGCTGATCTATTTATTCCAGTCAGCGCCTCCTCGGCTGTATAAATGCATCAAGCAGCTGGTGTCGGTCTCGCGTTAAGGGCTCTGCATGGCTTTCAGCTTCGCTCCACGGCTTTTGGGTGGGATTCCATCAACTGACAATACACATGATGGAAATTGGTATAGAGCAGTTCAGTTTCAGCACTTTGATTGATTGTTTTCTGCGTAACTGCGTAATGCGTTTTCATCTGGATCATCTGGAAGCATCTCCATGAACTCCATAAACTACACTGATTATCTTCATCTAATAAGAATAATACAGGGTGGGCCATTTGTATGGATACACCTTAATAAAATGGGAATGGTTGGTGATATTGTGTGTGGCACATTAGGGGGAGGGGGGAAACTTTTCAAGGTGGGTGGTGACCATGGTGGCCATCAAACTGGTGTGCTTGGTTTTAACGTAACTTTATTCTTTCATGAGTTATTTATAAGTTTTTCGTTGTTTACAACCATTGACATGTCGCAGAGGTTAATACGTGAGGAGCGGATAGAAATTGTTTTGATGTCTGGTAAACGTAGTACCCGGGTCAATGCAGCAGATTTCAATGCAAGACACCCTACGAGACCACCCATTTCCCATGCTACAGTTAGCAAACTGCTTGCCAAGTTTCGTGAAACTGGTTTAGTGATGGATTTGCCAAAATGTGGCCGCATGAAAACTGTCACTAATGAAGAAACATCAGTGGCTGTCCTAGCTTCGTTCAGCAAGAGCCCACAGCGTGTCACTGGAGAGTGGCATCAGTCAAACATCCCTTCGGCGGATATTAGCTACTCACAAATGGCACCAGGTCGGCGCACTGAATTTGGAGAATGGGCAAAACAAAAATTGGAACAGGACCCTCAGTTTACACAGAAGATTTGGTTCAGTGATGAGGCAAACTTTTATGTGAATGGTGAAGTTAACAAACAAAACCACCGCTACTGGTCTGACACTAACCCACATTGGATAGATCCGTCCAAGACTGTTGGAACAACAACATTGATGGTATGGTGGGGTATATGGGGTACAAAAAAAGTGGGGCCATTCTTCATCGATGGAAACCTAAAGGCCACTGGATATGCAAAATTGTTACATGATGATGTGTTTCCCTCTTTATGCACTGAAGCTGCCACGTTCCCTGAGTTTCTCCAGCAAGATGGTGCACCACCACATTATGGGTGTCAGGTCCAAGCATTCCTAGATGAACAGTTTCCTGGAAAGTGGATTGGTCGTCATGGGCCAGTTGAATAGCCCCCAAGGTCTCCCGATCTGACCCCCTTAGACTTTTATTTTTGGGCTCATCTGAAGGTTATTGTCTATGCTGTGAAGATACAAGATGTGCAGCACCTGAAACTACGGATACTGGAAGCTAGCATTTCTCCTGCGGTGTTGCTATCAGTGTGTGAAGAGTGGGAGAAGAGGGTTGCATTGACAATCCAACACAATGGGCAGCACTTTGAGAACATTTTATATCTTGTAAATAACTCATGAAAGAATAAAGTTACGTTAAAACGAAGCACACCATTTTCTTGTGAAATTCCCAATAAGTTTGATTGAAAAAACATTGAAAAAACAAAAGTTGGATGCAAAATGGCCAACTTCAAAATAGTTGCCATGGTCACCACCCATGTTGAAAAGTTTTCCCCCTGCCATATACTAATGTGCCACAAACAGGAAGTTAATATCACCAACCATTACCATTTTATTAAGGTGTATCCATATAAATGAATAATACTTGCAATGTAATAATATGCTCTGTTCTTACTTGTTACTTCTACTCTTGGTGTCAAATGAAGATAGGATACCAGTCCAGGGGTTATGTTATGTACCAGTGTGAGGTTATGTTATTGAGCACTATTTCCAGTCTTGGTTGATGTTGGCAAACACACACATCTACAGTATATACACCCACTTTATGGGAAGCCCATCATCTCACATACATAAAACATGCTAATTGTCTTCTCTGGGGCGTATGGGATCTTCCAACAAGACAATGAGACACGTCATATGACTAGAAATGTCCCACACTGGTTGGAAAAGCTGACCAAGACTTTCAGGTACTACCCTGGACCCCTGATTTCCAAATTGAGCATCTGTATGACCACCTGGATGGTGGTGTTGGCTCTATGGATCCTTCTCCACGCTTCCTCCAGCAGCTGTGGGATGCACTGCAGTCAGCATGATACCTCCAGATACCTGTGACCACCTACCAGGACCTTACTGAGTCCGTCTAGCTGCTGACCGGTCCGCTGTAACGGCCCCTGTTCTTCATTGGACTTGTTGAAACTTATTAAATAAGGAAAATGCAGAGAAAGTGTAACCCAGAGCTACGCTTTACATCCGACCGCCTCCTTCCTCCGACTCTTAGAGGAGACGTTCCTCCTTTGCTCCTGCGTGAGGAAGTTTTTCTCGGAAGTACACTCTGTTTCTGCTGGAGTTTGCCGCCGCACGCTGTGTATCAGTGGTGGAGCGCTGTAACGGCTGAGCGTCTGCTCGCCTTTCTGTCCGTCTCGTCGGGAAGCGTGGCGGGTTTACAGTAGCTGGTGTTTGGGATTGTGCGCAGAAGCTTTTTTTTTCTCCTTCTTCTTCTTCTTCTTCAGAGTTCCTCTGATGTTCCTCGTCTCTGAAGCCAGACTCCCACCGGCTTAGACAAACAGACGCCCCGCTGAGCAGGGCCGCTGTGAAAGCGTCTGGTTCAGCACGCTCCGCACTCACTTACGATGCATATCTATATCAAGCTGCGGATTAAGATTCATTAGCGGGATATCTCCGGAGTTTGGGATGCCGTTTCCTTCTGCGAGACGTCTGAGATGAGGGGGAGAGGGCGGGGGTCTCGGAGCTGCCGTCGCCCTCTTAGTACAGCACGTTCAGTTTGGAGCAGAGCGGATTTTATTAGTTTCATTCTGGCTAGAAAATATCTCAAATAAGCAAAAACTCTTAATAAAAGTATATATAGTGTGTGTGTGTGTGTGTGTGTGTATGTGTGTGTGTGTGTGTGTGTGTATTTAGAGATAGATAGATAGATTCAACATTTAACAGACTGTAGTTCATCTGATTCTCTGTATTCTTAATTACCCTGTTCTTTAGTGATCAGGACCCCCACAGGACCACCATAGAGCAGGCACACTGTGTCCACTCATTGTCCACTCTATTAGACACTCCCACTACTTGCTGGTCCACCTTGTAGATGTAGAGTCAGAGACAGTAGCTCATCTGCTGCTGCACAGTTTGTGTTCCTCTAGTTCTTCATCAGTGGACACAGGACGCCGCCCACAGGACACTGCTGTCTGGATACTTTTGGTTGGTGGACGATTCTCAGTCCAGCAGTGACACTGAAGTGTTTAAACAGTCCAGCAGTAGCAGCACTGCTGTGTCTGATCCCCTCACACCAGCACTACACACACTAACACCACCACTTCAGAGTCACTGCATTGCTGAGAATGACCCACCTCCCTAATAGTACCTGCTCTGTCGTGGTCCAGTGGGCGTCTTGGTCACAGGGTAACAATGTATACAGAGAATCAGATGGCCAGTTTGAAGAACAAAGTTAGGTTCCAGATTTCTCCTGGACGCCCCAGACATTGTATGAATGTGTTCAGTTCCTTCAGCAGCAAATCTTGATTTAGCTTAATGAAGTACTGAGCAGTCAAAGCAGGTATTAGATGAGAACTGATAATAATACTGGGTTGTTTAGGAGAAGCTTGGAAAGGGTTAAATAATCACACTGACGTATGGAAAAGCAATACTTACTCTATTAATACTGTTTAATATTTAAATAATGAAGTATTTACTGAGCAGATGAAATCTTTCTGTTCATAGTAGCTTCTTTTTGGCCATCGATTCTTTACACCTCAGAGAGATGAACACCGTATCACTATTGACAAACAACAGGTGAACACAGAGGCTGTTTAGAAGTCTGGTGTCAGTGGACCCATTTGGACGATCGATACGTACAAAACTGAAGGGCTCCAGACGCAGAAAGGTCAAAATATTGTCCTGCATCAAGCAAAGAAAACAACTAAGGAGAAGCTGAAATGACTGGAATTCGATTAAGAACTCTTTAACGTCTTACTAAAAGACCTTGAAAGTACAAACTAGACAGTAGAGCTCATAACTTTGTTTAACAGTGAAAGTAAGATCATTCCCACACCACCAGAACTCACAGGACTGGGACTAAACAGCTGAGTGGACGCTAGTTAGCAAGACTAACCAGTTTCAGTTTGCTGGGATGATGGAAGAAGGTCATGTGATCCTGACGGACCCTATTCCAGAGTGATGGGAGCTTCTGGATGATGCATAGTGTCCACTGCACAAGCCTCTGAAGGCAGTGTTATGATCTGGGGGGCTTCAGTTGGTCAGGCCAAGCCTCATGTGGTGATAAACCGAAGCAGATGACCATCTGAACGTACTGACTGACCAGGTTGTCTCATCAATGTATTTTTATTCCCTAAACTATATTCCAGATTCATGGGGCTCAGATTGGGAAGGAGTGGGTCAAGGAATCTGAACTGACCACCACAGAGTCCTTGCCTTAACCCCATTGGTTAACCCTAGTGGTACCATCATCAGTACAAGGTAATGTGGTCCAGACTGAAAATACTGGACGATGGATGAAGGTCATATGGTCTGATGAGTCCAGACTGACCCTATTCCAGAGTGATGGGAGCCCTAGGATAAGAGCATGAAGAGAGGCACCCATCATGCATAGTGTCCACTATACAAGCCTCTGGGGGCAGTGTTACAATCTGTGGGGGCTTCAGTCGGTCAGGTCAAGTGGTGATAAACCGAAGGAGCTGACCATCTGCACCCCAACCATATTCCAGATTCGGGGGCCCAAATTGGGAAAACGTAGTTCAAGGACCAACAACTGACCACCACTGACCTTAACCTCATTGGTTAACCATACAGGGTACCATCATCAGTACAAGGTAATGTGGTCTGATGAGTCAAGACTGAAAATACTGGACGATGGATGAAGGTCATATGGTCTGATGAATCCAGACTGACCCTATTGCAGAGTGATGGGAGTATCTGGCTGTGTAGAGAAGAGCATGAAGTGATGTTATGTGGTGATATAATAAAGCAGACTGACCACCTGAAAGGACTGAATGACCAGGTTTTACCATCATTAGATTTATTTTCTTCTTCTTGATGGCATGACTGTATTCCAGGACCACAATGCAGAGATACTTCAGGCTCGGATTGTGAATGAGTGGTTCAGAGATCTACAGGAGAGGGCCACTTTATTATAACGTTGATGATGTTCAGCAGAGCAGGACGTGATGGAAGAGTGGCCAAAAAAGGCAACTATTAAAGAAGAAAATGTGACAACATGGTTGGAGTTCACCAAGCAGCATGTGGAAGAGCCACCAAACACATAGAAGAAGGTTTTCTGGTCAAACAAGCATGTGGTACAAACTCAATACTTTCCATCACCTGGTCTACACCATTCCCACAGTGAAGCATGGTGGTGGCAGCAGCATCCTGCTGTGGGGATGCTTTTCTTCAACAAGAACTGAAAAATTGCTCAGAATCAAAGGAAGGATAGCAATAAATGTTGGGTATTTCTTGAGGAAAACTTGTCTGAAAGAGATTTGAGACTCAGATGGAGGTTCACCTTTCAGCTAGACAATGACCCTAAATATACTGCTAAAGCTACACTAGAGAGGTAGATTGCTTTTGGCTCAAAGTATTGACTTTGCGTGCTGGGGTGAATACTTATGCACACTAAGGTTTATTTGTATTTTATTAGTAATAATGTTAGTAAATAAAGTAAAGCTCAGATGGCCCTGTTGTCTGCACCTTCTTCCAACTCATTCTGGGGAAACCTAAGCTATTCCCAGGCCAACTTGAAGATATATTCCCATCCAGCAGGTGCTGGGACGAACTCTGGGTCTCATCCCAATTGGCCTTGCCGGATAAATCTCCAACAGAAGGTAGCCAGATGCTCAACCACCTCAACTGGCTCCTCTCTGAAGCTCTACTTTGAGCTCCTACTGGATGACTGAGTTTGTGACCTGCCACCCTGCAAAGAAAGCTCATTTCCACCACTTGTATCGGTCATTACCCAAAGCTCATGACCGTGTAGGGATGTAGGCTGACTGGTAAACAAAGAGCTTTGCCATATCGATCAACACCCTGTTCACCGCTATAGTTCCATACAGTGACCGCAATACTGCCACCTGTCCCAGCCTGTGGCTGATCTCACGATCCCTCTTCCCATCCCTCTTGAGCAAGACCCCAAAGTTCTACATCACCCTGGACAGGTCCTCTTACCCTTCTCTTAACAGGTATTACTCATTTGCCTTCCATTCGTGAGGCAAAACCATATGAGACATCATGCACACATCTCCAATAAAGATCTGCTTCGGAGACGCATGTCTACTGCCCAGCACGCTTTGGGGACGTGTCGCGTTTAGTGATTTTCCATCAGCGGAAGCATTAACAGTTTAGCTGTAGCGACTCGTTCAGCCGCTCCAAGGACGACGTCGTCATTGCAATTTTTCTCTGGCGGCTTAACACTGAAGAAGACAGCCATACATGGAGCATCAACTATTCATGACTTCAGTCTACTGAGAGCGCAGCGCGAATAAAGATGTGGGATGATTTACGGTCAGTGGGAAATGTTTTGCCATGTTTAACTCCAGTGGTTTCATTCTATAGCTCCCTCCTCTGTGGTTACTCAGATCCCGTATCCTACACGTTACTGTGTCTTTCCTTGACAAACCAGGTCATAATTCATTTTGACATGACATCTTTGTATCTTTTAGAATTAAAGACGCTAGCTTCGTCCAAAATTGGTGACTTCCATACCTATACAGGCCTACGCTGGATTGGCGGTAGCATGTAGTTGGCCGTGTTCTGGTCTTGAAATGTTTTCCTGACATTCTCTGGACCCATGTGGAAGACACTCTCAACCCATTTGGGTCTGAATCCATTCTTGCAGATCACGTACACCATACATGCTGATTGTCCTCTCTGGGGCGGATGGGATCTTCCAGCAAGACAATGAGACACGTCCCACGACTAGAAATGTCCCACATTGGTTGGAAGAGCTGACCAAGAGTTCCAAGTACTACCCTGAACCCCTAATTCCCCAGACTTGAATCCAGTTGAGCATCTGTGGGACCTTCAGGATTGTCACGTTCGCTCTAAGGCTGACCTATGTTCTGATTAGCTAAAAGATTCCTTATATTTACCTGAGGAAGTAATAAGTGTATAATCTGACTGGACAATTCATACAAAATTAAGGATCTTTGGAATTTCTAAATTACCCCAAACTACGGGGGCCGAGAAGACCCAACGTGCTGCAGATTCACAAATGCGCTGCAACCAGAAAACACTTTCATCAAAACAGCAAAATGAGCACAACATTTCACGAATGAGCTGCAAAACCGTCCACAACACAACAGAAGTGTTTGCAGTGTAAACAGAACCAGGCAGAGCCGCGGTAGCGTCCAATGAGAAGTAAGTTTAACTATATTTACTAACTATCCAGACTTACTTCTCCTTAGACGCTAGTGATGACCAGAACAAGCCTCTTGAAGTGTTGAAGCTTTTCCTACAGCTGGTTCAAACAAAGGTTCATTACTCGAAACTTCATGTGCACATGAACCCCCCTGCTGGCCAAAACTGTTATTATCATTTTAACTATTTTTGTGATGGCCTTCTGCAACGTTGTCAGCCTGAGAACAAGTACATACATAAACACCTTCATTTCATTTACTGTGGTTCATTCATTTGTTTATCTGATCTGTGTTTGATTGTGTGGGTCTGTTAATGAAAAAAAACTGCCAGTCTGATTTCAGTCAGTAAATAAATCTAATAGTATGTGAGATATTGATGTTAAAACTGTTGCAGTGGTTTTAAGAGATGGGACAGTGATTGTGGGGTGATAGTGACTTTAATTTTTATTAAGAAACAATAAATCACGCCAATACTCGAACCACGTCCTGAACCAGCAAGCTCTGAAGCATTGGTGTTATTTGCCCATCAATATCAGTTGTGTTGTGGACAGTTTCGTGCAGCGTGTTCAGTCTTCTCCACCACCGTACAAACAGCCCGGAGCCGCACTGTAGCAGTACATTGTACGGCTATCCGGCATATACACTAGAATTAGGCTAGTAACCTCGATTAATAACATTTCCCATATTTTGCCCACCAAAACAGAAGGAAGGAGCTTTGAAGATTTAATTTTTCTTCTCCTTGTAATTCAGACGTTGCCCAAAATGCTGTGGATGTCTTCTAATGGACTTGAGGATCAAGGGGTTGAATCGAGCTTCATCTTGGCTGGGAGCCTCGTCTTCAGGTCAGAGAGAGATATTAAAGGAAGGTGCACTTTTCTAGAGAGCTCAAGTCAGATTCTAATTCACCAGTTTCTTGTTCTAGACTTCTCGTTCCACCTTAAGCAGTGAGGGGTCGTTATTAAGCCTTAGGTCCTGGAATGTAACTGCTGTACCTTTTAAGGCAGAACAAGAAAATTAGAACAAGAAGCTGGTAAAGAAGAAGGCTTATATATTTTCTTTTACTCAGTTTTCTTATTACTAAGATGTGTAGTGGTTAGTATGGTGGTGTAGTGGTTGGTACGGTGGTGTAGTGGTCAGTATGGTGGTGTAGTGGTTAGTATGGTGGTGTAGTGGTCAGTATGGTGGTGTAGTGGTTAGTACGGTGGTGTAGTGGTTAGTATGGTGGTGTAGTGGTCAGTGTGGTGGTGTAGTGGTTAGTATGGTGGGGTAGTGGTTAGTACGGTGATGTAGTGGTTAGTACGGTGGTGTAGTGGTTAGTATGGTGGTGTAGTGGTTAGTACGGTGGTGTAATGGTTAGTATGGTGGTGTAGTGGTCAGTATGGTGGTGTAGTGGTTAGTACGGTGGTGTAGTGGTTAGTATAGTGGTGTAGTGGTTAGTATGGTGGGGTAGTGGTTAGTACGGTGGTGTAGTGGTTAGTACGGTGGTGTAGTGGTTAGTATGGTGGTATAGTGGTTAGTATGGTGGTGTAGTGGTTAGTACGGTGGTTTAATGGTTAGTATGGTGGTGTAGTGGTCAGTATGGTGGTGTAGTGGTTAGTATGGTGGTGTAGTGGTTAGTACGGTGGTGTAATGGTTAGTATGGTGGTGTAGTGGTCAGTATGGTGGTGTAGTGGTTAGTACGGTGGTGTAGTTGTTAGTATGGTGGTGTAGTGGTCAGTACGGTGGTGTAATGGTCAGTACGGTGGTGTAGTGGTTAGCTTCTTCAGTCCTGTTCGAGAAGCAGCTCATGTGGCTCCTGCTTGGCAGAATGTTCAAAGTATGTAAACCTGCATCAGAGCAAATGAGCTCATTTCTAAAAGACCCTCTAAACATTCTTTAAACACAACCAGATGTTTTTTTTCTGCTCCAGGAATAATTCCATACCTCTTATTCTATAGTTCTGATCTCTTCACACTTATTCACTAATATTATTACTATTAGTATAGTACTAATAAGAGTAACATCTGGATAGATATACTGAACGATGTTGAGTATATGACTGACTGTATGACTGACTGTTATATGTAAAGGTACAGTGGGTGCTACTGCTTAAGCTACGCTAACATACTGCAGTAGTCCATGATTATAGACAGCAGTGATCCATACAGTGTCAGAAATCACATAAGCAAGTTTGTTATTAGACTGTTGAACATCTACACACGGTTTGAGGCAAATTTACACAATCCTAGTAGCACAGCAGCTAATTCTAATAAATCATTACTAGCTGCTTTAGCTTTGTAGCTTCAAAACATAACCTAAAAACTTGGCTGATTCACTGCAGTCAGGCTTAATTGGGGGTTTCGGGGGGTGTAAGTGCGTAAACTTGATTTTCCATGTCAGTGTGAAGCCGGCGGTGACGCACACTCCTGAGCGCAGAGCCCAAGGAGGCAGGTAGCGCTGCGGCGCTTTAGCAGCAGCTAGCGTCTCAGCAGGGTGCAGTCGAGCAGGCCTTCCAGCGCATTCTCAGGAGAACTCATGATACCATTTAAGCTCTCCTCTGGGTCCGCACACACACGGGCAAACATCTGCGCCGACACAGCAGACAAAACACACTCGCGACGACGAGGAGAGACACAAACACAGCTACAAGCACGTGCTGCGCTCCCAGCAGCCATCTGGAGAAACAGCCACACGCAGGAGAATGCTTAATAACTGTAGTTCGTGGCAAAACTCATTGTTTTCGGGTCATAACTGAGGGGGAAGCAGTTACACGCAGGCGTTGGTGAACCGTGACTAACGGAGTTATGAGGCTATGAATGTCAGAATTTGATCAGAAACCAAAAAAAATAAAATATGCAAAAGCGCTAACGTCTGATAGCTTCCCTGTGGCATGTTGGTAGTGTGTTAGCACAGATCTAATGACCATATACAACAATGTTTCCACACAAGGAGTAACCAACAAGTGTCAACAACCAAAACTGTCTTTCCTTTTAATGTAAGTCAATGGAACCAGACATCTATCTATCTATCTATATATATATAACTCTGCTCTTTAATGATCAGGTCCCACAGGACCACCACAGAGCAGATACTATTAGGGAGGTGGCTCATTCTCAGCACTGCAGTGACGCTGGTGGTGTGTTAGTAGTGTGTGTTGTGCTGGTGTGAGTGGATAAGACACAGCAGTGCTGCTGCTGGAGTGTTTAAACACTGTGTCCACTCACTGTCCACTCTATTAGACACTCCTACTACTTGCTGGTCCACCTTGTAGATGTAAAGTCAGAGACAGTAGCTCATCTGCTGCTGCACAGTTTGTGTTCCTCTAGTCCTTCATCAGTGGACACAGGACGCCGCCCACAGGACACTGCTGTCTGGATAGTTTTAGTTGGTGGACGATTCTCAGTCCAGCAGTGACACTGAAGTATTTAAACACCAGCGTGACTGCAGTGCTGAGAATGACCCACCATACAAATAGTATCTGCTCTGTGGTGGTCCTGTGAGGGTCCTGATCATTAAAGAACAAAGTAATAAAGTATACAGAGAAACAGATGTGCTACAGGAGGTCTAGAAGGCCCTTGAGGGTCCACAGTACTTCGTCTAAAGCAGGCGAGCTCCTCACAGGAGGAAACATATTGTATATGAACTTTTACTCCACATAAACGAACGGCCTGATCAGTGATGTTAACAGCTGATGATTAATCATTGATCACACTAACGAGCAACTTGTAGCTAAATATGCTTTTGCAGGGAATGCTAACAGATAGGAATGTACAATTATAATCCTGCTCTGATTGAAACATCCTCAGGGTTAACGTAAAGACTGAATGCAGCACCATTTCAAAGAGCAGCATCAATAATTCCACTAATAAGCTGAGATCTCCACATGCATTAATGTGGAAAATGCACTAATGAGGTGGAGAAGCAATTAGATACTGGATAAGCCGCTTCACAGTACAACCATCCTCACAACATCATCTTCTGTGTTAACATCTAAAAACATAGGTCTGCAGTCAAGTCAGATCACAATTCCCTTCATTTTACAGTGCTGCTGAATTGCATATGCCTTTATAACTGATGCACAGAAGAAAGTGCAATTCGTCCGCTCGCCACATGGGGGCAGAGAAAATCACTGGTATATCTTCCACATACTGTTTCTGCATGAAGGCCACAAGCCTGAAACCTCATGACCTGCAATATCTTGGCAAAGCTTCTTAAATGCAGGTGATGCAGCTATTATATTTTAATGTATGAATATAATACAGTATTATATTATAATATAAAATGTCTATATATTTGCTGGAGTGTTTAAACACTGTGTCCACTCACTGTCCACTCTATTAGACACTCCTACTACTTGCTGGTCCACCTTGTAGATGTAAAGTCAGAGACAGTAGACATGTTTCTACTAAAGTACTATATATATATATATATATATATATATATATATATATATATACATACACATATATAGGACTGCTTATGTTTCTACTTATTACTTTACTGATGCAATAGCACTTCAGGCAGCTCCTGCACATCCCTCCACATCCCTCCACATCCTGTATATATACACGAGACAATCAGCAGACAGACTTTCATCGTCCAGCTGTCTCTGTTTTAATTCCCACTTTTGTGAGCTTGATCTGTGATTATAACTGCGCTATCCGGCGCCGCCCGGTGGAGGGTGGCTGCTGTTTCTTGAGTCTTGGCTCCTCTGGAGGTTTGTTCCTATCTTCGGGGCTTTTCCCTGCCCTCCTGCTCATCAGCCGTCTGGTTACTGTAAAGCCGGTTTGTTTAAATGTCTATTGTACGAGTGAGGAACACAAATATATTACAGTAGAAGTCAAATAAATGGAAATTGAATGGATTCATAAACACAGGCCTGATTTTAGTAGACCCTGAGCACAGGGTCGCCAGAGCGATTGCCTCATACAGTGACAATGACTCAGCTTAATGGATCTTGCAATATTAAGCTTGAGTATAAATGAGAGTAATAAAGTAAGTCAAAAGTCTCGGGACGCCTTTTTATTTTAGAAAGGGAAGGGAAAATGATGTATCCTAATGCCTCAGAAAGTAATGGGTCAGGGGCCCTGGCTTTTAGGCTTTGTCACAAGCATGGCCACTACATTGAAACCCGCCATATTGGATCTAGGGCAAGTTTTTCCAATGGGAAGCTGGTCTCTCACAACGGTCTGTGTTGATAACATTTGAACCACAAGAGATGTTGCAAATCTATAGATTTCTGAGACAGTTCTGGTCTTCTTCCTATTGGGGGAAAACTTGGCCTTGGTACAATATGGTGGCTTTCAATATGGCGCCCATGTTCAGGACATAGCCTAAGAGATAGGTCCCTACAAGGGTGTCCTGAGACTTTTGACTCACCCTGTTTATACAGTGGTGTGAAAAAGTGTTTGATTTTTTGCATGTTCGTCACACTTAAATGTTTTGGAACATCAAACCAATTTAAATATTAGTCAAAGACAACACAGTTAAACACAAAATGCTATTTTGAAATGAAAGTGTTTATTAATAAGGGAGAAAAATCCAAACCTACATGGCCCTGTGTGAAAAACTGATTGCCTTGTTAAAATATACCATCACTGTGGTTTCTAGCCACACCCAGGCCTGATTATTGCCACACCTGTTCTCAATCAAGACTTCACTTAAATAGGACCTGCCTGACAAAGTGAAGTCCACCAAAAGATCCTTAAAAGCTACACATCATGCCGAGATCCAGAGAAATTCAGGAACAATTGAGAAAGAGGGAAATTGAGATCTATCAGTCTGGAAAGGGTACAAAGCCATTTCCAAAACTTTGAGAATCCAGCGAACCACCGTGAGAGCCATTGTTCACAAATGGCGAAGACATGGAACAGTGGTGAACCTTCCCAGGAGTGGCCAGCCGCCCAAAATTACTGCAAGAGCCCAGCGAAGACTCATCCAAGAGGTCACAAAAGACCCCACAACAACATCCAAAGAACTGCAGGCCTCACTTGCCTCAGTTCCTAGACGAAAACCACTGCTGAGCAAAAAGAACATTAAAGCTCGTCTCAATTTTTCCAGAACATCTTGATGATCCCCAAGACTTTTGAGAAAACATTCTGTGGACCGATGAGACAAAAGTTGAATTCTTTGGAAGGTGTGTGTCCCAGTACGTCTGGCATAAAAGAAACACTGCATTCCAGAAAAAGAACATTATACCAACAGTAAAATATGGTGGTGGTAGTGTGATGGTCTGGGGCTGTTTTGCTGCATCAGGCTCTGGAAGACTTGCTGTGATAAATGGAACTATGAATTCTGCTGTCTACCAAAATATCCTAAAGGAGAATGTGCGACCATCTGTTTGTGACCTCAAGCTGAAACGAACTTGGGTTCTGCAGCAGGACAATGATCCAAAACACACCAGCAAGTCCACCTCTGAATGGCTGAAGAAAAACAACATGAAGACTTTGGAGTGGCCTAGTCAAAGTCCTGACCTGAATCCGATTGAGATGCTGTGGCATGACCTTAAAAAGGCAGTTTGTGCTCGAAAACCCTCCAATGTGGCTGAATCACAACAATTCTGCAAAGATGAGTGGACCAAAATTCCTCCACAACGCTGTAAAAGACTCATTGCAAGTTATCGAAAACGCTTGGTTGCAGTTGTTGCTGCTAAGGGTGGCCCGACCCTTTTTCACACAGGACCATGTAGGTTTGGATTTTTTTTCCCTAAATAATAAACACCTTCATTTAAAAATAGCATTTTGTGTTTACCTGTGTTGTCTTTGACTAATATTTAAATTGGTTTGATGTTCCGAAATATGTAAGTGTGTCAAACATGCAAAAAATCAGGAAATCAGGAAGGGGGCAAACACTTTTTCACACCACTGTATAAACATTTGTAAGGCTACAGAACAATAACCTAAGCCTTCCGTTATATAAGCTAGAGAAACATTCAGAATATATTGTATCATATATAAAACGTGACATGTTATGCATTTATTCAGTATGTAAATTCTTTTCTACATCAGCGGTCTCAGCCTTTTCCACCCTGAGGCCCACCAGCTCATAAAGCATACAATCAAATCTGATCACATCATGCATTTCACTTCAGTCATAGCCATAAAAGTTGGAAACAATGTTAATAGAAGTGTAGGGGTAGATGTTGGACAGGGATCTGGAGCTGCAGTGCATCAAGTTCCCACTGAAAATGCTCCACTGGGTTTCTCACTAGGGTCACTCTAGGGCAGCGGTCACTAATAGGTGGACGGTGGTCCGGGTCTGGACCAGACGTTGTCCACTGCGGACCCAGTGTTTTTCGACAGTATTTATTTTAAGCGGAGGAATGTTTCTTCTCTTTACGGTATATGGGCTTTGCTTATATGGGCGCAGTAAACTCACTGACCAATCGCATGCCAAAGGCTCTCCTCAGCCAATCAGATCTGTGTAGATTTGGGCACACGGCACGCACTCAGGCGAGGTACGAAGCGGGAAGTAGCAGTCGGAGAAAGGCTCATTTCGCTCGGCAGCAGGAATGGACCGAGACCTGTTTATTCTTCCCACAGACAGCTCCAAACCAACATCTCATCTGTTCTGAGAGCGTGGAGAATTAAACATAGCGTATCTCTTATGTGTGTGAGAACGGCCCTCACACCATTTCAGCCCAGGTTTAAAGTCCTGGCTGGACAACCAAGAGCTCACTTCTCTCACTGAACAAGAGAAAGTCTGAGAGAAGTAAACAAGAGAGAGATAAACTGATAAGATGTTAAATCGAGTTAACAAGAAGATGCAGATTTTATTTACTTTTTCTTTTTTCTTTTTTTAAAAAAAAAAAGCATTCTGTTTTTTTAATACAGCCCTTGTTTACTTCAAGTGAGGGAAAAACATTTATTTAAAGTTTTATAAATAATGAATTCAGTTCAGCATTTAAACAGTAAATATACTGAAATATACTGAACGGTATGTGTGATGTGTTGGTGTTTCAGTAGCTGATGGTATAAGATGCTGATACTAGACTACTTCAGTAAACTGGATACACCACTGAATCACAACACACGTTAGAAGTTATGATGGTCCAGACCTTGGCCTGAAGAAATTTCCACCAACTGGACCTTACTGAATTCTAATTAAACACCCCTGCTCTAGGGTCTCCAGATGTAGTCTGTTTAGTTTGGAGGGTTGTGATTCGTCTAAAAGTAGAAGATAATGGATAGATGGATGGTGCTGTAGGAACGCCATGACGATAAAACGTGCTGCTAGAAGAAGAAGAGAGATCTACTGATGAAGCTCCTCCTATAATCATATAATGTGTGTGTCTCCTTTCAGATTTATATTTATTCTAATGTAATCCAGCCCATTACAAACTGCTGCCTCCCCCTGAAGACCACCAGAGATGTACTTCTCGGACCCCACTCTGTTCTACATAGAATGTATATGTGACTTTCATCGCCCAGATGTGGTTTTATGTCCCTATATACATCCTATGATTTGGTCCTAGAATGAAACGAGTGAGGTTTCCTCGAGCTCATGAATAATCAATGAGCTCTGCTCTGATTGGCTAGTTTATAGTGACACACCACGGTGATCACCCAGAAGCAACATGTTGAAATAGACACCAAAAAAAACAACCCTCAGTGAAAATAAGCTCCGCCCTCTTACTATTTAGTTAGCTATACTAGTTACTTGGAGCTGCTAGTAGTAACGTTACCTGTACTAGCTCCTCTCTTTCATCTGAACATCAAACACAAAGTAGATTAAAGGTGTCTCTGTGAAACTTTCAGTTGAAGATGATCTGCTTCAACCAGCACACAGTGATCCACTCACACAGCATGGCTGCTACTTCCAGTCACTGTTGGAGGTTGTGGTGCTAATAAAGGTGGAGCTGCTCGTCTCTTCAGTCTCTTCAGTGTTGAACGCTGAGCTGAAGCTGCTCCGAGTGAAAAGTTGTTCAGGATTCTGTTAAAGATGTTGGAAGTTCTGTAGCTGGTTTTGGGAATTCTCCGTTCCACCTTAAACGGTGCTGTGGTTCCATTCTGGCGTCTGTACGAGCTGCAGTGTTTAAGGTGGAACATTAGATGAAGAATGTGGAGAAGAGGAACTTCAGGCTGGTTTAAAGATGAACATGGAGCTCTGGAAAGTGGCGACATTCCCTTCACAGCCTGGAACGCTGGATTTCTCCACCACCGCTCTGGTTGCTGGTTGGTGCTGTGGTTGTGTGTAAATGTTCTGGTTGCTGGTTGTTGTTGTGGTTGTGTGTAAATGTTCTGGTTGCTGGTTGGTGTTGTGGTTGTGTGTAAATGTTCTGGTTGCTGGTTGGTGTTGTGGTTGTGTGTAAATGTTCTGGTTGCTGGTTGGTGCTGTGGTTGTGTGTAAATGTTCTGGTTGCTGGTTGGTGTTGTGGTTGTGTGTAAATGTTCTGGTTGCTGGTTGTTGTTGTGGTTGTGTGTAAATGTTCTGGTTGCTGGTTGGTGTTGTGGTTGTGTGTAAATGTTCTGGTTGCTGGTTGTTGTTGTGGTTGTGTGTAAATGTTCTGGTTGCTGGTTGGTGTTGTGGTTGTGTGTAAATGTTCTGGTTGCTGGTTGGTGTTGTGGTTGTGTGTAAACGTTCTGGTTGCTGGTTGGTGTTGTGGTTGTGTATAAATGTTCTGGTTGCTGGTTGGCGTTGCGGTTGTGTGTAAATGTTCTGGTTGGTTGTTGCGGTTGTGTGTAAATGTTCTGGTTGCTGGTTGGTGTTGTGGTTGTGTGTAAATGTTCTGGTTGATGGTTGTTGTTGTGGTTGTGTGTAAATGTTCTGGTTGCTGGTTGGTGTTGTGGTTGTGTGTAAATGTTCTGGTTGCTGGTTGGTGTTGTGGTTGTGTATAAATGTTCTGGTTGCTGGTTGGTGTTGTGGTTGTGTGTAAATGTTCTGGTTGGTTGTTGCGGTTGTGTGTAAATGTTCTGGTTGCTGGTTGTTGTTGTGGTTGTGTGTAAATGTTCTGGTTGCTGGTTGGTGTTGTGGTTGTGTGTAAATGTTCTGGTTGCTGGTTGGTGTTGTGGTTGTGTGTAAATGTTCTGGTTGCTGGTTGGTGTTGTGGTTGTGTGTAAATGTTCTAGTTAATGGTTGGTGTTGTGGTTGTGTGTAAATGTTCTGGTTGCTGGTTGGTGTTGTGGTTGTGTGTAAATGTTCTGGTTGCTGGTTGGTGTTGTGGTTGTGTGTAAATGTTCTGGTTGCTGGTTGGTGTTGTGGTTGTGTGTAAATGTTCTGGTTGGTGTTGTGGTGTTGTGTAAATGTTCTGGTTGCTGGTTGTTGTTGTGGTTGTGTGTAAATGTTCTGGCTGCTGGTTGGTGTTGTGGTTGTGTGTAAATGTTCTGGTTGCTGGTTGGTGTTGTGGTTGTGTGTAAATGTTCTGGTTGCTGGTTGTTGTTGTGGTTGTGTGTAAATGTTCTGGTTGCTGGTTGGTGTTGTGGTTGTGTGTAAATGTTCTGGTTGCTGGTTGGTGTTGTGGTTGTGTGTAAATGTTCTGGTTGCTGGTTGGTGTTGTGGTTGTGTATAAATGTTCTGGTTGCTGGTTGGTGTTGTGGTTGTGTGTAAATGTTCTGGTTGGTTGTTGCGGTTGTGTGTAAATGTTCTGGTTGCTGGTTGTTGTTGTGGTTGTGTGTAAATGTTCTGGTTGCTGGTTGGTGTTGTGGTTGTGTGTAAATGTTCTGGTTGCTGGTTGGTGTTGTGGTTGTGTGTAAATGTTCTGGTTGCTGGTTGGTGTTGTGGTTGTGTGTAAATGTTCTGGTTGCTGGTTGGTGTTGTGGTTGTGTGTAAATGTTCTGGTTGCTGGTTGGTGCTGTGGTTGTGTGTAAATGTTCTGGTTGCTGGTTGGTGTTGTGGTTGTGTGTAAATGTTCTGGTTGCTGGTTGTTGTTGTGGTTGTGTGTAAATGTTCTGGTTGCTGGTTGGTGTTGTGGTTGTGTGTAAATGTTCTGGTTGCTGGTTGTTGTTGTGGTTGTGTGTAAATGTTCTGGTTGCTGGTTGGTGTTGTGGTTGTGTGTAAATGTTCTGGTTGCTGGTTGGTGTTGTGGTTGTGTGTAAACGTTCTGGTTGCTGGTTGGTGTTGTGGTTGTGTATAAATGTTCTGGTTGCTGGTTGGCGTTGCGGTTGTGTGTAAATGTTCTGGTTGGTTGTTGCGGTTGTGTGTAAATGTTCTGGTTGCTGGTTGGTGTTGTGGTTGTGTGTAAATGTTCTGGTTGATGGTTGTTGTTGTGGTTGTGTGTAAATGTTCTGGTTGCTGGTTGGTGTTGTGGTTGTGTGTAAATGTTCTGGTTGCTGGTTGGTGTTGTGGTTGTGTATAAATGTTCTGGTTGCTGGTTGGTGTTGTGGTTGTGTGTAAATGTTCTGGTTGGTTGTTGCGGTTGTGTGTAAATGTTCTGGTTGCTGGTTGTTGTTGTGGTTGTGTGTAAATGTTCTGGTTGCTGGTTGGTGTTGTGGTTGTGTGTAAATGTTCTGGTTGCTGGTTGGTGTTGTGGTTGTGTGTAAATGTTCTGGTTGCTGGTTGGTGTTGTGGTTGTGTGTAAATGTTCTAGTTAATGGTTGGTGTTGTGGTTGTGTGTAAATGTTCTGGTTGCTGGTTGGTGTTGTGGTTGTGTGTAAATGTTCTGGTTGCTGGTTGGTGTTGTGGTTGTGTGTAAATGTTCTGGTTGCTGGTTGGTGTTGTGGTTGTGTGTAAATGTTCTGGTTGGTGTTGTGGTGTTGTGTAAATGTTCTGGTTGCTGGTTGTTGTTGTGGTTGTGTGTAAATGTTCTGGCTGCTGGTTGGTGTTGTGGTTGTGTGTAAATGTTCTGGTTGCTGGTTGGTGTTGTGGTTGTGTGTAAATGTTCTGGTTGCTGGTTGTTGTTGTGGTTGTGTGTAAATGTTCTGGTTGCTGGTTGGTGTTGTGGTTGTGTGTAAATGTTCTGGTTGCTGGTTGGTGTTGTGGTTGTGTGTAAATGTTCTGGTTGCTGGTTGGTGTTGTGGTTGTGTATAAATGTTCTGGTTGCTGGTTGGTGTTGTGGTTGTGTGTAAATGTTCTGGTTGGTTGTTGCGGTTGTGTGTAAATGTTCTGGTTGCTGGTTGTTGTTGTGGTTGTGTGTAAATGTTCTGGTTGCTGGTTGGTGTTGTGGTTGTGTGTAAATGTTCTGGTTGCTGGTTGGTGTTGTGGTTGTGTGTAAATGTTCTGGTTGCTGGTTGGTGTTGTGGTTGTGTGTAAATGTTCTAGTTGCTGGTTGGTGTTGTGGTTGTGTGTAAATGTTCTGGTTGCTGGTTGGTGTTGTGGTTGTGTGTAAATGTTCTGGTTGCTGGTTGTTGTTGTGGTTGTGTGTAAATGTTCTGGTTGCTGGTTGGTGTTGTGGTTGTGTGTAAATGTTCTGGTTGGTGTTGTGGTGGTGTGTAAATGTTCTGGTTGCTGGTTGTTGTTGTGGTTGTGTGTAAATGTTCTGGTTGCTGGTTGGTGTTGTGGTTGTGTGTAAATGTTCTGGTTGCTGGTTGGTGTTGTGGTTGTGTGTAAATGTTCTAGTTACTGGTTGGTGTTGTGGTTGTGTGTAAATGTTCTGGTTGCTGGTTGGTGTTGTGGTTGTGTGTAAATGTTCTGGTTGGTGTTGTGGTTGTGTGTAAATGTTCTGGTTGCTGGTTGGTGTTGTGGTTGTGTGTAAATGTTCTGGTTGATGGTTGGTGTTGTGGTTGTGTGTAAATGTTCTGGTTGATGGTTGGTGTTGTGGTTGTGTGTAAATGTTCTGGTTGGTGTTGTGGTTGTGTGTAAATGTTCTGGTTGCTGGTTGTTGTTGTGGTTGTGTGTAAATGTTCTGGTTGCTGGTTGGTGTTGTGGTTGTGTGTAAATGTTCTGGTTGCTGGTTGGTGTTGTGGTTGTGTGTAAATGTTCTGGTTGCTGGTTGGTGTTGTGGTTGTGTGTAAATGTTCTGGTTGCTGGTTGGTGTTGTGGTTGTGTGTAAATGTTCTGGTTGCTGGTTGGTGTTGTGGTTGTGTGTAAATGTTCTGGTTGGTGTTGTGGTGGTGTGTAAATGTTCTGGTTGCTGGTTGTTGTTGTGGTTGTGTGTAAATGTTCTGGTTGCTGGTTGGTGTTGTGGTTGTGTGTAAATGTTCTGGTTGCTGGTTGGTGTTGTGGTTGTGTGTAAATGTTCTAGTTACTGGTTGGTGTTGTGGTTGTGTGTAAATGTTCTGGTTGCTGGTTGGTGTTGTGGTTGTGTGTAAATGTTCTGGTTGGTGTTGTGGTTGTGTGTAAATGTTCTGGTTGCTGGTTGGTGTTGTGGTTGTGTGTAAATGTTCTGGTTGATGGTTGGTGTTGTGGTTGTGTGTAAATGTTCTGGTTGCTGGTTGGTGTTGTGGTTGTGTGTAAATGTTCTGGTTGCTGGTTGGTGTTGTGGTTGTGTGTAAATGTTCTGGTTGCTGGTTGGTGTTGTGGTTGTGTGTAAATGTTCTGGTTGCTGGTTGGTGTTGTGGTTGTGTGTTAATGTTCTGGTTGCTGGTTGGTGTTGTGGTTGTGTGTAAATGTTCTGGTTGATGGTTGGTGTTGTGGTTATGCGTAAATGTTCTGGTTGTTGTTGTGGTTGTGTGTAAATGTTCTGGTTGCTGGTTGGTGTTGTGGTTGTGTGTTAATGTTCTGGTTGCTGGTTGGTGTTGTGGTTGTGTGTAAATGTTCTGGTTGGTGTTGTGGTTGTGTGTAAATGTTCTGGTTGCTGGTTGGTGTTGTGGTTGTGTGTAAATGTTCTGGTTGCTGGTTGGTGTTGTGGTTGTGTGTAAATGTTCTGGTTGAAGGTTGGTGTTGTGGTTGTGTGTAAATGTTCTGGTTGTTGTTGTGGTTGTGTGTAAATATTCTGGTTGCTGGTTGGTGTTGTGGTTGTGTGTAAATGTTCTGGTTGGTGTTGTGGTTGTGTGTAAATGTTCTGGTTGCTGGTTGGTGTTGTGGTTGTGTGTAAATGTTCTGGTTGATGGTTGGTGTTGTGGTTGTGTGTAAATGTTCTGGTTGTTGTGGTTGTGTGTAAATGTTCTGGTTGCTGGTTGGTGTTGTGGTTGTGTGTAAATGTTCTGGTTGCTGGTTGGTGTTGTGGTTGTGTGTAAATGTTCTGGTTGATGGTTGGTGTTGTGGTTGTGTGTAAATGTTCTGGTTGCTGGTTGGTGTTGTGGTTGTGTGTAAATGTTCTGGTTGCTGGTTGGTGTTGTGGTTGTGTGTAAATGTTCTGGTTGCTGGTTGGTGTTGTGGTTGTGTGTAAATGTTCTGGTTGCTGGTTGGTGTTGTGGTTGTGTGTAAATGTTCTGGTTGCTGGTTGGTGTTGTGGTTGTGTGTTAATGTTCTGGTTGCTGGTTGGTGTTGTGGTTGTGTGTAAATGTTCTGGTTGATGGTTGGTGTTGTGGTTATGTGTAAATGTTCTGGTTGTTGTTGTGGTTGTGTGTAAATGTTCTGGTTGCTGGTTGGTGTTGGGGTTGTGTGTTAATGTTCTGGTTGCTGGTTGGTGTTGTGGTTGTGTGTAAATGTTCTGGTTGGTGTTGTGGTTGTGTGTAAATGTTCTGGTTGCTGGTTGGTGTTGTGGTTGTGTGTAAATGTTCTGGTTGCTGGTTGGTGTGGTTGTGTGTAAATGTTCTGGTTGCTGGTTGGTGTTGTGGTTGTGTGTAAATGTTCTGGTTGATGGTTGTTGTTGTGGTTGTGTGTAAATGTTCTGGTTGCTGGTTGGTGTTGTGGTTGTGTGTAAATGTTCTGGTTGCTGGTTGGTGTTGTGGTTGTGTGTAAATGTTCTGGTTGCTGGTTGGTGTTGTGGTTGTGTGTAAATGTTCTGGTTGATGGTTGGTGTTGTGGTTGTGTGTAAATGTTCTGGTTGTTGTTGTGGTTGTGTGTAAATGTTCTGGTTGTTGTTGTGGTTGTGTGTAAATGTTCTGGTTGCTGGTTGGTGTTGTGGTTGTGTGTAAATGTTCTGGTTGCTGGTTGGTGTTGTGGTTGTGTGTAAATGTTCTGGTTGCTGGTTGCTGTTGTGGTTGTGTGTAAATGTTCTGGTTGCTGGTTGGTGTTGTGGTTGTGTGTAAATGTTCTGGTTGCTGGTTGGTGTTGTGGTTGTGTGTAAATGTTGGGGGTGTAAATATTAACCAGTCTGTTACGTAACAGTGTAGGATTTGGAGCTCGGCCTGTTTATCCTCCCTCTTCTGTAAAAGTAGGATCTGTATTTAAAGAACAGAGTTTGAGCATCAGGGTATGTACAGTTTTATGTATTGAACTCTCACTGGTAAACTATATTACAGTGATATAGAAAAAAATGAAAGATTCCCATCTAAACTGCTTTGGAACATAATGCAGTCATCAAATTAGGAATAACTGAACCTCCTGCTCGTTGTTTGGTGTTTTTATTAGACGGTCCCATTATTTTTGGCTTGTAGAACAAGCCGCCAGTGTCCAAAGCATCAGCTGAATGATACAAAATGACCCCCTCTGGCCCCTCGTATTCGTATTTGGCTATAGGCCTACACGCTCCGGCCTTTCTGACACCCTATCTACGTGAGAACGAGGGGTCCTGTCACTCACGGCTGTGCTGGGACCGCGTATTCCTGTCTTTTCGCCTCCGGAGGAAACCTTAAGCCACAGTCGGTGGAGTTTTCGCAGCGATAATGAGCAGATTAGGTGACAGGCCGTCCAACTTTACTTTATTTATTTAGGTGGTTATTTAGTTGTTATATCCCAGGCATCCTCCTACAAAACTCTGAGCAGCGCTGTCATTGACTATCTCGGATTTAAGGTCATGCCCCCGCCTCCTCATTGTAATCATAGGCCAGATCCCGTCAAGCTGACAAGATGTACTTTCCAGCAGTGCCGGTGATGTGGCGGGGGAACGACTGCGGTGTCTGGCAGAACACCAACTCATTTAAGAGTGAAGGACAACTTACAGGCAGAAAAGTGAAGCGGCTCAGACGGAGTCAGGGTGGTGTCAACACCACGCGTGTCCAGTAGGTGGCGAACACTTTCAGCACTGGTAGGAGTTTGTTTTAATGGCCCCTCTGTAGACGATCTACAGGCACTTCAATTATTAGAGAGGTTTAATTGCATTTAAAAAAGATTTGGTTGGCTGTCAAAGACAAATTCAAGCATTTATTTAAAGTCAAGATTTGTTTAAATCAACATTTTACAACAGATGTTGTCACAAAGCAACTTTACAGAAAACCCGGGTCCACTCAGTGAGCAAGCCGGGGGCAACAGTGGCAAGAAAAACTCCTACAGAGCAAGAGGAAGAAACCTCGACTCGAGGAACCAGCCTCAAAAAGGAGAACCCATCCTAATCTGGTCCACACCGGATAGAAAAACAAGTACCACAGCAATACATTTACAATTAGATACAATATTGAATGTAGAGGGCTGCACAGGATGGGCAGTTGTTTAGTATCAGATCGCACAGGATGGGCAGTTGTTTAGTATCAGACCACACAGGATGGGCAGTTGTTCAGCATCGGACCACACAGGATGGACAGTTGTTTAGTATCAGATCGCACAGGATGGGCAGTTGTTCAGTATCAGACCACACAGGATGGGCAGTTGTTCAGCATCGGACCACACAGGATGGACAGTTGTTTAGTATCAGACCGCACAGGATGGGCAGTTGTTCAGCATCGGACCACACAGGATGGACAGTTGTTTAGTATCAGACCGCACAGGATGGGCAGTTGTTCAGTATCAGACCACACAGGATGGACAGTTGTTTAGTATCAGATCGCACAGGATGGACAGTTGTTTAGTATCAGATCACACAGGATGGACAGTTGTTTAGTATCAGATCGCACAGGATGGACAGTTGTTTAGTATCAGATCACACAGGATGGGCAGTTGTTTAGTATCAGACCACAAAGGATGGGCAGTTGTTCAGTATCAGACCACACAGGATGGGCAGTTGTTTAGCATCAGACCACACAGGATGGGCAGTTGTTCAGCATCGGACCACACAGGATGGACAGTTGTTTAGTATCAGATCGCACAGGAGGGGCAGTTGTTCAGCATCAGACCCCACAGGATGGACAGTTGTTTAGTATCAGATCGCACAGGATGGACAGTTGTTTAGTATTAGACCACACAGGATGGGCAGTTGTTTAGTATCAGATCGCACAGGAGGGGCAGTTGTTCAGCATCAGACCCCACAGGATGGACAGTTGTTTAGTATCAGATCGCACAGGATGGACAGTTGTTTAGTATCAGACCACACAGGATGGGCAGTTGTTTAGTATCAGACCACACAGGATGGGCAGTTGTTCAGCATCGGACCACACAGGATGGACAGTTGTTTAGTATCAGATCGCACAGGAGGGGCAGTTGTTCAGCATCAGACCCCACAGGATGGGCAGTTGTTTAGCATCACACCGCACAGGATGGGCAGTTGTTTAGTATCAGACCACACAGGATGGCCAGTTGTTTAGTATCAGACTGCACAGGATGGCCAGTTGTTTAGTATCAGACCACACAGGATGGCCAGTTGTTTAGTATCAGACTGCACAGGATGGCCAGTTGTTTAGTATCAGACCACACAGGATGGCCAGTTGTTTAGTATCAGACCACACAGGATGGGCAGTTGTTTAGTATCAGACCACATGGGATGGGCAGTTGTTCAGCATTAGGTACAGGATGGACCATTGTTAATAGTGTTAATAGATAGCATTGAGAGTTAGTTTTGATTGGAGTGACTATATAGACTATAGACTATATTTTTATTAACAGTATATGGTGTTAATAAGGTGCACCAGTGGCTCCAGCAGGCCTGGCTATTACAGCATAACACACAATAAATACTATGGATAATAATTTAATGCATTTCCTACTAAGAACAAGCCAGAAAACATCTTGACTTGATATTATTCTAATAACGATCATTGGCCAATCATTGTTGCTGGTAAATAGAAAATAACTGCAGAGAAATATAATAAATATAATAAATATAATAAAAACGTACAGCTCTGTCATTTGAAGCTTATTAATAGATATGCGTATTAATAGATTCATTCAATTTAGGTCTGGAAACTGCTGTTCCTGGATTACAACCCGGCATTAATTCCCACTTAGACACCTGGATGGGCTTCAAAGACATGACACGTTTGTATTAGTAATCAAAACAAAGTCCACAATGAATCTCATTAACATTCAGAGACCCAAAGGCAATTAAAAGCGGCCCTAGTCAAGCTCATTAAAGCCGTTAACGGTACCTCCTTACAAACAATGTTATTTTGCCATTGATTTGAGTGAATAATTTAACATTCATAATTTTTAATGGCTAATTTTAATTGGTAATTAAAGAATCACATGGTTTTTAAAACAATACAGGGACTAATTACCTGAGATTTATTCCATTAACTCCCGTAACTGTGTTTCGATTAGCATGTTAATTGAAATGTGCTCTTTCCAAAGCTATGAATTATTTCAGGACGGACTTCAGGTCTAAGCAACGTGTTGAAATGTAATAATGATGTTAAACCTTTATTAGTTATTACTTTAATCATTAATTAGTTTGGACTTAATTGGTAAAATAAGCCTTCTGTTGTGAGTAATAGATATTAAAATTTCAATTAATTAATACTTAAATAATTATATAATGTCAAAATAGCAATATGAAGGCAAACAGGCCTTATATTTCCCGAATTGTCTGCTAAACATAATTACATCTGAGATGACCCAGTGAGGTAACACTAATATACTTTCTTTTCTCTTTTGTAAACTTTTTCATCCCTTATTTTACAGTAAATTATGTAATTATATATATATATATATATATATATATATATATATATATATATATATATATATATATATATTCCAGACCTAGTGTCTATATCATCACTGTCCAATGAAAAACAATTATCATTCTCCACATCACATTGGCAACTTTACAGGACAAAAGCTCTTTACTTTCAATGTAAATATAGAACTTATAGAACCAAACTTCTGTTGCTATTTTGGAGCATTTCTATTGGTCCTTTCATGATGAAATGTTCACACAATTTAAACGGCAGCAGCTGCTGGGATCTAATGATGTAAAAATGGACACAACATTATTTTTTCTTTGGACAGCGACTACATGTATACACCAATCAGCCATAACATTAACACTGCTGTGTCTGATCCACTCACACCAGCACAACACACATTAACACTCCAACACCCCACGTCAGTGTCACTGAGAATGATCCACCTCCCTAATAATATCTGCTCTGTGGTGGAGCTGATACAGTGGACAATGTGTTTAAATGTTATGGCTGATTGGTGTATATATATATATATATATATATATATATATATATATATATATATATATATATATATATATATATATATATATATATATATAATTTTTTAGAAGAAGTTGGGTATCACCTGTGCAAACTGTAAAACTTTGGCTCAAGGTTTGGAGTGATTAACACAGGTTTAGCCAGGTTTAAAACCTGAACAGGTTTTAATGCAGAACAGGAAACAGGTTCCGATGCAGAACAGGAAACAAGAAATATGTCTCTGTGCTTAAGTTATGGTTATTTATTTAAATACAATTTATATAGGTTTTAGAATAAAAACATACGTAACCCCTTAACACATGTATTGTATATGTTATTATTTTAAGGACTCATCATTTCAGTGTGAATGATAGTTCTAGTTCAAATATTCAGAGTGAGTAAATATTATACTTATTATTTTGCAACATAACTCAATTTCTGTTATTTATTTCTATATACAATAACTTTAATGTATTAATTCCAAATGTGTGAAAGAATATTGTCATAAAACAACTTTTATTGAATAAATGAAATGCTGAGTTTTTTTTCAACTGCAATTTTAATTCGTTTTGGAAGACGATCCAGACACACAGGACAGATATGGCGTTGAGTAAAAGAGTTTGCAGAGTAAAGTCACTAGTGTTAAATAAACCCCTGCTGTGAGATCAGTGGCTTTTGGAGAAAGAACGTTTATTTGAATTTGTACAGGCGGAAATTCAACACTGGTGATTTTACTTGGAATGCTCCAAAGAAATGATGAGAATTTGGATATACAAATATAAAGGTTGAGTAAAAAAAGAAACAATATACAAGAAAAACAGACACACATTAAATGTTTATGAACACAATAAACAGAAACACTGAGGTCGTGTCTACAGGTAACCAGATATTGTTGGAAACTAATTTTTGGTATTTATTTATTAAGAGATATGTATGGATAATGGATATTTGCTGATTGATAATTTGTTTATAACAGAACATATACTAAAATACTAAAACTTTATATCTCCAAATTGATAACAGGAGAAGGAAAAAGTAAATGGAACAGACATATTTCCTAGAAATCAGAAGTAATTTCTTTTGGTCCATTCATCATGAAATTTAGACACAATGTAATGAAAACTAGGTACTTAAAGTAAAAGTAACTGCTTCTCTGCTTTATCTGGAGTGAGTTGGTGTTTCAGAAAAGATGGCATAGCCACGGAAATATGACAACCCCAAGGCAGTAAGTGCTGGGCTTCCTTTCACTTTTAAGCTTTTATTTTCTGGCAGGAATCAGACGTTAAATCTACTTGAAATACTGAATTATTGCAGTTTTGACAGCTAGCGTGTCAAAGCTGTTACTGTATTAGAAGGGCTTCACTCCACCATCACAGTACACTGTAAATTGTGTGTATAAGGGGTTTTATTTTTAAAGAATCTGGATTAGTGTAGACAAGGCCTCAGAGTATTGCACAAATGCTCAAGTGGCATTTTCCTTCATTCTGTCTCATTCTGTGGAAAAGTCATGATATAAACCCTTTTTTGACAATTCAGCCTCTTCCACAAGTTTATACAGTCACATAAACACATATACACATCAAACAATATTCAATAAAATTCACATAAAACTGGTAACTGCTGCAAAACAAGATACTTGATTCATGTTGTCTGTTGTTCACTGACCTAATCTGTAAATACGTTAACACCTCATAGAACGTCAAATCAAAATACGGGAAAATATTGACCGCAGTGATAAATATTCTTCATTTTGTCACTGTCAAAACAAAATCTGGTGAATTTTTTGATGTTTTTTATGTATTTATGTTGCACCATTTGGAAACAACAGCTGCCATTTACTTTTACATGTGGACAAATACATGAAAGTGCATGAAAAGTTTTATTAACTAATTATAAAATCTATAAAACTTTTTCTGTGAAGTTACCTCTTCTGTAATGTTCCTAAAACAGCAGCAGAATATTCATTTCAGGGAATATTATCAAATATAGGGCTAATATTTGCATTTTCTTACTTTTCTAGACAGCAGAAAGTCTTGAAGGCACCAACGAAAGTTCCAATGAAAAAACATAAATCTTACATTTATACATATACAGTTTATAACAGGTTCACTTATGCGGTACAACCGCGTACAAACCTCATTTACATTGCGAAGTCCGGCTTACAAACACATCATTAATATGAACATAATCAGGGTTATGACAATGCTAATGAGGAAATATAACACTACAACCATAACAGTGATAGTTAATCAGTAACCAAGAGGATTATCCTCAATCTTCTCATGAAAAACACATATATATATATATATATATATATATATATATATATATATATATATATATATATATATATATATATATATATATATACATAAAATGCATATTTTAGTTCATTGGTGTTTGATATTTGGTTCCACGTCTAAGGAATAGTTCAGCGTTGTTCAGTTGCCATTAAGTACAAGTTATTATTTTGTTATTAAATATATTTTAGAGAAGTTAGAAAATATTCCCGCTTATCTTCCTGCTTGAGTCCTAACAACCACCTGGAAGACCCGGTACTAACACTGACATCCTATCAAATAAGCAGCTTTGATCTTTGAGATTGAGCAGAATATAAAGCTCCACCTTCAGATCTGAGAACATCTGCAGGTGTTCCTCTAGAAGAAACCTCAACACTATGGGGGTCTGGGAGGATCTGTTGCTGTTCGAGAAGCTCCTCACTGAGAAAAGGAGATACGGACACATTAAACCAAGAAGCTGAACAATGGACTGACCACCCCAGAGTCCAGAGCCTCAACATCATTTACTGTGTTTGGGGTTATTTGGATGGTGTGATATGCTAAACCAACTTCTAGGACTGAATGTTGGAGGTGACTCTCTTTGAGGAACTTCTCCTGAAAATAATGGAAGTTGGAATGAAGGTCTGGTACATTACAATCAGGCCATAAGAAAGATAGATATCGTCGCTGTCCAATGAAAAACATGTCATCTATATTTCTTTTCACGATTTCTATTTTTCTACATCATTTAAATGCAGAAGCTGTCGTTTACATTGTGGGACAATTTCATGATGAGTGGACCAATAGAAATGCTCCAAAATAGCTTGGAAAAAATTCTGGTTCCATAGACTTCTATTAAAAGTGAAGACAGTTTTTGGCCTCTCCTGTAAAGTTGGCATCTGTTTTTCATTGGACAGAAGTTCTGGTTCCATTGACTTGCATTGAAAGTAAAGTATGTTTTTGGTCTCCCCTGTAAAGTTGCAATTATGGAGTTTCTTGTTTTTCATTGGACAGTGATGATACAGTTAATGAGGCGTCTGTTTTCTGGAGCTAAAATTAATAACTTGTATTTAATGGTTGTATTGACTGGAAATGAAAAAAATGACAGTTGGACTTTTGCATAGTACTGTTTCAGCTACATGTATGGTGTATTGCCAGTTACCATGAACCAGGGCTGGCGCTAGTGGGGTGCTGAGGGGGGCATTGACCGCAATGCAAGCAACGGTTATTATCTCTGAGCCAATCACAAAAAGTCATTTCACTGCGCTTGCTTATTTCTGATTGGCTTATATTGTAATGTCCTGATCTGTTTCCACTTCTGAGCATTATAGTCTCAGCCTGTCTACATACTTTGATTGTTGTACTAAAGCTTTTACTCTGATAGTAGTTCTATCAGTGTAATGCCAAACTAATTAAAAGGGGTTACTGAAATTAAATTCCATAAGCAAAGTGTTTCTTTAGTCATCAGGTTTTAAGTTTTAGTTTGAAGGTGCATGAAACATTTTTATTTCTTAACCTAATATATGAATTTAAGTCAGTATCATTAGATCTGATGTCATCATTCATGCGCCAATCAAGCCCTGAATATATTTCTGGCTTTAAAAATATGTTTTATTGCCCACCCCCCAAGCAAAGCAGTCCAGAACTGGGGCTGCCATGAACAGTAATTACAATATATTTCACCATAGCTCAAAATGTAATTCTAATAGAAGCCAATGAGCAGTCTCTGGATTCTGTCAGTAAGCATTAAGGCAAAACTTACAATCTTATCTTTTATGGATTCATCAGGAATTAGTACATTAAGCTGTTAAACTATAAACTTGGACCAGTTTTTTTAGAGAAGGGTCTAGTTATTTGGTAATTTCTTACCAGTGCAAGTGTCTTGGAAGGGAGTCCATCTGTGGGCAATGGAAAACCTTAGAGCAGGCAAAAGTAGCAGGAACTACTTTTTGGGTCAGTGTGGCTCATCCTTGCTCAAAGTTTTTAAAATATTTCAACACTTTATTGACAGAATTCAGCCACTGCCCAAAAACATTCAATACTTTAGAGTCAAGAATATTGGAGGTCCAGAGAGCCAAACAAGTTTGGAGCACTGTAATTGGGCTAAAATATGAGTAACGGGGATTATAGGGTGTGAGACCCTCTCACAGATGATGACGTCCATTATCTGATTTTTAAATTGCTGTAGATCGGTGGAGAGATATTAGAATGAACCCAAGCTTAACAGGTCAGTAGAGCTGGACGAGCCCCTTCCAACGAGTCTAGGACCTGCATCACTAGCTTTCAGAGGTGTCAAGTAACAAAGAACAAATACTTTGTTACCTTACTTAAGTAGATATTTTGGTTATTTATACTTTACTGGAGTAATTATTTTTAATAATTATATTAGTCTTGTTGCTCCTATTTCATTTCAGCTTGTTTACATTCATGTACATTTACATTCCAGTAAAGGTTATTGATAACATGAAGTTTGATTATTTGCACCTTATACATATATAAGGTGCGAATAGCTATACTTATAGACAACTAGTCATCATATCTTCTGCTCCATGAAACACATGTTAATATTCAGTAGTAACAGATATGCTTCTTTAATATATTTACATTGTACTAAACTACATTCATGTTCAATGGGCGTATATGCGGCTGAAACAGGAAGCCTAGCGCATCCCAAATTTATCAACATTAACATTTTAATATAACATTATAGTCATAATGGCTTTTAGAAGAATGGGGTTTTTGGGGAGGTGGGCTAGTGCACTATAGACCCCTGTGGTGCGATCTAAGCTTTTGTCCTTAATGGCATTTTTCTCTTACATTACTTTTACTTTTATACTTTAAGTGGTTCTGAAAGCAGTACTTTTACACTTTTAACTAGTATCTATACTTCTACTTGAGTAATGAATGTAAATACCAGAGATATCAGCCCCAACGTCACCAGCCTCCTCGTCTGTTGCCTCCTCTCAGGCCTCCATATTGTATCATAATCATATCATAATCATAATCATAATCATATCATAATCACGTGATCAGCGACTACATCAAGCTTAAAGCCCATCGCCTGGCAGTAAAGTTGACCAGTCTACTGGTCCGGGTGACCCTTGCGGAGAACTCTATCTGTGGTAACTGACCATACGACCAAGATCAGGTTGGAAAACGCTGGACTATTCCTTGTAATGAAGGTTTAAAGGGAACCCCGGCTGGTAACACTTGTAAGCTTTAATATGTTGTAAAGACTCTAAATTATTAAGACTTGTTGCAAAAAAAGTCCCAAAAGTATCAGATTTATTTATAAATTAACTCTTTTATTCTAAATATGTAACATAAGGACGCAGCCGTTATTTCTGACGCGCAATGCCTGCTGGGTAGATGAGGTCAGATGGTTTCAGGTCTGAACTGGACTGTGGTGTGAAGGAGTGAGTGTTAGTTACTAATCTAGCTTAAAGAAAACCATGTACATTGTGTTGTTGATGTAGTTTCAGTGAAAGGCAGTGTGAAGACTGATATTAGTCTAAACAGCTTCACAAACATAAACAAGGAGAATAGTTAGTGAAGCAGCGTGTGGACCAACACAGCTACCCAAAGACCCCCGCTCTGCTCTCCTCACTTCATTCTGGATGAGTTTGAGTGGTTCAGTAGACCACCACTGGTGAGAGACTTGACGGAGGCTGTTGGTTTTAAGCTCAGACTAAAACACAATGCAGTGCCACAGTTTCCCCACACAGGAAGTCCAGAAGCTCCAGATTATGGAGAACCGCGAGAAGAACCGTGAACGTGAACATGCGCTGGATTCTCTCCTGAGAACGTTTAGCGTTAGCGTCAGCTGCTTCTCCTCGTTTGTGGATCCTGAAGGTGAAAGTACAGTCTTAGTAGTGAACATACTAGTTCACTAATAAAGGAGTGTGAAGCTCAGAGACACTCCCGTTCAGTGTATCTAGCTGTTTACTGAGTGTGAATGTTTCCTGCTAGAAAGCGGAGCTCCTTTAACAGACACTCTCCTTCTCCATCAACACCAACACACAGCTTCACAACAACTCCAGCACTGTGTCACTCTCTCCTCCACCCTCTCTGTTCACCATTTACACTAACGTGGTGTGTGATGTCACCGCTGATGTCAGAAATATTGAGTTCTAGCTCAAACAGTAAAGACTGAACAGTAGCATGTTTAGTAGCTAGCTGTGCTCAAGCGTGACGGCCGGTTACTGCAACCATTTGACGTCACTACCTGCTGATCACATCAGTAGATACAAGAATGGAGACCAACGAGCAGCAGGTTTTACAGAAAATCTAATAAATCTGATACTTTTAGTGATTTTTAATGATTTAGAGTCATTACACCATATTAAGACTTACATGTGTTACCAGCCGGGGTTCCCTTTAACAGATGCATATCTCAGTTCAAACAGTTACAGTAATTGACAGACGTGCATCTATTGCGACACAGTGGCGCAACTCCTGCAGCCAAGCATTCACAGAAATCAGTAAGAAAAGGAATAACTAATCGAAGCTACTTGGTTTTCAATTCACTACATCAACCCATCGTCGAGCAGACGTGTAACAATCGATATAAATTAAGAGGTAGCCTTTTCCCAAAGTTTTCCTTTAAGCGTGAGAGGCAGCCTTGGTGGTCAATTTGCACCAGAAACCCCCCCGGAACGCCAGGTTTCTCCGGATATCTTGGGTTACGATCTACTGTTTGGAATGGAAGTGTGGACTGGAGTGCGCTGCCCCCTGTATGTGCGACTTCGGACTTGGTTTTTTCTCCTCGTGCTGTAATTGGCGGTGACAGAGGGGTCCGTCTTTTTAAGGCTCCCCTGAGTCGACCTCGAAGTTTTTTTTCTGACTTCGTGGAATCTTATTGTGCCTCCGTCCGAGAGGCGCGATCTGTCGAAAAGAATGCGAGGAATTTCCTGTTAGTTCTTGGGGGATATGCTTTGTTTTTCCTGTCTCGGGGAGCCAAGGGTTTTTTTTTCCTTTTCTCTTTTTTTCTTTCTTCTTTTGACTTCCTGTTGCTGGGTGGCTGGAGAGGTGGGAGCTAAAAGTCCTAGTTCAGGGTCACCCATGCTGCCCCTCACCCCCAAAAAACCCACCCTTGGGTTGCTACAGTGTTTTGGTTTAGAGAGAGAGAGAGAGATAGAGAGAGAGACGGAGGAGGGGATGGGTTTTGTGTCCCTCTCTGGATGGACGGATTGGTGGATAGATAGATGGATGGACGGATGGATATGGTAGTAGAACAGATGAGTTGGTGGGCTCAGTTCAGGCCATGCTGCTGGTGGGTGTGCTCTGGGTGCTGCCCATGCTGCCGTTGGCGCTGCTGTTCTCAGATGGAGAGGGGTTGGTCGGCACTGGCCGACGCTTGGTCAAAGTACATGGACATCCTGAGATAGAGAGAAAGAGAGAGAGAGAGAGAGAGAGAGAGAGAGAGAGAGGGAGAGAAAACAATACAAATTTAACTCCATTTGTCTTCTTGTATTTGTAAAGCAGCTTCCTGAAGGCCTTTGAACTGACCTTCTCAAATATTTTCAAGAAATAATTTTTTTTAGAAAATATTTTCAGAAAATAATTTGCTTAATATCTTCAGAAAATAAAGCCTAAAAGTTTATGCTTGTGTCTTTATTAGTTTCTGAGATATCAAGTCGTCAATGGTCCTAATTTTTGGTCTTTTTTGAAATGGCTGAATTTTTAATAGGTCATAACTTTTGAGCTGTTAATCAAAAATTCATAATTTTTTTAAAGAACATTCTTTGGTTTATGGGGTCTCTAACTAAATATGGATATGCATGCAAATGTGCTGGTTTAAACTGAATTTAATTATATTTCCATTATTCAATATATTTTTGCTGCATAAGAGCAATCTTTGCGGAATATTCTCATATCTCCCAAATATTGGTATATATTGCTCTTTTTACAGTACATTATGTATGTGTTGTATAGTAATACATATGTCTGAATTATGAGCCATAAAAAGGAATTTGAAAAATACAATAATTATAGAGATATTATATTTCATTTATTCATTATATTTTGCTAGATAAGAGCAATCTTTATGGAATATTCTCATATCTCTCAAATATTAGTATATATTGCTCGTTTTACAGTATGTGTTGTATGTATGTATGTATGTATGTTTGTGTTGTATAGTAATACATGCATCTGAATTATGAGCCATAAAAAGCAATTTGAAAAAAAAATAATAATGTTAATTAATGGAATAATTTCACAAATTTTCACCAAGTCGCACAAAATTAAGTATCAACCAAGAGTTATCACTTATTACAATTGCCACCCTTTTTCTGTAGACAAAAAATGAAACTCACGACTATATTAAGCTTGTATATCTTAGAAACTAAAAATTATACAAACCTAAAGTTCTTCTCACAATGTAATAGACACAGTGGCATTACTTTAAAATATTACGCAAATTGAACAGACAGTTTCTAAAAAAGACTGTCAGTTTCTAAAAAAGTTAGTAATTTAATGCCAATTTATCCTTATATTAAAAACATGTTTTATTAAGAAAAAAAATAAGTGGATATGTTTTGAGATTTTAACTGATGTAAAATGTATTTTTCATCTGCAATAATATTTATTATTAGTGTTTATTAGAGAAAAATATAACAATATCAATTGCATTGTACAGCATAGCATAGTTTAGTATAGTTGCCATTTATAACAGCATATGAGCTCAGTATACTACTACTAAGTCCACATAGACCTCAAATGTGATAGCTTTGTCGGCAATGCCAGCCCGAGGCGAGGCAGGAGCGTGGCAGGAGCACAAAACAAGAAAACAGATGCTGCTCAGTTTCCTCACGAAGCAGATGCTATCCTACGGAAAAAGCCTGTACATGTGGTGTTAACGGCTACGGTCATGGTCCATCCTGCCCGGGGGCGTTCTTTACCTGAGAGAAGAGTCCCTGTAGAGCCGAAACCCAGAGCAGCAGGATATCCTGAAACATGCAAGCACAGAAGTTACAATGACACAAACACACGCTTACACTCTCACTTACGAGTCTTTCTAACTTCACTAAAATAGTCAATGATAGAGATCAACCAGCAGAGACTCAGCACTGGCTGATAACTACAGCCTGAATTTTTCATCATTAAATTAAAGTCTTTTGCAAAAACAAATGATTATGAAATTGCAGTTAAAATGTAAATGTATGTAAAATTCTGAAAAACACTGAAAAACATATTGTAACGTGTACATCATCTCAACAGAACGAAACACTGTATATCACATCAGCCCAGTTTCTTCTTTCAGGTTTGTCTCACGTACAAGGCATAGAATTACTTGAGATATTAATAAGTGGTGTTATTTTAATCAGTGCTAATTTATTTTACCGTTTAAACTTTATACATATATCTATATACTTATATGCTAAATGTTTTTTAATATATATATATATATTATGCCAAGCCAAACAGGAAACATTTAATGAACATTGATATATATGGAATGAACACTGATATATATGGAATGAACATTGATATATCAAAGTTCATTCTATATCAGTGTTCATTAAATATTTCCTGTTTGGCTTGCCATCATATATATATATATATATATATATATATATATATATATATATATATATATATATATATATATATATATATATATATATATATATATATATATACTACTGTACAAAAGTTTCAAACAGTATTAATACAGTAAGTAGTAGTTTTACATATCATCGCTGTCCAAAAAGGAGAGGCCAATAACATTATTTACATGTAAGTCAATGGAACCAGAATTTCTTCAAAGTGATTTTGGAGCATTTCTATTGGTCCAAACTTGGTTATTGGTTTTCATAATGAAATGTTCACACAAAAAAGGACTGGAAAAATAAAAATAGTCAAAAATCTGTCTTATTGTGAAAAAAGTAGACCCATATATATTTATATAGTCATTACATGCTAAATATTATAATACCTAATTAATGTCATTTCATTTTAACATTAAGATGGTTTTTTTTTCTATTTCCAAATTTAGGATGTGAACATATTATAACTATGAAATCTTTTTAAACAGCTTAACAGCTTCAATTATGAATTATTTGAATGTTGGAATAATATACTTTATTGCTTTTCTTTGTAAAGACACCCTAATATGGCTTTTTTTTTTAAATATTAATTTATAAAATTCCTATTTATTAACATCGTTTAACATTTTTGAGGGAAAAAAGATAAAACATGAATATGAACCTTGAAATAAGTTAAAAATATCGTCGTCATCCATAGAAAAACGTGTATTTACATTTCTGCTGCCCTTTGCACTGTGTGAGAATTTTAATGATGAACGGACCATTAAAATGCTCCAAAATAGCTTGGAAAAAAATCTACTTCTATTGACTTTCATTGAAGTAGAAACGGTTTTTGTCCTCTCCTGTAAAAATAATGTGATATTGAAGAAAATCATGTGAAAGTTGGTCAGACGTGGCCATATATATATATATATATATATATATATATATATATATATATATATATATATATATATATATATATATATGCAGCATTTTGTTGTTAACTGTATTGAAAACATTTGGGAAAACATTGTGAACACGAGTGTGCTGTGGTGAACACGAGTGTGCTGTGGTGAACACGAGTGTGCTGTGGTGAACACGAGTGTGCTGTGGGGAATAGTGGGGCTGATGTCATGTATGTGATTCATGTGGAAATGATGTACAAGTTCATTCAGTCGCTGCTCCCAGACCTCCCTTTTTTTGGGGGGGTGTTTTAGTTTGAAGGAGAAAAAGGAGACAACTTATGGCAGAAGCAGCAAGTTTGCATCTACACAGTCTAACTCTGAATTAAAGAAGGCCATCGTTTAAGAATGTTTACGTTTACTTAACTGTTTCATCTTATTTCTAGTGGCAAATCATCTCGAGGCTTGTTTAGGTCGCCCTCGCCGCACTTTAGGCCTCTCCCCTCATAAGCTAAAGGAGCAGAGATGACGCCCGCTCAAACACGCTACCAAACACGGCTATGCATCACAAATCCATTAAACATGCTGCACCGGCGTCAGCGGGGGTCCAGCGCAGAGCCATACCTGTTCGGATTTTGATAAACCAGAGGGCGCCGATGAGCAGGACTCCGATGAGAAATCCTCCAAAGGCGATGCCCAGGACGGACGGGAGGCCAAACTCAAAACATAAATCTGAAACACAGACATGAGAGAAACACAAACATTCAGATTTATTATTATTATTATTATTATTTTCAATTGTACAAGCCCTGAGTACAAGTTCCGCTCTGATCCATTTGAACAAATTACCGCAGGTATAAATATTATATGTTGTTATTATATTATAATAATATATAATAACAATAATAATATTTGAGTTTAAACATAAACAGCTGTATACTTGCACACATCAGTGTCTGTAGGTATTTATAATTATATAGCCATAAAATTATACAAACGTGATAAAGTGAAGAAATCTGAAGCTATCAAGCATCTGAAAAATGTTTGTGGTGTCCCACAAGGGTCAGTTTTAGGGCCTTTGCTACACATCTAAAAAAAATTATATTAGAATCTTAATATTATATAAATTAATAAAAAGGTCTAATATTATTATTTATTAGTCCAATCTATTTGTTACCAGTCTTACAGCAGCCCTGTGTAAGGGGGGTTTGGGGGATTTGGAGACCTCTCTGGTGGAAATGTGTAATTTTACATAAGGTGCAGAAGAACAGGTGAATCTAGGTTGTACTGGGAGAGGTTTGGTTGTACTGGGATGAGTCTAGGTTGTACTAGGATCGGTCTGGGTTGTACTGGGATGAGTCTGGGTTGTACTAGGATCGGTCTGGGTTGTACTAGGATGAGTCTGGGTTGTACTAGGATCGGTCTGGGTTGTACTGGGATGAGGTTTGGTTGTACTAGGATCGGTCTGGGTTGTACTGGGATGAGTCTAGGTTGTACTGGGAGAGGTTTGGTTGTACTAGGATGAGTCTGGGTTGTACTAGGATCGGTCTGGGTTGTACTAGGATGAGTCTGGGTTGTACTAGGATCGGTCTGGGTTGTACTGGGATGAGGTTTGGTTGTACTAGGATCTGTCTGGGTTGTACTGGGATGAGTCTAGGTTGTACTGGGAGAGGTTTGGTTGTACTAGGATGAGTCTGGGTTGTACTAGGATCGGTCTGGGTTGTACTAGGATGAGTCTGGGTTGTACTAGGATCGGTCTGGGTTGTACTGAGATGAGGTTTGGTTGTACTAGGATCGGTCTGGGTTGTACTGGGATGAGTCTAGGTTGTACTGGGAGAGGTTTGGTTGTACTAGGATGAGTCTGGGTTGTCCTAGAATCGGTCTGGGTTGTACTAGGATGAGCCTGGGTTGTACTAGGATCGGTCTGGGTTGTACTGGGATGAGGTTTGGTTGTACTGGGATGACTGGGTTGTATTGGGTTGTGTTTTGGTTGTACTAGCATGAATATGGGTTGTGCTGGGAGTGGTTTGGGCTGTACTGGGATAAGTCTGGGTTGTACTGGAAGAGGTTTGGTTGTACTGGAAGAGGTTTGGTTGTACTTTGATGAATCTAGGTTGTACTGGGAGAGGTTTGGTCATACTGGAATGAGTCTAGGTTGTACTGGAAGAGGTTTGGTTGTACTTTGATGAGTCTAGGTTGTACTGGGAAGAGTGTAGGATGTGCTGGGATGGGCCTGGGTTGTACTGGAAGAGGTTTGGTTGTACTTTGATGAATCTAGGTTGTACTGGGAGAGGTTTGGTCATAATGGAATGACTCTGGGTTGTACTGGAAGAGGTTTGGTTGTACTTTGATGAGTCTAGGTTGTACTGGGAGAGGTTTGGTTGTACTGGGATGAGTCTTGGTTGTACTTGGAAGAGTGTGGGCTGTACTGACATAAGCCTGGTTTGTATAGTGAGAGGTTTGGTTGTACTTGGATGAGTCTAGGTTGTACTGGGAGAGGTTTATTGTACTGGGATGAATCTGGGTTGTATTGGGAAGAGTGTGGGTTGTGCTGGGAGTAGCTTTGGTTGTGGAACTACCATCTGGAGACACAGATGTGTTTACACTGCTATAACGTGGCTCAAATGGGTCTCAGACCACCTCGTGAAGTGGTTAGATCAGATTTGTATCTATTTAAAATGTATCTTGGGTGTATTTACACTCCCTACAGTTTAACGTCCTCACTGAGAGGCGGTCATGCAGGCCACTCAGGACTACTGTCCTCTCTAGTGTCTCCACTAACTGATCGCTGTCCTTGCCGTACTCAGCAGAGGACACAGCGAGGAGGAAGGTGAGGGTTGATGGAGTCTTGTTTGTTTTTCAGTTGCTGCAGTTGCATCTGCTGCTCTTTGATAGAGTGACTACGTGCTGCTCGACTCAAACTTCTCCAGAACAATGAAGATTCAAATGTTTTCCCAAAAAACACTGGAGAATGGCTCCCATGGGTTTTGGGAAGAGTTTGCTTTCCGTTCCTTGTATCAGCTCTGTTTTATTTTACAGCCTCCCCCCCTCCTCATCCCCCCGTCCCCCCACAACCGCACGGCAGAAGTGCCTTCATGAGACATCACAGCTATTTGTGCTTCGAAAAACTCAAAGCTGAGCAAACAGAGGCAGGAAGTGCTGGAGCAGGTGGCTGCGGGGAGATGAACTCCAAGTCCCAGAAGCCCCTCCAAACAGGATGGACAGCCCTGGGGGAGTCATTTCCTGCCTGACACCCCCTACCCCCCCACAAACACACACATCATCCCCACCCATCCAAACAAGCACATCCTAAAACACGCCAACATTTAGTAAATGTAGTCAAAAGTAGTAAATTAGTTTTAATTAGTTATTAATTAGTTTCCTATATTGGTGCTAATGTAGCTATCAGGTGGTGGAAGCTTATTAGTTGTTGTTATTCAGACTGTGATCCATAAAAATTGAGAAAAATTAGGAGAAAGCTCAGACAGATGGCTTCAACATGGCTGGTCATCAGCAAGACCAGCATGACCAAGCTGGGTGAGCAGCTAAACCAGCACTGGACCAGCATGGAAGGCTTGTGGCTCTGTGCCAACCAATCAGCTATACAAACCACCTGCTATCACCCAATCAGCAACCTGCTTACTGTATGTTAGGATACTTGGATCCAACAATGAGTTTAATGTATTTAAGATAGACGGGATATCGGACTGAACTGCAGAAGAAAATACAAGTTTGGTGGGAGATCAGACTGAATTGCAGAAGAAAATACAAGTTTGGTGGGAGATCAGACTGAATTGCAGAAGAAAATACAACTTTGGTGGGAGATCGGACTGAATTGCAGGAGAAAATACAAGTTTGGTGGGAGATCAGACTGAATTGCAGGAGAAAATACAAGTTTGGTGCGAGATTGGACTGAATTGCAGAAGAAAATACAAGTTTGGTGGGAGATCAGACTGAATTGCAGAAGAAAATACAAGTTTGGTGGGAGATCGGACTGAATTGCAGGAGAAAATACAAGTTTGGTGGGAGATCGGACTGAATTGCAGGAGAAAATATAAGTTTGGTGCGAGATTGGACTGAATTGCAGAAGAAAATACAAGTTTGGTGGGAGATCGGACTGAATTGCAGGAGAAAATACAAGTTTGGTGGGAGATCGGACTGAATTGCAGGAGAAAATACAAGTTTGGTGGGAGATCGGACTGAATTGCAGGAGAAAATATAAGTTTGGTGCGAGATTGGACTGAATTGCAGAAGAAAATACAAGTTTGGTGGGAGATCGGACTGAATTGCAGGAGAAAAATACAAGTTTGGTGCGAGATTGGACTGAATTGCAGGAGAAAATACAAGTTTGGTGGGAGATTGGACTGAATTGCAGGAGAAAAACAAGTACCATCTAAATTGTAACTTTACAGAAGAGGCCAAAATGCTCTTTACTTTCAAGGGAATTCAATGGAACCAGAATTTAAATCAAGTTTTTCTTTGGACATATATAGACCTATTTTAATATATTTGTCCAAAGTGTTCTACATACGTCCCTCCTGTATATTTTTTTTATATTGTCTTTATATTATATTATATTATTATATTATATTATAACAATATAATATAACATTAACAGCCTGTACCTGTTTTACTTAATTTTACTTTTTTTGTCTTGTTTTATTTTCTTTTTATTTTATTTATTTTATTATTTTATTTGATTTAATTAATTCTGTATTATTATTATTTTATCTTATCATTTATTTTATTATTATTATAATATCTTGTTTTTTCCTCTTAAATTTCTTTTAAACTATTTTACTTTTTTTATATTTGTAATCTCTTACCCTCTGTTTATCTTAATTTTTTACTAATTAAATCTTAACTTTTATCTATTTTTGGTATTATTATTTCTACTTTTATGTTCACTGTTAGTTTAAATTTTTCGTTTAATGTGTATTAGCTACTTTCTTCTCAGTTGTTTTAATTTATAATAATTAAATATTGTTTTTATCTATCTATCTATCTATCTATCTATCTATCTATCTATCTATCTATCTATATTTTTATTGTTTTTAGTAGACATACATACATAATGCTGTCCTGCTGTAGAGTGATTGACTGTCTGAGTCTCCCCACAGCTAATGACCAGTGATGCTCATGTATCTACTGCTTCAACCAAAGTGTTTAAGCCCTCATAATAACAGGACAGTCTGGACTGAGTCTGGTCCATTGGTGATTCAAGCGTAGCGCCGGCGTGATGAAGCCACGTCCTCCTGCTAAAATTGAGAAAGTAGCAGGAAAAAATATTCGGCGGGCCAAGAGCGGAGTTTTTGTGAGCGTAGCGAAAACACGACCCCGTGTCAGGCCCGTTTCCTCCACTCTGCGTTTTTTTAATAGTGCAAAGTGAAATATAACGGGCTTCCCTCCTGGCTGAGGAATGCGTGGCTCGTTCCTGACTCATCTGCCCGGGGACTCTCTTCCCCCTTTGAAGAGCAACACCTTCCCCTCTTTGTGCGTGGCGGACAATAGCGGCCATTGCCCCGTGTTTGGACGGCCACGCGCGCCGGACCTTGGACACAATAAATCCCCCACTGGCTCATTATTTCTGATTGCGGCCACAAGGTCGGCTAACAGGCCTTCCTATGAACCTCGCCTCCCCCCCTACATCCTGACCTCATCTCCATGACCACTGTTTACGTCAGTAACTGCGGTCGGCGCGAGCCTCGGCCGGACCTGCATGGAATACTTCGGTCTGCCGCTCGAGGGCCAAGACAATGAGGTGTCATCCTGTTGTTGGGGTCGCACTGAGTGCGGTTTCTCTGTTTTCTTGATCACGTTTCATCTCCATGGTTCTCTACAGCGGAGCTACAGAAGCCCCCCCTACATGTCTGGTGGGTGAAGGTCACTTATATAACTTTGTACTGCAGCTATGAGGCCAGTGCAGCTTAGTAATGGAAGCTAGTGAGATGCTGTGTTCTGTATTCTCATCTCAAACTGAACAGAACTACTGAACAGAAGTGTAATACATGGATTCTGGTACTTACAGTGGGCGGGACTGGTCATATATCTCATATATAATATATATATATATATATATATATATATTTATGATCAGCCATAACATTAAAACCACCTCATAGTTTCTACTCCACTGTATCAGCTCCACTGACCATACAGGAGCTCCACTTACAGACTGTAGTTCATCTGATTCTCTGTATACTTTATTACTCTGTTCTTTAATGATCAGGACCCCCACAGGACCACCACAGAGCAGATACTATTTGGACAAGGACTGCAGTGACACAGTGTGGTGATCCACCACCCACATGATATCTGCTCTGTGGTGGACCTGTGGGGGTCCTGATCATCAGAACAGGCTTATCAGTACATATTTATGTAGTATATCCACTGACTAAAGAGAAACATCACTTTTGTCGATGTTTTTTTTTTTTTTTTTTTTTTTTTGTAGATTAGTTCAAAGCCACAGCTGTCGTTTACATGTAGATGAACATTTCATGATGAATGGACCAATAGAAGTGCTCCAAAATAGCTTGGACAGAATTCTGGTTTCATTGACTTACATTGAAAGTGAAGAAGGTTTTTGGACTCTTGCTATGTTTTTCTTTCTACAGCGACGATGTATATTTGTATATTATATATGCTAGCTGGTACATGACAAGCAAAGACAGCCTTAAATGCTTGTACACACATCAAAAAAAATAAAAATAAAAATTATATATATATATATATATATATATATATATATATATATATATATATATATATATATATATATATATATATATATATATATAGTCATTGTTCAATGAAAAACATGTATATCTATTTTAAAGTTTTGTATATCATTTGAACATTTATATTGTATGAGAATTTTAGGATTAATGGACCAATGAAAATGCTCCAAAATAGCTTGAAAAAATTCTGGTTCCATTGATTAACATGATTTTTGCTCTCTCATGTAGAGTATACAGTTTTGGAGATGCTTGTTCATCATTGGACAGCAACGATATATATATATATATATATATATATATATATATATATATATATATATTATATATATATATATATATATATATATATATATATATATATACTGCATAAATTGTGTTTTTTATATATATACTGCAAAAATAGTGTTTTATATATATATATATATACTGCAAAAATAGTGTGTTTCGGTAGTGACAGTCTTATTGTTTCACACTGATTTTCAGGACTTTAGGATGCATTTACTTCTGACTAAATGAAATAATGTCATTTTAAGTTTGAATTTAAGGTTTAAAGACACGTCCCAATGGAATGTACCCTGTTAATGATGATATATCGTCGCTGTCCAAAGAAAAACATCTCTAAAGTAGTAACTTTACAGGAGAGACCAAAAACCTTCTTCACCTTCAATGTAAGGCAATGGAACCAGAAATGTTTCCAAGTGATTTTGGAGCATTTCTATTGTTCCTTTCATCATAAAACTTTCGGACAATGTAAACGGCAGCTATTGCAGTAAAATGATGTAGAAAAATAAATATATGACTTTGTATATATATATATATATATATATATATATATATATATATATATATATATATATATATATATATTGCGCTGAAAGACTCGAAAATGTACTCACCCTGTGCCGGAAGGTACGCCTGGGTCACCTGCAGACTTTTCTTTACCAGCGTAGGTGGTGTACAACCCTGAAGCACAAATAAAGGAACGAATGAACGCACTGCGAACAATTAGTTTCTATGAAGCTGCGTGTTTGGAATGGGAACGAATGAATATCTCCTAATTCAGCTTCATCAGGCCAAACAGCAGACATGATTAGTCCTAATGTTTCATTATTCCACACTGCACAGACAAGCGTTTGCTTTCGACTGGTCAGTGGGCGACCATAATTCTTGTATAATGCCCACTGATTAATAGGCGCTGCCTCGTTAATGATGTGTGCATTAATTAATTCACTCTCAGAGGCCCTGAGCACACATAGACCGTTTCAGAATACCGTGCTCTGTGAACATAGTGCTTGGGAAAGGATTTCTTTGCTGTACAAGGTGATGTGCTTTGAAAGAGTTAGCACTGTTTCATTGGTTCACTCATAGCAATGTGTTTCCCATGACTGACTCCTTGGTACCACTTAGCAATAAGCAAACAGTAAGTATGAAAATGCTTTAAAGGTTAAATTAATAATGTTATTCATGTAAAATAGTTTTAACACATACATTAAAGGGCAACAGAGCTGTCCAAGGAGTGATCCCTATATCCATCTATACTGTTAAAGCTCCCCAGCTGGCATTTCAACATTGAATCAACATTGAATCAACTTTGCATGTGGTGTTAATTGTGAAAAGTGAATTAACTTTGCTTTAACGTCGGTCTTGCAACCTTGAATAAACCATAGCTCACATTTGGGATGCTCAAAATTGTATGGGAGAGGTTAAAAACTGTGTGCTATGATGAAAAATGAACAACTTATATTTTTTATTCTCTTTATATACAAAAAAAACACCAGAAATTACTAAATTACAATTACTTTGAAATGATATGGTGTTGGAAAATGTAATGAAGTTCTTCAAAAGGCAGAAAGTTGAAGACATTATGTTGATTCAACATTATTTAATATTAAATGTTGTTTCAACATTGTTTCAACATTGAAACAACCACAGACATTATTGGAACCATATTTCAACCAAATTTCAACATTGAAGGTCGGTCGTGTGCCAGCTGGGTCAGATTTTACTAGTTACTAGCTTTAACCCATTCGCATTTCGCAATTTTTAACCTTGTAAATAGTTTGTACGCTTGAGAATGTGGTATTCTGAGGTGTTCAACATCGAGTTAAGCTGTACAGTTACGACTCCACAGGTCAGTAGAAATACTGGCTTTCAGGAAAACCTGAAATCATCAGACTTCTGAGCTCTTGTCTTCTCTGAATTGTACATGTGCTTGTTGTTATAATCTTGTGATCAGTGACTATGAAGCTTAAATCACAGTAACTTACAAGCTCCTCCTTCTGATCTATTTCCCTGACCAACACGAGTGGACACGTTCTAGCTCAAATGTTGTAAAACTCAGAAACTCATTGTAAGTGATTATGTTATGCAGCATTGGACCTCTGATAAGGAGTTTTAATACTTACATTAAAGTACAACAGAGACCTGCTGATTACCAAAGAGTGCACTCTAATCCATCTATACTGGTAAAGTTCAGATCTTGCTAGTTACTTGCTTTGACCCATACACCCTTGGGTGCCCCAGGAACTCTGCTCAGACTCTGCCCACACTCTATGTGGTCATTAGAATGGTTGATGAATACCGAACACACAGTAGAAGAAATTTTAACCTTGTAAATAGTGATTCTGAGGTGTTCACCATTGAGATAAGCTGTACAGTTACGACTCCACAGGTCAGTAGCAATACTAGCTTTCAGGAAAACCTGAAATCATCAGGCTTCTCAGCTCTTGTCTTCTCTGAAGCATCCATGTGCTCGTTGTCATCATCTTGTGATCAGCGACTAGTCAACATGAAGCTTGAATCACAGTAACTCACAAGCTCCTTCTGATCTATTTTCCTGAGCAACGAGAGTGTGGACACTTATTGATTACTAGGTACTAAACCCCAAAAATTGGACTTCCTAACTTCTCAAATAGTAGGTAAGCTGGCATAAATGGATCTTCGGGGTTCTTCTTCATCCCCTCGAACTTGTTCTGCCCACAGTTGCTCATTTAATGTGGTGTGAATGGCGACTTACGTTGGGCTCCCGACGTTCGTAGCAGCGCGTGACCAAGCACTCCAGATCCCAGCTTTGAGAGGGCAGGTCCTGGAGAACGTCGAAGGAGAAGCTGAACCTGGCACTGTTGGAGCAGGGTCTGGGGCTGCAGGACTCCTGCTTAACGGGCATCCTCCTATGCACCAGCTGGTCTTTAGATCGCACCAAGCACTCCTGCACCTTGATTATCATGACCAGACCTCCGAATACATGGTCCGAGACCTGGGAGCAGGAGAGAGCGAGATTTGAGCGCAAACTCAAGCCATACCGAACAGGAGTGCCAGCCTATCAGCATCTCATTTACATATCATTTAAATTCTTCTTTAACACTGGCACAATTGTAAAGAACTGAAGGCTTGAGGCAATGGCGAATAGTAACAGTTGCCGTGCAGTGAGAAACAAGACACAAAAAACATTGACAGTCAGAATCGCAGACTCACAATTGAACATAAGTGAATATATTATGTAGTTAAGTAGAAGGGGAATTCCACCAATATTTAAAAATTCTTGCATCATCAACTGGTTAAGATGTAAACAGAGTAATTTGGAGTGCTTTGGCGTTAAACGTCTAGAGTAACATACTGAGTTAGAATTGTTCACTGTGGTGGTTAATGGAACCAGCCGGCCACCTATAAAAGCTCCCTTACATAAAATATATTTTTTTCAGATTTTACCATCATTAACATATATATCATATAAATCCATAAACACTTGTGTAGGTTCACTGGTGGTTTTGATAGTAAATCAAAAGCTATATGTATTTGTCTTGTAGACATGGTGACCCCTGGTTCTACATCACCACCACTGTAAACAATACCAGCACTGTAGATAACATCACCACCACTGTAAACATCATCACCACCACTGTAAACATCATCACCACCACTGTAAACACCGTCACCACCACTGTAAACATCATCACCACCACTTTACCACCACTGTAAACATCATCACTACCACTGTAAACATCATCACCATCACCACCACTGTAAACATCATCACCACCACTGTAAACAATACCAGCACTGTAGATAACATCACCACCACTGTAAACATCATCACCACCACTGTAAACAATACCAGCACTGTAAACACCATCACCACCACTGTAAACATCATCACCACCACTGTAAACATCATCACCACCACTGTAAACACCGTCACCACCACTGTAAACGTCATCAACACCACTGTAAAAAACTTTCCCACCACTGTAAACACCATCACCACCACTGTAAACACCACCACTGTAACATCACCACCACTGTAAACACCACCACCACCACTGTAAATAACATCAACACTACTACTGTAAATAACATCAACACCACTACTGTAAATACCCCCACACTGTAAACACCATCACCACCACTGTAAACATTACCACCACTGTAAACACCATCACCACCACTGTAAACGACATCACCACCACTGTAAACACCATCACCACCATTGTAAACACCACCACCACTGTAAAAAACTTTCCCACCACTGTAAACACCTTCACCTCCACTGTAAACACCACCACTACCACTGTAAACATCATCACCACCACTGTAAACACCATCACCACCACTGTAAACACCATCACCACCACTGTAAAAAACTTTCCCACCACTGTAAACACCATCACCACCACTGTAAATAACATCAACACCACTACTCTAAATACAACCGCCACTGTAAACACCATCACCACCACTACAAACATCATCACCACCACTGTAAACAACACCATCACCACTGTAAATGACATCACCATCACTGTAAACACCATCACCACCACTGTAAACTACTTCACCACCACTGTAAACACCATCACTGTAAACACCATCACACCACTGTAAACACCATCAGCACCACTGTAAACTACATTACCACCACTGTAAACACCATCACACCACTGTAAACACCATCAGCACCACTGTAAACTACATTACCACCACTGTAAACACCATCACCACCACTGTAAACAGAAAACAGCAGTCCCTTGCGGGCCCTTAAAACTCACTCACCTGAGCGTAGATCCTCTTATTGGTCGGTACTTGGGCTTTGGGGTCCAGCGCTGACGTGTAGTCTGAGGAGTTGTACAGCTCTATTCGTAGGAACTGAGGAGGCGCTGTGGTTGTGACTGAAGCTCTGTCTGTAGCTAGAAACAGGAGACAGGTTAAAATGTGATGTGAGCTTAGCTTAGTACGCAGCAAAGAATTATACTTCTTTTTCTTTTAGCTTTTTCAGCCACAGTGAGTTATTCTCCTCCATCTCAATCTGTCCTCTGCGTCCTCTGTCCTCACACCAACTACTTCCATGTCCCCTTTAACTGCATCCATATATCTCCTCCTTGTCTTTTTCCTGGCAGCTGCATTCCTAACATCCTTCTACCAACATTCCCGCTGTCCCTCCTCTGGACATGTCCAAACCAGCCTGTCCTCTCTAACTTTACAGCAAAGAATAATACTAATACTAATATACTAATACTGATATTATAATACTAATACTAGTATACTAATATACTAATACTAATATATTAATACTAATACCCTTTCATCCATCTATCCATCCATCCGTCAGTAGTAGAGCCTCTACTATTTCATCCATCCATCCATCAGTAGTAGAACCTCTACTCTTTTTTCTTTCATCTGTCTATCAGTAGTAGAGTGTTTACTCTTTCATCCATTTATCCATCAGTAGTAGAGCATCTGCTCTTTCACCCATTCATCCATCAGTAGTAGAGCCTCTACTGTTTCGTCCATCCATCCATCAGTAGTAGAGCATCTACTCTTTCATCCATCAGTAGTAGAGCATCTACTCTTTCACCCATTCATCCATCAGTAGTAGAGCCTCTACTGTTTCGTCCATCCATCCATCAGTAGTAGAGCATCTACTCTTTCATCCATCAGTAGTAGAGCATCTACTCTTTCACCCATTCATCCATCAGTAGTAGAGTCTCTACTGTTTCGTCCATCCATCCATCAGTAGTAGAGCATCTACTCTTTCATCCATCAGTAGTAGAGCATCTACTCTTTCACCCATTCATCCATCAGTAGTAGAGCATCTACTCTTTCATCCATCAGTAGTAGAGCATCTACTCTTTCACCCATTCATCCATCAGTAGTAGAGCCTCTACTGTTTCGTCCATCCATCCATCAGTAGTAGAGCATCTACTCTTTCACCCATCCATCCATTAGTAGTAGAGCTTCTATTCTTTTTTTATTTATGCATCTATCAGGAAGTGTCTACTCTTTCATCCATTCATCCATCAGTAGCAGAGCCTCTACTCTTTCATCCAAACTTCCATCATTAGTACAGCTTCTATGCTTTCATCCATCCAACTATCTCTAGTGGAGCATCTAGTCTTACATTGGTCCTCTATCCATCCATCCATCCATCCATCCATCCATCCATCCATCCATCCATCCATCCACTCATCCACCCATAGTATAGACCATTTTGTCATCTCAGTGGTTATGGAATATTTTCATATACTGTAAAGAAAATTATGCTCTCATGGCCGAATGCAATCATATTCTCAGAGCAATGTTACAGCATCTAGCGTACAGCCTTTCCACTCGCCATTAATACCCTTGATTTGAGAAGAAGTGCTGGAGGAACAGGTGTCCACAGACTTCTGGGTGTATAGAGAGTCAGTGTTGTTTATGTGAGGGACGTACTGAAATCTGTCTCCTGACTGGAAACCATCGTCTCTGCTTTAATTCTCTATATTTCAGAAGGGAAGGGAATCAATGGTGTATTACCTGCCGGGGTCTCGATCTGGCTGATCCTCAGCTTGAGTGTTGGGCTGTTGAGGCGAATTTCTGTGTAGCTGCTGATGGATTTACTTTTGTAATAAGAAAGCGTCTGCTGCTTGATCTCACTGGCAACGTCTGAGAGGTTCCTCATTGGTGGCATGTTCATGGAGTTGATCTGTACGAAGTTGTTGGACTGAACAAAATAAAAAAAAAACAGAACTGTAGTCAGTAATTCAGACAAAGTTATAATAACAATCCCCCCACATCACCCCCAGCACCACTTCCTTCCACCTATCCAACCATCAGTAGTAGAGCCTCTACTATTTCATCCATCCATCCATTCATTTATCTGTAGTAGAGCCACTACTCTTATATCCATTAACCATCCATCTATCCATTCATTTATCAATTGTAAAGGCTCTTGCATTAATCGATCCACCCATCCATCCATCCATCTATTCATACTTCCATAGTAGAGCCTCTACTCTTTCATTCCTAAATCCCTCCATGGTATTGTCTCTATCAAACCATCTGTGGTAGAGCCCTTACTCATATATCCATCCATCCATCCATTCATCTGTGCTAGAGCCCCTACTCTTATATCCATCATCGATCCATCCATTCATCCATTTATCCATAGTAGAGCCTCTTGCATTCATTCATCTATCCATCCATCTGTGGTAGAGCCTCTATTATTTCATTCATCCATCCATGCATAGTAGAGCCTCTACCCTTCTATTCATCCACCCACCCATCTATAGTAGAACCCCTACTCTTATATCCATCATCCATCCCTCCATTCATTTATCCATAGTAAAGCCTTCGCATTAATCGATCCATTTACCCATCCAGCTATTCATTCTTCCATAGCAGAGCCTCTACTCTTTCATTCCTAAATCCATCCATAGTATTGTCTCTATCCATCCATCCATCTGTGGTAGAGCCTCTACTCTTATATCCATCCATCCATCCATCCATCCATTCATCCATTTATCCATAGTAGAGCCTTTTGCATCCATGCATCCATCCATCCATCTATAGTAGAGTCCCTACTCTTATATCCATCATTTATTCATCCATTCATCCATTCATCCATAGTACAGTCTCCTGCATTCATCCATCTATCCATCCATCTATTGTAGAGCCTCTACTACTTTATCCATCATCCATCAGTCCATAGTAGAGCCTTTCATCCATCCATTCATTCATCTATCTATAGTAGAGCCTCTATTCATTTTTCCATCCATCCCAACATACATCTTTAGATAGTTCAGAAATTATTATCGTCCATCCATTCCTTCATCCATCCATTCATCTTGAGCTTCTACGCTTTTGACCATCATAAATCCCAACATCCATCCATAGCAGAATCTATACTCTTCCATGATCCACCCATCCATCCCAATGTCGATCCATAGACAGTACAGCATTTACAGTCATTCATCTATTCATTCATCTGTCCAACCATCTATATATAGTACAGCCTCAGAAGGCAGAGTGATAGAGTATTTCTTCATTTACCAGCAAATTAACAATCTGAGCAGTGACTTTCCACCTGGTTCCAACGGGACCCCTCAGAACCAGACCAATGTTAGAGGGGACGTTGTCCACCGTAACATCCCTGGAAAACAAGCCCAGTCAGCAGTTAGGAAACCTTCATTTTTTATTTGCAGCTGTCATTTTATTGAATTCTGGTGACACAAGTGTTTTATATATATATATATATATACTGCTTAAAAAATAAAGAGAACACTCAAATAACACATCCTAGATCTGAATGAATGAAATATTCTCATTGAATACTTTGTTCTGTACAAAGTTGAATGTGCTGACAACAAAATCACACAAAAATCATCAACGGAAATCAAATTTATTAACCAATAGAGGCCTGGATTTGGAGTCACACACAAAATTTAAGTGGTAAAACACACTACAGGCTGATCCAACTTTGATGTAATGTCCTTAAAACAAGTCAAAATGAGGCTCAGTATTGTGTGTGGCCTTCACTTGTCTGTATGACCTCCCTACAACGCCTGGGCATGCTCCTGATGAGGTGGCGGATGGTTTCCTGAGGGATCTCCTCCCAGACCTGGACTAAGACATGATGTCCCAGATGTGCTTAATCGAATTCAGGTCTGGGGAATGGGCGGGCCAGTCCATAGCTTCTGACACACTCCAGCCACATGAGGTCTAGCATTGTCCTGCATTAGGAGGAACCCAGGGCAAACCGCGCCAGCATATGGTCTCACAAGGGGTCTGAGGATCTCATCTCGGTTCCTTATGGAAGTCAGACTACCTCTGGCGAGCACATGAAGGGCTGTGCGGCCCTCCAAAGAAATGCCACCCCACACCATTACTGACCAAACGGGTCACGCTGAAGGATGTTGCAGGCAGCAGATCGCTGTCCACGGCGTCTCCAGACTCATCGTCTGTCACATGTGCTCAGTGTGAACCTGCGTTTATCTGTGAAGAGCACCAGGGGTGGATTTGCCAATCCTGGTGTTCTCTGGCAAATGCCAAGCGTCCCACACGGTGTTGAGCACAACCCCCATCCTCATGGAGCCGGTTTCTAACCGTTTGTGCAGACACATGCACATTTGTGGTCTGAAGGAGGTCATTTTGCAGGGCTCTGGCAGAGCTCCTCCTGTTTCTCCTTGCACAAAGGCGGAGGTAGCGGTCCTACTGCTGGGTTGTTGCCTTCCTCCACTGCTCCTGGTGTACTGGCCTGTCTCCTGGTAGCACCTCCAGCCTCTGGACACTACGCTGACAGACACAGCAAACCTTCTTGCCACAGCTTGCATTGATGTGCCTTCCTGGATGAGCTGCACTACCTGAGCCACTTGTGTGGGCTGTAGAGTCCGTCTCACGCTACCACGAGTGTGAAACACCACCAACATTCAACAGTGACCAAAACATCAGCCAGAAAGCATAGGTACTGAGAAGTGGTCTGTAGTCTCCACCTGCAGAACCACTCCTTTATTGAGTGTGTTGCTAATTGCCAATCATTTCCACCTGTTGTCTATTCCATTTGCACAACAGCATGTGACACTGATTGTGAATCAGTGTTGCTTCCTAAGTGGACAGTTTGATTTCACAGAAGTTTGATTTACTTGGAGTTTTATTGTTTAAGTGTTCCCTTCAGAACTTTAGAAGTTATAGTTAAACAGTTGAAAGCAGATAACAAATAACAAATATATTTCATTTTAACCCCTTAAATTTGTACTGAATGACCTCAGAGTCACGAAGGGCCAGCTTTGTCCAGTTGACTTACCCAACATTAACGCCGTCAGGAATATTGATAATATGCAGCTTGTCATCAGGACTGCCAGTAAAGCAAGATTGAACTGCTTTGTTGTTAGAGCCCACTTTGAGGACAGTCTTCAGTTTGGGGTTCTCCTGTCTCAGCTGGCACTCTGGAGGAAGTATAGTCACTGAAAAGGAGGAAGCTCAGTGTTTACTGATGAACTGTATCACAGTGTATGGTATATAAACCGCTGCTTTAAGGCTGGGGGTATGAAGCCCGGTTGGAAATGTGGTGCAGCCCGTGTGTGTATTTACCCAGTTTTCCCGTTACTGTGATGTTCTCTGCTTCTTGAACTGTGGTATATGCTGTGACCCCTCCAAACTGTTCTGTGGCCCATTTGACGAGTTCGCTTCCAGTTAAATTCGGCGCAGTCTTAAGTGTCTCTGGTTTTAATGGAAACTGTATGGGGGATCCTTCAGTCACCTGCAGAACAGAGAGGAAGGTTTTCTTAAAGCTAAAAACACGTACTTTACTGTAAAATAAATAAACAAACAAATAAGACTTATTTCACTATGAAATAAATAAATAAACAAGACATGCTTTACTATGAAATAAATAAATAAATAAGACTTATACTTTACTATAAAATACATAAATAAATATATAAGACTCATTTTACTATGAAATAAATAAATAAATAAATAAGACTTATAATTTACTATAAAATACATAAATAAATATATAAGATTCATTTTACTATGAAATAACTAAATAAATAAATGAGACTTATAATTTACTATAAAATACATAAATACTGTGAAATAAATAAACAAACAAACAAATAAGACTAATTTCACTATTAAATAAATAAATAAGACTTGTACTTTACTATGAAATAAATTAAATGTAGAATATTGAATTGCTGCTGCTGTTCTGTTCGTACCGGTCAGATCTGGTCTGCGCGGTGTACGTGGTGTTCTCTTAAAAGCTGTGTCAGATTAGTATTAGGATTAGTGTTAAATATCTTTGTCTTTGTTCCCCAACGAGACACGCAGATCTTACAAATTTTACAAAACAACCTGGGTGAGTCTGTATCACATACGGTAAACACTGCCAGACGGACATGTTTTCTATCAGCACATGCTTTTCTCGCGAGGCCGCTGCTTTAGTCAGTCGGTGGAAAATGAAAGAGTATGTTTTTCCACCTAGTGGTTCAGATAGGAATTGCAGGGAGCTGGCTAGTTTGGTTAAAAATCAGCCGATACCGATATATAGCCTATCGATCCTTCCATCTCTACTATAGACAATTTAAAGAAACCTGTCAGAGTAGCAGCGAGAATCAGCTCAGAGGGTCGACATGAATATGTTACTGTGAGAAGTAGATCAGATCTTGATCCAGATTGAAGAACAAAGTTAGGTTCCAGATTTCTCCTGGACGCCCCAGACATTGTATGAATGTGTTCAGTTCCTTCAGCAGCAAATCTTGATTTAGCTTAATGAAGTACTGAGCAGTCAAAGCAGGTATTAGATGAGAACTGATAATAATACTGGGTTGTTTAGGAGAAGCTTGGAAAGGGTTAAATAAACACACTGACGTATGGAAAATCACTACTTACTCTATTAATACTGATTTATATTTAATAATAAAGTGTTTTACTGAGTAAATAAAAGCTTTCTCTCTAGAGAAATTTGATTTTATATATAATAACATCTCTCATACAGGTTATGCTGGTTGACTGGTTGGTTTAGCTCAAACACAGACTTCACCTGGATGTCCAGCTTGATAACCTTCATGACCATTAAAGACCAACAAACTGGTCTTTGGAATTTTCCACCAGGATAATAAACAAACAAGTAATTTTAAAGAAACTGTTAGTAAAAACAAATTAACTCTTTGATGCACAAGCCAATCAAACCCCTTCTAATGTACAACATGGAGTTAAACTGGACCCGCATTTATTTATGAGTATTTGTTTGGTAAATCTATTAAAATCAGTTGATTTTATTATTTAATGTTCCAAGTGTTCATTTAAAATCTTGATTTTGATCTTAAATCATTATTTAAATTCTTATTTATTTACTTCATGAACAAAAACAATGTTTGTTAATATGTCTCAAATGTTTACAAATGAGTTTATCAGATTCCATAGTGAACACATTAGGGTTCACTCTGAGCCAGGTTGTGTGTTAGAAGTAGTGATTTAAACATGATTTTTATTAATAAAGTAAATAATAAAACTGAAATCAGGATTTGTGATGATCAGAAATGAGTAAACTGAGGAAATCCTGGAAGCTTGAATGATGAAATGATTCTATAACAAATATATATAGAGAATAAAATCTCAGGTTGTGCAATCATAGGGTTAATGTCTGGTGACCCTAACAATCCAATGTTATGACCTCTGATGGTACATTCATGACTCCAGCCATTCATGCTTTAAGGGTGACGTAACGTCCAGGCGTCCTCTGTGCTGGTCAGAAGGTGCCGACTGAGCCGCCTTGTTTATCGCAAGACCAAAAAAAAACCATATGATTCAAAGAGCTCTGCTTCAGGTTTGCATCGTCCACTCTTTCATTTATTTTTTGACGGCCTGTCCGCGTATGTGGCCGGTTGAAATGTTTATTATGGTCTGGTGTCCACGCGCTGGTTGGCCGACCCCTCTGGTGCCGCACTCCTTCCTTCGCTTCCTGGCTGGGGACGGGAAATGGGACCTTTTTAACTGCCTGCGTCAGTTCAAGTTGGACTTTGACTCCATGTGGGGATAAATATATACATACGCCGTCTACCCCAGCCGGGACACCAGCAGGGACACCCACCGGGACACCAGCCGCGACACCACAGACAGAAAAATAGACAAGAGATAAAGAATTCCAGAGATTATCTCACGCCATGCTGAGGCCGAGTCGACAGTCTGAGAAAGCCTCTACAGCTTTTTGATCGGATGCATGGAATCCAGAATACTACAGATTTCCCGTAGAGATTGAATTGAACTTCTGCTCGACCCATAGACACCATTCCACATACACAGACTCGAGGCAGACCCCCGACCACGACTGCAGCACTGGTTTGACCTGCACTTGTCTATGTGTTGTTTTTCTCCATCACTTGTTGTCGATCACTGATGTTCTGCAGTGCTACATGCTTTAGTGTCTGCGTGGCTTGGTTCTTCTCAGCTGGTGTGCTAATGTCACGTCAACCAATCATAGAGGACATCATGAATAAAACCCCACAACAAGAGAACTCCAAAGTTGTCCTTGTTTCAACGAGCCCTAGATCACACTGCTAGCCTTCAGGGAACCCGAGATACAGACTTTAGGATACTGCATCCTACTTAGGCGCACCCTAGGCGCCCTCATCAGAGGTCCAGGCAGCCAGAGAAGTTTAGTGCACCACAGGTTGGCAAAGGTAAGAGCAACAGGCTTCAGACTTCACAGTTATGTGAACTCCGCAGGTCAGCACAATGTGATGTGCCCTGGATCACATTGTTAGACTTCAGGGAACTGGACATATAAACCCTGAAATCAACCAAGTTCCTCACCTGCTGTCCCCCCATGTGATCAGCAACTAGGGATCGAATATCGGGATATTATGTTTTGTGATACTTTATCAATTTCCAAAGACACAGTATCGATATACAGAGGTTTCAACACAACACACAGTGAGTCACTGTCTTCCAGGAATCTGACCACTAGATGGCAGTGTTGTAATCCATTTTCAGCTCCACTACAACATTAACAAGCAGCACAAGGACGCAATGCTATTGTAAACATTGATAAACCTGTTCATCCAGTGGTGTGTTTTAATAGTAGGGTTTGAAAAATATGCAATATATCACTTTGTTTGCAGTATCGATATATATCACGATATATTGTATCGTGACCTCTGTATCACGATGCGTATTGTATCGCCAGGTTCTTACCAATACACAGCCCTATCAGCAACTGGTCGACAGCAAGCTTAAAGCATCATCACTGATTAGTAAAATTGACTAGTCAACCTCTAGTGTGTGGTAGCCTTCAGATGGCTGCTGTAGACGTTCTCAAACACAGGCCATGTATCTAACATTGTTAATTCTGAGACTGTTTAAAGGCTATTATAAGAATAATTTGCTTATTTCAATAATCCAGATGCTCTTACTAAGCATGGTTCTTACAACAAGCAAAACTACCAACACAGAACTTCTTTAAAAAGTCTGGAACTAAGTTCTTTAAAATGAGCAAATCCTAGTGAGTGTGTAAGTAGGCTGTCTAGGTAGTGAGTGTGTAAGTAGGCTGTCTAGGTAGTGAGTGTGTAAGTAGGCTGTCTAGGTAGTGAGTGTGTAAGTAGGCTGTCTAGGTAATGAGTGTGTAGATATGCTGTCTAGGTAGTGAGTGTGTAAGTAAGCTGTCTAGGTAGTGAGTGTGTAAGTAGGCTGTCTAGGTAGTGAGTGTCTAAGTAGGCTGTCTAGGTAGTGAGTGTGTAAGTAGGCTGTCTAGGTAGCAGCTGTGTAAGTAGCAGTGTTCTCTCCTCATCTCTCCTCATAAAACAGATTACTGCGACGCTCTAGTTAGAGAGAGACTGCGTCACGACTTGTTCCCGCCCACTGCAGCACACCACCGGTGGTTTAGCTGGTTGCTAAGATACCAGCCGGCATCCAAAACAATAGCCAAGGCTTAAAAATTCACTAGCATAGTTGCTAATAGCTTGATTTGAAGAGTACTTCTGTCTAAGTGGCTGAGGAAGAGTTTGATGCTTTCTTAAAATCAGGTCTAAATAAGGTTCCTCAGTAGACAGCATGTTTAAGGTATGTAAGAATTGGGACAGTCCACATGTCGGGAGTGTATACTATGATGTACAATGCTGCCTATGTAGGAGCTCAGTAGGATTTGAGACACAGCCATGGACTCGATTTAAAATATCTTTTTTTGCAGATCAGTGGATGCGGACCGGCTGGAGGGTGAAGCGCTGGTCATCGTTGACGGATGGGTTCTTTTCATGTGTGCCTATTTGCTTTTCGGTGGACAGAGACAGAAAGACAGGAAGACGTGCAGACAAGCAATGAAGCAAATCACAATGAAGTGGGGGGAGCGAGGGGAGGATGCATGGATGGATGGATGGGGAGAGCGGAGGAGCCAGGCTGACAGGCGTTTGTCTCCGCAGGTATCAAAAAACGATGGGCAGGAAGCGGCCCGGCCCGAGCTGGCCCAGTCCCAAAGCCGTCCCGATTAGACTTCCTTCCCCGCTGCGTGACTCGGCGAGCAGCCTTCCAGCGCAGAGCCTCTATTAACCTGACCTGGACCTTTCAGCCCCAGCAGCTCCCAGACCAGCTGAGGTCTCCATCATTCCTCTATTATCTCCCAAACCTGATTAAACTGACAGCGGCGCGCAAAGACGCTCAGACGGGCCCCGATTAAAAGAAAGGGTCAGCATTACTGGAACGTCACTCCCTTCGGCTCTCTCGACATCCTGCATGTCCTGCGATGCATAAAGCAGAGGTCGAGCCCTCGTCTGAGGAAAGCACATGAAACCGGGCGATAAGCTGTCGCAATGGAGACAGGAATCTCAGCTTTTGTTGATTTTCATTTTTCTACATCATTTGAACGCGGCAGCTGCCATTTACGCTGTCTGAAAATTTCATGATGAACGGACCAATAGAAATGCTCCAAAATCATTAGGAAAAAATTCTGGTTCCATTCACTTCCATTGACAGTGAATTAGGTTTTGGGCCTCTCCTGAAAAGTTTTTCTTGTTAAAGATACATGTAGGCCCTGAATAGTGTGCTTAAATGTTGGTAAATCCTTCTGCCTGAAAAAGTAGTGCAGCATGATTGGTTTTATATTGAACCTTTCTTGGATCTTTTCGATGTTCCTACATGAGCTATTGGTGTAAGAGGCTCAATTGGCTTATGAATGGACCAATAGAAATGCTCCAATTTTAATTTACAGGTTTAAAGAATTGCAGATATATTTGGAGCTGATGAATCAGGCTCACATCTAATTGGTTTGAAGGGAGGAGCCCTCCGAAAACTGACAACACAACCTGCAAATGTTCTTATTGCCAGACTTGGAGAAGCGAGAGCTGTGCTCTCAGGGCTCTCAGTCCACAGAACTCAAGCACTGATGAAAATGTGATCTGCCAGATGATTTACTGTCTTTTTTATATCAACATGTTTGATTCTGTGTAGATATCATAGCAGAGAAGCGACATCAGGAGCTTTTACCTTCCAGACCGTCAGTCATAGGTAGTAAAGTTACTATAATTAGTTTTTCTTATAACCTGTTTTTTAATTGGTCTATTATTTTGAGAATCATAACTTGTTGTGATATGACCCGTATTCATTTCCTATGTTACTGTATGTACTGCTGAGTATCTCTTTGGTAAATCTATTAAAATCAGTTTATTTCATTATTTAAAGTTCCAAGTGTTCATTAAAAATCTTGATTCTGATCTTAAATCATTATTTTAATCCTTATTTATTTACTTCATGAACAAAAACATGTTCCTGACTGCAATTGTTCACAAACGTCAACAGTTCGGTCTCAGTATCAAACTCCATAGTGAGGTTTATTCTGACCCGTGGTGTGTGTTAGAAGGCACTGATACAACTGATATTAGGATTTGTGATGATTAGAAACCCGTAAACTGAGGAATTAATGGAAGCTTGAATGATGAAATGACTCTCAAATATATAGAGAATCTGCTTGTCCGTCCAGCCAACATGGTCAACGTGCCATCACTCTCATTATAGCCCAACTTGATTTTGCAGATGGGTCAGCTATCGCCAACTACTGGCGAAATGTTGGTGTTGCAAAGCTTTAAGGTGGACCAGAAAACTACATAAGAAGCCCCGTTCAGTGATCAGTGAATAAATACCTGCTACTGAACGTCTTTCTATTGTGAAAAATAAACTCAACTGATGTTAGTACATCATATTAACTAACATTAACTATCAAACTAATCCAGCCTTCTGTCATATCGTCAACATCAGCAAGATCGGAGGCCTAGGTAAAAACTGGATAGTAGAGTCACAATACCATTTCCACATGACCAGAAGTCACAGGATTGGGACTAAACCACTGAGTGGACACTTCTTAGTGAGACTAATCAGCTTTGGTTCACTGGGGAGCCTAAAGACTGGACGATGGAGAAAGGTTACATAGTCTGATGAGTCCTGACTGACCCTGTTCCAGACTGATGGGAGCGTCTGGGTTAAGAAGGTTGAGCTTCACATGAAGTGATGCTCCCATCATGCATAGTGTCCACTGTACAAGCCTCTGGGGGGCAGTGTTATGATCTGGGGGGAGCTTCAGTTGGTCAGGTCTCAGCTCATGTGGTGATAAAATGAAGTCAGCTGACCACCTGAATGGACTAAATGACCAGTTTATCATATCAGTGGAGTTTTCTTCTGCGTTGGTGGACATGGCCACATTCCAGGATGACAGCGATTGAGTAAGAGTGGATCAGAGAACATGAGGAATCACATGAACTGGCCACCACAGAGTCCTGACCTTAGTCCCAGTGGAAGTCCTGGGTCTGGGATGTACTGGAGATGTTCCACTCTCATGTCATTAATAAAAGATTTTGTCTACAAATGAACGAAACTCTGGACGGAAACACATGTTGTGGTATTGCATAAGAAAACAATGCGCCAGTATTCTCACAGCAGCCTCATAATGAGGACCAGTAGACGTGTTGACTTGATTTAAGATGTTTTCATTGGACGCCAAGATGGGATTCCGTGCGGTGTAGATGCTAATGAGTACATCTGCAGCACTAACAGTAATACTGATCTTATAACCTCTTTCTAGGAAGCTTTTAGAAGCTCCTTGTATCTACACACCTTGTCCACTGACCATACAGGAGCTCCACTTACAGACTGTAGTTCATCTGATTCTCTGTATACTTTATTACTCTGTTCTTTAATGATCAAGACCCCCACAGGACCATCACAGAGTAGATACTATTAGAGAGGTGGGTCATTCTCAGATCTGCATTGACACTGGCGTAGTGGTGGTGTGTTAGTTAGTGTGTGTTGTGCTGGTGTGAGTGGATCAGACCCATCAGTGCTGCTGCTGCAGTGTTTAAACACTGTGTCCACTCACTGTCCACTCTATTAGACACTCCTACTACTTGCTGGTCCACTTTGTAGATGTAAAGTCAGAGACAGTAGCTCATCTGCTGCTGCACAGTTTGTGTTCCTCTAGTCCTTCATCAGTGGACACAGGACGCCGCCCACAGGACACTGCTGTCTGGATAGTTTTGGTTGAGACACTGATTGTTTAAACAACCACCCTAATAGTATCTGCTCTGTGGTGGTCCTGTGGGGGTCCTGATCATTAAAGAACAGAGTAATAAAGTATACAGAGAATCAGATGAACTACAGTCTGGACAGTGAGTGTAGAACTTCTTCACCATCTGGCAGGAAAGCCCTTAGAAGCAACCGGCGAGCCTCAAACCACTCAATGTTGAAACATGTCCTGCGGCGTCGGCGTACGATCCCTGCTGGGACGCTGCGAGAAGACAGCGAGGAGACAGTCCGTTTGCAGTGGACTCAGATGGACTCACGCTGGTGTCCTGTCTCGCTGCAGGTCTGCTCTTGCCTGCAGTAATGGACGGCCAAGGTTTTGTACAGCGTTGCATAAGTCAATTCCATACCCCAGACTGACCGGTGAGCGTGTTTCTGGACAAATCTGCTAAACGAAAGCAACCACTGACCGAAAGCTACTCTTTTATGAGTAGCACCAACAGAACCTCTAAATCAAACCACGTCAAAGATCTCCATGAAAAAAATCATCAGATCAGATTTCAGATCTGTGGTCCACATAGACATTAAGCTATGAATTTTTAAATATTGAGATAGAACAGCAGCTAAATATAAAATATATGGCAAGATGAACAGTCAGGACCCCCACAGGACCACCACAGAGCAGGTACTAGTGTGTGTTGTGCTGGGGCGAGTGGATCAGACACAGCAGTGCTGCTCCTGCTGGAGTGTTTAAACACCTCCTCAGTGTCTCTGCTGGACTGAGAATCATCCACCAACCAAAACTATCCCGACAGCAGTGTCCTGTGGGCGGCGTCCTGTGTCCACTGATGAAGAACTAGAGGAACACAAACTGTGCAGCAGCAGATGAGCTACTGTCTCTGACTTTACATCTACAAGGTGGACCAGCAAGTAGTAGGAGTGTCTAATAGAGTGGACAGTGAGTGGACACAATGTTTAAACACTCCAGCAGTGCTGAAAATGAGCCACCTCCCTAATAGTATCTGCTCTGTGGTGGTCCTGTGGGGGTCCTGATCATTAAAGAACAGAGTAATAAGGTATACAGAGGATCAGATGAACTACAGTCTGTAAGTGGAGCTCCTGTTTCTGTGTTGCTGTTCTGGGTGGTTGTTTGTTTCCCAGCGTTCTCCCATACGTACTATCTAAATATGTTCACCCTCGTAATGCTCACTGGATACAAACAAGGTTAATTGGTCCCCCAAACAGGCCCCGGGGGTTTGCACAGCTGGAGTAGGCTGGCAGCAGCTCACATCTGGACAAAACCAGTCCAGGAACACAGAGTAGAGCACAAAGTGGAGCTGAACAGTATTTTCAACATTGGCTTCGCCCACGACTAACATGATATCATAATAAATAAAATAAAATGATGTCTGGTTGTTATATCTTCCCTGTCTAAAGAAGAACATGTATCTCCAAAAACATATTTCACTTTCAATGTAAGTGATTGTCAGTGTAATATATATATATATATATATATATATATATATATATATATATATATATATATATATATATATATATATATATATATATATATTCTTAGGACGGCAAGTTTAAAAAAAAATTCTCATTTCTATAATATTATAAAGCCAGTTTCCAGCAAGGTTGGATCAAAAACGTGTATCAGCTCCACTGACCATATAGGAGTTCATCTGATTCTCTGTAAACTTTATCCATTATCTTCCGCTTTGTCCCGCTGATCGGGGTCACGAGTGGGCTGGAGCCAATGCCAGCATCTTCGCTTCTTTTAAACTATTAAAGCTAACTTGCTCTTGAGTTTCAGACCATAGATCGCTGACCAGATGTTCTCCTTCAAGATTTTCCTGCAAGAAGACACCAGAATTTACGGTTCTGTTCAGCTAAGCCTCTGCACACCATCGCACTACCACCGCCATGTTTCACTGTTGACATGATGATCTTATTGAGGAGCGCTGTGTTTGCTTTGTGTCTGATGTAACGGGATCTCTGTCATCCAAAGCGTTTATTCATGTCTATATATATATATATATATATATATATATATATATATATATATATATATATATATATATATATATATTTTTTTTTTTTTTTTTTTTTTTTTTTTTTTTTACATTAATATACATACATATATTAATATATACAAAAATATAGGAACACTTCCTTATATCTTCACTCACTGTCCACTGTATCAGCTCCACTGACCATACAGGGCCTCCACTCACTGTCCACTGTATCAGCTCCACTGATTATACAGGACCTCCACTCACTGTCCACTGTATCAGCTCCACTGACCATACAGGAGCTCCACTCACTGTCCACTGAATCAGCTCCACTGACCATACAGGACCTCCACTCACTGTCCACTGTATCAGCTCCACTGATCATACAGGACCTCCACTCACTGTCCACTGTATCAGCTCCACTGATCATACAGGACCTCCACTCACTGTCCACTGTATCAGCTCCACTGACCATACAGGAGCTCCACTTACAGACTGTAGTTCATCTGATTCTCTGTATACTTTATTACTCTGTTCTTTAATGATCAGGACCCCCACAGGACCACCACAGAGCAGATACTATTAGGGAGGTGGGTCATTCTCAGCACTGCAGTGATACTGACGTGGTGGTGGTGTGTTAGTGTAAAGTTAGTGTAATGTAAAGTCAGAGACAGTAGCTCATCTGCTGCTGCACAGTTTGTGTTCCCGCAGCAACATTGATGTGGTGGTGGTGTGTTAGTGTGTGTTGCGCTGGTATGAGTGGATCAGACACAGCATCCATTAAGCATGTGAAACAGTGAACGTTGCTGGTACTTACATAGAGACCAGGTTTGGCCTCAGAAGGCTGGATGTTTGCGTAGATGTTGTATACAGGAGGCAACGATGTACTGGTGAAGATCACGATGGCTGAAGCTTGAACAATCACACTCAGGATGGAATGTTCGCCCTGAAAAAAAGAAGTTAGTACAGATTAATTATTGGGAGCCATTTAGAGAAGGAACGACAGACCACTTGCACCTGGTAGAAGAGAAAAACATTTGTTTTTCTGTTTCAAATCGAATTTCTAACAAAAGAAATGAGGGGAACAGTGTTAGAGCCTGAAGCCCTATTCCAGCTGGATTAGTATTAATGGAGCCTAAGGTGTTCGATGAGTGATTACTGACGAACGAATCTGCAATGAGTCGTCTACATAGTAATGAGTCGTGTACATAGTAATGAGTCGTGTACATAGTAATGAGTCGTCTACATAGTAATGAGTCGTCTACATAGTAATGAGTCGTGTACATAGTAATGAGTCGTCTACATAGTAATGAGTCGTCTACATAGTAATGAGTCGTCTACATAGTTGTCTACATAGTAATGAGTCGTGTACATAGTAATGAGTCGTCTACATAGTAATGAGTCGTCTACATAGTTGTCTACATAGTAATTCCAGAGTCAGTCGCCTCCTGTATCTCTCCAAACTCCTAAATAATAACAGGCCTGAACATATGTCAGTATTTTGAGAGATTAAATATTTATAGTTAAATATTTTGAGAAAATGATACCCAAAGGCTTTAAAGTATTTATATGATCACTGTTTTAAAATACTCTGTCAAAGTTTTGAGTAAATTAGTCTTTATTTTGTGATATTAAATCAAATTCTTAGATACACTGCAGCAGAAACACAGCTTTCCATACAAAAGCAGTCAAAGATATGTTTGGTTATATGGCATACATATCATCTTATTTTTATATTGTCTTTTATTTTTATTTTTAATTATAAAAAATCTATAAAAAATTATTATAAAAAATACTTTTATTTTTATATTTTATTTTCCTCAACTTACAATATATTATTATACTTTATATATATATATATATATATATATATATATATATATATATATATATATATATATATATATATATATATATATATATATATTTTTTTTTTTTTTTTTTTTTTTTTTTTTTTGTTATCTTTATCTATTGGTGAATGGAGGAACAGCAAAGTAAGAATTTCATTGTACAGTCTGTTTCTGCTGTGCATATGGCAATAAAACTTTTGAATCTTATGATAAAAAAACAAGAATAGCAAGAATATGACTTCCATAATGCATTATAACATCTGTTCCTGAGCTGAAGGTTTAAAAGCCTTTATCTGATTAATAAGTGTATTTTCACCAAATCAGGAACATCATAGTTCCAGATTGCTTCATTACCTCCATTCAAACTCGCTTCTCCTGAAGAAAAGTTCCTATTGCTGAGAGAAGCTGCTTTACAGAGACCACTATATACATCTCTCTCTCTCTCTCTCTCTCTCTCTATATATATATATATATATATATATATATATATATATATATATATATATATATATATAAAGAGAGAGAGAGAGAGAGAGAGATGTATATAGTGGTCTCTGTAAAAAACTTTATCTCAAAAACTTTACTGGAGAGACCAAATACTTCCTTTACTTTTAATGTAAGTCAATGGAACCAGAAATCTTTTAATCTTTTAAAGCTATTTTGGAGCATTTCTATTGGCCCATTCATCATGAATTTTTTACACAATGTAAACCACAGCTGTTGTATTCAAACTATGTAAAAATATGAAAATAAACAAAAATGAAGGCTGCCATAATGGATCAAGGGCAAGTTTTTTTTCCAGTAGGAAGGTGCTGGTAGAGCTGAACAGTGTCTGAACAGATCTGAAGGTGTAGTTCATCACCAGGAACCGAGCACTAGACATGTTGTTCAATGTGGTTGTTGTTGTAACTTTCTGTGTTGATAACGTTTGAACCACAAGAGATATTACAAACCTGATTACATCAATAGATTTCTGAGACAGTTCTGATCTTCTTTGATCTGCTACAAGACCACCTTCCCATTGGAAAAACCAATAGGGCGGCGTTCAAGACATAGCATAAAAGATTGGCGCCCTCCCGTTACTTACTGGGGTATTCAGATACAGCATCTTCCTTTTCGTTACTAAAATAAAAGGGTGTGTGTATATATATATTTATAAATAAATAAATAAATAAATAAATAAATGAAGGAGCGTTTGCGGCGGTTCTAACTGAGTCCAGCAGATCAGGACAGCTGCGTCTTGAACAACACAAAGACACGTCACGACCCGAGCGAGAAAACAAAGGAGTCCTCGAGATGTGCCGGCTTGTTGTGGCGCAGATAAGCATCACGACTGGCCTCCTGCATTATGTTTACATGTCGGCCCCGGCAGCAGCGGCCCAGCTGCCGCAGTGACCGGCCTGAGTCTGAGGCCGGCCGGCCAGCTAGAAAATTCCCACAGGCCCTCTTCCTGCGATTAGGAAGAAAAGAAAATCAAGCAGCATAAACAGTGGGGGTCCTCCTGCGCGGGGTTGTTGTTTTGCGGGTGGGCTGGCAGACTGGCCGACGCGCTGCAGTGAGCAGCAGACTTAATCTTCACCAACACGCGGGCTAAGCCGCTCCCGCTCCGCCGGCCGGGACGCCGCGAAACCTGCTGCTGCTTCAGCGTGTGCAGCATTTCCCATCAGCAGCGCAGTGGGTGGTCAGCAGGACCACCACTCTGACACAGCGAGGCTACCGGCCCGTATGAGAGCCAGCGTTTCTCTACAGGACTCGTTTAAACAACCCGTGTGGAATGATAAACTGATTTTATAGCCGAGTAAGCTTCTCTACGCCTTTAACATCATAGCAGCAGCTAAAATCTATCAATATGCAGCATGTCAATCAATCAGTCAATCAATCAGTCAATCAATCTGCCATTGTTTAAATTAAGGGGGACCTCTCACTGATTGCTCTGCTTGGTTTGCTGTCACATAAACAAGACTTTAATTTCCACCTTTGTGTGAATAACAGTATTATTAAAGTATTATTCTGTATCTATTATAAATTATTCAGTATCTACTATGAATTATTCAGTATCTACTATAAATTATTCAGTATCTACTATAAATTATTCAGTATCTACTATAAATTATTCAGTATCTACTATGAATTATTCAGTATCTACTATAAATTATTCAGTATCTACTATGAATTATTCAGTATCTACTATAAATTATTCAGTATCTACTATAAATTATTCAGTATCTACTATGAATTATTCAGTATCTATTGTGAATTATTCAGTATCTATTGTGAATTATTCAGTATCTACTATTAATTATTTAATATCTACTATAAATTTTTTAGTATGTACTATAAATGATTCAGTATCTACTATGAATTATTCAGCATCTATTGTGAATTATTCAGTATCTATTGTGAATTATTCAGTATCTACTATTAATTATTTAATATCTACTATAAATTTTTTAGTATGTACTATAAATGATTCAGTATATACTATAAATTATTCAGTATCTACTATGAATTATTCAGAATATATTGTGAATTATTCAGTATCTACTACAAATTAATCAGTATATATTGTGAATTATTCAGTATCTATTGTGAATTATTCAGTATCTATTGTGAATTATTTAGTATATACTGTGAATTATTCAGTATCTTTTGTGAATGATTGAGTATCTACTATGAATTATTTAGTATCTAGTGTGAATTATTCAGTATCTACTATAAATTATTCAGTATCTATTGTGAATTATTTAGTATCTATTGTAAATTATTCAGTATCTGGTGTAACGTATTCAGTAACTACTATAAATTATTTAGTATTTACTATAAATTATTTAGTAACTTCTCTAAATTATTCTGTATCTACTTTAAAATATTCAGTATCTAATTTAAATTATTTAGAAGCCATTCAGATTATTGTATATTTACAATGGATTATTGATTATTAGCTATTAATTATTCAGTATCAGCTTTGAAACTCGTGTGTTAGTTCTGATGTTAGTCCACATACGGACCCTTAGAGTTTAAGACGTCAAGTTCACACTGTGTACATAGTAATGACGTCTCAGAGCTTTAGAACTACAACCAGACCATCTACACATCACACATCTCACTCCACCCAGCCTCCTGAATCAGCCTCCACACTGACACCACTCCGGCCAGGTGGGGCTGCAGGAGAGGAGCTTCTGATGAAGTGGACGAGGCTGTGAGGACACTGTTAATGTCCAGAACACTTCAGTGCAGTTTCACACAAAGGGAGAACATCACTGGGCACGCTGCCACACAGGACTCATACACAGGAGCCCCGTCCACAGGAGAGCCATGAGGCAGCAAACCAGACCATTGACCTTCAGCCACCACCACCATCATCATCATCATCATCGCTCAGGTGTGATCAGTCACACAGCCGCCGTAGCCTCTCTGGAGGTAATCTAAGGGGATAGGGCACTTTGTGGAGTAGCAGGCTGTACTTTAATATGAGTTATTTAATTAATTTAATGATTTCTTTATTTATTTATTTCTGACTGGTAGCTCATTAAGGGAAGTGGGTAGAGTGTGAATCCAGGTGTGTTTGTGAGCTGGAGAGTAAATGAGAGTAATAACTCGATGCAGGAGAAGATCACAGAAGAGGTCCTGACTGTCTCCGCGGTGAGGATTTGGGAGTGTGGTGTATCTGTTACAGCAGCACCTCTGGCTGCAGTCACACGTCTTCATTATCCCTGTTCAGCATCACGGAAGGCCGGAATGTTCTTGTTTAGCAGTAAGTGTTCCGGTGGGTTCTGACTGAGGATCAAAGACGGTGGTCTGAAGGAGCAGACGCTGCAGGCGTCTTATATATATATATATATATTATATATATATATATATATATATATATATATATAATTACAAAATTAATGCATAAAAAAGGTAAAACTTTGAGTTGCCCAGGTGGTTGTTAGGCTGCTGCTATCATATCCACAGTGGTTGCTAATGTGTTGCCAGTCAACTGGTATGATGTTTACAGTGGTTATTAAGGTGTTGCCATGGTACACCATGGTTAGGTGTTTCATTGTTATTCCAGGTGGGTGTTAAGGTGTTGCTAGGCTGTTGCTATGGTACACACATCAGTTGCTAAGGTGTTGATAGGCTGTTGCTTGTTGCTGTGGTACACACAGCAATTGCTAGGCCATTTATGTGGTATCACTGATGGTTGCTAAGGTGTTGTTAGGCTGTTGCTATGGTATCTCTGCTAGTTGCTACGGTGTTGCTAGGCCATCGAAATGGTATCCACAGTGCTTGCTAAGGTTTTGCTAAGCTGTATCCCAGGTGGTATTTATGATGATTTTAGCCCATTGCTTTTGCATCCCAGGTAGTTGCTAGGCTGTTGCTGTTACACACACCAGCTGCTAAGGTGTTACTAGGACCATCTTGCTGTGGTATCCCTGCTTGCTGCTGTGGTGTTACTAGGCCATCTTTATAGTATCCACAGTGGTTACTAAGTATTTGCTAAGCTATCCCAGGTAGTACTAATGGTGAATCAAGGCCTTTGCTTTTGTATCCCATGTGGTTGCTAAGGTGCTGCTAGGCTGTTGCTATATTATCCCATATTGTTGTTAAGGTTTGTTATGCTATTTTTATGGTATTACAGGTGGCTGCTAAGATGTTTCTGGGCCGTTGCTATGGTATCCCTGTTGGTTGCTAAGGTGTTCCTGGTGGTTGCTCTGATGCTAGGCCATTGCTATGGTATACCTGGTGGTCAGTAAGGTGTTCCTGGTGGTTGCTACGATGCTGCTAGGTCATTGCTATGTTATCCCTGGTAGTCCTCAAAGTGTTTCTGGTGGTTGCTAAGGTGCTGCTAGGCCATTGCTATGGTATACTTGGTAGTCCTCAAAGTGTTTCTGGTGGTTGCTAAGGTGCTGCTAAGCCATTGCTATGGTATCCCTGGAAGTCGTCAAAGTGTTTCTGGTGGTTGCTACGATGCTGCTAGGTCATTGCTATGTTATCCCTGGTAGTCCTCAAAGTGTTTCTGGTGGTTGCTAAGGTGCTGCTAGGCCATTGCTATGGTATACTTGGTAGTCCTCAAAGTGTTTCTGGTGGTTGCTAAGGTGCTGCTAAGCCATTGCTATGGTATCCCTGGAAGTCGTCAAAGTGTTTCTGGTGGTTGCTACGATGCTGCTAGGTCATTGCTATGTTATCCCTGGTAGTCCTCAAAGTGTTTCTGGTGGTTGCTAAGGTGCTGCTAGGCCATTGCTATGGTATACTTGGTAGTCCTCAAAGTGTTTCTGGTGGTTGCTAAGGTGCTGCTAGGCCATTGCTATTGTATCCCTGGTAGTCGTCAAAGTGTTTCTGGTGGTTGCTAAGGTGTTGCTAGGTCATTGGGAACCCCAGATTTACAGCATAAAATTTACCAACATGTATTAATTATTGAAAGATATTTAACAGTACAATTAGAAAACAAAGTCATATCGCCCCCTACACTTCCTGTAGTGTATTACAGTCTTTCCTAATGACTGTGTGGCTCATATGAACGTTATAGAGCTCTTAGTTTTTTGTTTCTTTTTTAATATATGATTCATTAACAACACTGATCTTCTGTGCAGAGATGATTTAAGGGTGCTAATTGTTCTAGCAGCACCTCAGGCTGCAGCAATATGTCATCATTATCACTTCATTGTAACACAGAAGGCTGGAAAGTGTAAATTAAAAACTTTAACAACGTCTAAAGCATCTTCCAGCAGGAGCCTGACTACAGAAACTCATTCGCTCTCTGAGAAACTGTAGCAGACGAGCTCATCACAATACCTGTTAGTTATTCTATCTCAGCTCTGTGTTGTTCAGTCCTACTTTTCATTATGTGTTTGTAATAACTGTGTAGTTACACATGAACAACACAATGTAACTAGTAGTGATGTAGCCACTGTTACAGACAGACTACAGCAGTACAGCTTAGGTTATTACATATACATATCAGTTTCTGCCTCATGTAATTACATAACACTGTCTTGATAGTTCAACCTAGATGTTTCTAATAAAGTGGCCAGTTAGTGGAAGCACAAGGTTGGTGTTTCTCATAAAATGATCAATGAGTGGAAGCAAAAGGTGTTTCTAATAAAGTGGCCAGTTAGTGTAAGCAGAAGCTGGGTGTTTTTAGTAGACCGGCCAGTTAGTTGAAGTACATGGTGGGTGTTTCTAATAAAGTGGCCAGTTAGTGGAAGCACAAGGTGGGTGTTTCTAATAAAGTGGCCAGTTAGTGGAAGCAGAAGGTAGGTGTTTCAAATAAAATGGCCAGTTAGTGGAAGCAGAAGGTGGGTGTTTCAAATAAAGTGGCCATTGAGTGGAACTAAAAATGTAGGTGTTTCTAATAAAATGGCCAGTTAGTGGAAGCAGAAGGTGGGTGTTTCAAATAAAGTGGCCATTGAGTGGAACTAAAAATGTAGGTGTTTCTAATAAAGTGGCCAGTTAGTGGAAGTACAAGGTGGGTGTTTCTAATAAAATGATCAATGAGTGGAAGCAAAAGGTGTTTCTAATAAAGTGGCCAGTTAATGGAAGTACAATGTAGGTGTTTCTAATAAAGTGGCCAGTTAGTGGAAGCAAAAGGTGGGTGTTTCTAATAAAGTGGCCAGTGAGTGGGAGTAGAAGGTGGGTGTTTCTAATAAAATGGCCAGTTAGTGGAAGCACAACGTGTGTTTCTAATAAAATGATCAATGAGTGGAAGCAAAAGATGTTTCTAATAAAGTGGCCAGTTAAAGGAAGTACAATGTAGGTGTTTCTAATAAAGTGGCCAGTTAGTGGAAGCACAAGGTGGCTGTTTCTAATAAAGTGGCCAGTTAGTGGAAATAAAATGTAGGTATTTCCAATAAAGTGGCCATGGAAATGAAATAAATGGGTCTCTGACTCCTGTACAGCCCTGTCGCTCCCAAACAGCTTTCACACACGAAACATAAACCCTCCCAGCTGTGTTTAGGTAGTGTAACAAGGAGCAGAAGCATCCAGCTTCCAGCATCCAGCATCCAGCTTCCAGCATCCAGCTTCCAGCATCCAGCATCCAGCATCCAGCTTCCAGCATCCAGCATCCAGCTTCCAGCTTCCAGCATCCAGCTTCCAGCATCCAGCTTCCAGCATCCAGCTCCAGCATCCAGCATCCAGCTTCCAGCATCCAGCATCCAGCTTTCAGCATCCAGCTTTCAGCATCCAGCTTCCAGCATCCAGCTCCAGCATCCAGCTTCCAGCATCCAGCTTCCAGCATCCAGCTTCCAGCTTCCAGCATCCAGCTTCCAGCTTCCAGCTTCCAGCATCCAGCTTCCAGCATCCAGCTTCCAGCATCCAGTATCCAGCTTTCAGCATCCAGCTTTCAGCATCCAGCTTCCAGCTCCAGCATCCAGCACTGAGCAAGCAGCTTCAGATACGCAGCCACTGCTGCAATGATGACTGTCGGAGCATAACTCAGTGAGCCATTCCGCATCCAGCAATCCAATCTAACAGCTCAATTTCTTCAAGAACACTCGCTAGATAATCCCACAGCCAGACAACAAGAGCAGAGGGGGCTTTGGTGTCACTCTCCCGCGGCGAAGCCATCCGCGAGAGCCGAGCGCAGCCGAGTTCTCTTATATAACGGCACATCGGCGCAATGGGAGAGCGAGAGGTATGAATTTTTCATGGAAGAATAAGCACAGCTTCGGTTCACTCTCCACAACGCCAGGAGAAGGTGTGATGAGATGAGAGGAGAGAATGGAGGGGTGGGGTGTGGTGGTGGGGGGGGTCTTAAGCATTATAATATTGTTTCTGAATCCACTGAAGCTCGGGCTGGCTTTTCAGAGATAGAAGGCGGGCCTCTTCTGTTTGACTGAACCTTAAGCCTCTTATCTGGACAGGTTCCTTTACCTGCTGTCTATACTGCAGGCCTGCTCTACCCTCACTGGACACTTTAATGGACACACCTCTCCTTGTGGCTCCACCTGGTGGTTACAGACTGGTGAGGTGTTTCTAATGAAGTGGCTAATTAATGAAAGGACAAGCTAGGTGTTTCTAATAAAGTGGCCAGTTAGTGGAAGTAGAAGGTTGGTGTTTCCGGTATAGTGGCCAGCAAGAGAAGCACAAGACGGGTGTTTCCAATAAAGTGGCCAGTGAATGGAAGCAGAAGGTGGGTGTTTCTAATAAAGTGGCCAGTGAAAGGAAGCAGAAGGTGGGTGTTTCTAATAAAGTGGCCAGTGAAAGGAAGCAGAAGGCAGGTGTTTCCAATAAAGTGGCCAGTGAGTGGAAGTAGAGGGTAGCTGTTTCCAGTAAAGTGGCCAGTGAGTAGAAGCGTAACATAGGTGTTTCCAATAAAGCGGCCAGTCTGTGGAAGCACCAAAAGAGTGGTCAGTTACTGGAACCAAAATGTAGGTGCCAGCAAGTGGAAGCATAGCGTAGGTGTTTCCATTAAAGTGGCCAGTGAGTAGAAGTAAAAGGTAGATGTTTCCAGTAAAGTGGCCACCGAGAGGAAGCATAATGAAGGTGTTTCCAATAAAGTGGACCCTTAGGGGAAGCATAATGAAGGTGTTTTCAATAAAGTGGCCAGTTTGTGGAAGCATAAGGTCAGTGTTTCCAATAAAGTGGCCACTGGCTGCAGTGTAGTGACGGTTGGGAAGGTCTACAGTACTTATTCATTATGAACGTGGCAGAGACATTAGCTGGTGCCTGTGTGTCCATCTGGACCGAATCGAATGAAGACCATTCCAGCTTCGGAGACTGCGGGGGTGGTGGGGAGGGAGATGGGGGGGAGGTGGGGGAGTGGAGGGGTGGATGAGACTTCATCCTGCCAAATCCACTCCTAATCTCTGCTAACCACAATGTAAACACTCCCACCTGGAAGACTCGGCTGTAATATTTCAGGACCCCGGCCAGGGCAGGATTTCACACGAATCTCCCTCCAAATATTTGTCCGCCCCGGGTAGAGAACAAATTACTCGCGCTAGGAGTGAAATTAAATTAATATCGGATGAAATATGCATTAGCCGTGATGAGAGCTAGTCCGTGCGTGCTAATGCGACACGCCGCAGGTGAGGAAGAGGAACAGCTGTACATAGAAAAATACTAATTAACTGTAAGAATTAAACATTATTACCAGAACATCCTAAAATATTATATATTAATTACTGCATCTGATATTTCTCATCACTGCAGTCTGTGCTGGACTGTCTGATCTATTCTGGACTGTCTCACCTGTGCTGAACTGTCTTTATCTATGCTGAACTGGGCCATCTGATCTGTGCTGATCTATGCTGCACTGTCTGATCTCTGTTGCGCTGTCTGATCTGAACTGATCTGTCTTATGAAAGCTGCACAATTAGTTCTATGCTGCACTGACTGATCTGTGCTCATCTGTCTGATCAATGCTGATCCGTCTGATCTGTGCTCATCTGTCTGATGTATGCTGAACTGCCTGATCTGTACTGATGTCTGATCTTTGCTGCACTGACAGACCTGTGCTGATCTGTCTGATCTATGCTGCACTGACAGATCTGTGCTGATCTGTCTGATCTATGCTGCACTGTCTAATTTGTGCTGCATTTTCTGATCTTTGCTGCACTGACAAATCTGTGCTGATCTATCTGATCTATGCTGTACTGTCTGATCTGTGTTGGCCTGTCTGATCTATGCTGCACTGTCTAATTTGTGCTGCACTTACTGATCTATGCTGCACTGTCTAATTTGTGCTGCACTTACTGATCCTTGCTGCCCTGATTGATCTGTCTAATCTATGTGGGACTGTCTGATTTGTGCTGGGCTGTCTGATCCGTTATTTCTTATTAATTGATTAATTAACATGTTATTAAGTGATCAAGCACAGAGCTAGTCCTGTTTCTTATTCTGGCCTGCTGCTGCACTCTGCTGAGCTCTGAAATCTTAATAATCAACTGAACTCGTTTAATGATCTAATTAAGACAGACTGTCTGATTCTCTTTCTTTTTTCCGACTGATTAATCCTCCCTTCTGTCCTGCTTGCTGTCTCTCCTCTCTGTTGGGTCTGAGGAGGAGCAGGCTGGCGGGGAGTGAAGGGGAGGCCTTTTACATTACATTGATCGCGCTGCTGCTGGCTGGTGTGCGCTGGAGCCCACCGCTGAGCTAATAAAGCCTCGCCGCACGCGGTCAGCCCCACAGCGCCACACGCTCCACACACGCTCTGCCCCCCACACGCTCTGCCCCCCCACACGCTCTGCCCCCTCACACGCTCTGCCCCCCCACACGCTCTGCCCCCCCACACGCTCTGCCCCCTCACACGCACACAAACACAGCAACAACTGGGGGGGTTTGCCATCAACAGGTGGTTAGAAACGCTGGCTGTGGCAACATGTGGGAGGTAGGAGCAGCAGATGCTGCGGGAGAGTGAGTTCTGTCAGCTGACGTACACACAGTAACGACACACACCTGAACTGGAACATCAAAGACCTTCAGTGGTGACTCAGTCCATACGGTGGATATACAGTTCATAAGGTTTATTACCAGCAGGTCTTCAATCTGATTTCAGTGCAAAAACATTCAGCAAAGGCAACATTTGGTCCGATCTGTCTTAGACTATCTGATCTGTGCAGTACTTTCTGATCTATGCTGTACTTTCTGACCTGTGCTCTCCTGTCTGATCTGTGCTGTACTTTCTGATGTGTTCTCCTGTCTGATCTGTGCTGTACTTTCTGATGTGTTCTACTGTCTGATCTGTGCTGTACTTTCTGGTGTGTTCTACTGTCTGATCTGTGCTGTACTTTCTGTATGTTCTACTGTCTGATCTGTGCTGTACTTTCTGGTGTGTTCTACTGTCTGATCTGTGCTGTACTTTCTGATCTGTGCTCTACTGTCTGATCTGTGCTGTACGTTCTGATCTGTGCTCTACTGTCTGATCTGTGCTGTACTTTCTGATCTGTGCTGTACTGTCTGATCTGTGCTCTACTGTCTGATCTGTGCTGTACTTTCTGATATGTGCTGTACTTTCTGATCTGTGCTGTACTTTCTGATCTGTGCTGGCCTGTCTGATTTATGCTGCACTGTCTAATTTGTGCTGCATTTTCTGGTCTTTGCTGCACTGACAGACCTGATCTGTCTGATATTTGCTGCACTGACAGACCTGTGCTGATCTGTCTGATCTATGCTGCACTGTCTGATCTGTGTTGGCCTGTCTGATCTATGCTGCACTGTCTAATTTGTGCTGCATTAAACTGCCTGATCTGTGTTCAATTGTCTGATCTGTGCTGTGTTTTCTGATCTGTACAGGACTGTCTGATCTGTGCTCAACTGTCTGATCTGTGCTGTACTTTCTGATCTGAGCTGAATTGCCTGATCTGTGTTATCCTATCTGATCAATGTTGGACTATCTGATCTGTGCTGGGCTGTCTGATCTGTGCTGGACCATTTGATCTGTGATGCACTTTCTGATCTGTGGTGGACTGTCTGGTCTGTGCTGTACTTTCTGATCTGTGCTGAACTGCCTGATCTGTGCTGAACTGCCTGATCTGTGCTATACTATGTGATTTGTGTTGGTCTTTTTGATCTGTGCTGGACTGCCTGATCTGTGCTGGACTGTCTGATCTGTGCTGTACTTTCTGATCTGAGCTGAATTGCCTGATCTGTGTTATCCTATCTGATCAATGTTGGACTATCTGATCTGTGCTGGACTGCTTGATCTGTGTTGGACTGTCTGACATGTGTTGTACTTTCTGATCTGTGCTGCACTTTCTGATTTGTGTTGGACTGTCTGATCTGTGCTGGACTGTCTGATCTGTGTTGGACTGTCTGATCTGTGTTGGACTGTCTGACATGTGTTGTACTTTCTGATCTGTGCTGCACTTTCTGATTTGTGTTGGACTGTCTGATCTGTGCTGGAATGTCTGATCTGTGCTGGACTGTTTGATCTGTGCTGCACTTTCTGATTTGTGTTGGACTGTTTGATCTGTGCTGGACTGCCTGATCTGTGCTATACTATGTTATTTGTGTTGGACTGTTTGATCTGTGCTGGATTGTCTGATCTGTGCTGGACTGTCTGATCTGTGCTGGACTGTAAATGAGGGCTGCTCGGTTCAGTGTCTGGTCAAATTGTCTCCAAGGCCCCCCGTTTTTTGATAGCCAGCATTCTGTTATATTTCGGACTGCCGGTCTGACCGGTCTGTGAGTGCTCACCGTTATCTCTGAGCTGGAGGCCGGCCTACGTTTAATTAGTCTCGCAGGAGGCGGGCTGTCAGACGATCCTCGGAGGACAAAGCCCGAAATAAAAAACACACTCGTTTATATATTTATAAATAAACCACACACGCACTAGAGGCAGCTTTTAATTTCCCTGTTTGATCAGAAAACACTTCTCCTGCATGAAGAGGAGCACAAAGAGGAGATGAGCTGGAGGTGCAGGACACGTCCGTTCAGCCTGTAGTGAATTACTGAGCTATTACAGCAGGAAGTGTGTCAGTGTGGAATCACTGCTAATTAGACAGACTTTTAATGAGCACTAGTGAGAGTGATGCTGGATTTGGAACAGCTCCAGATATCACCACTTACTGGCGGGAAAATCCATCCATCCATCATCTTCCACTTTATCCACTAGTCGAGATCACAGGGGGCTGGAGCCAATCCCAGCGCCCCAGCGTCATCGGGCAAAGCCGTGTTTGGACTGTCTGATCTGTGCTGTACTTTTTGATCTATGCTGGACTGTCTGATCTGTGCTGGACTGTCTGGTCTGTGCCATACTTTCTGATCTGTGCTGTACTTTCTGATCTGTGCTTGTACCTTCTGATCTGCACTGGACTGTCTGATCCGCCCTGTACTGTCTGATCTATGCTGGACTGTCTGATCTGTGTTTAACTGTCTGATCAGCGCTGTAGTGTCTGATCTGTGCTGTACTTCCTGATCTGTGCTGGACTGTCTGATCTGTGTTTGACTGTCTGATCAGCGCTGTAGTGTCTGATCTGTGCTGGACTGTCTGATCTGTGCTGTACTTTCTGATCTGTGTTGGAGTGTGTGATCTGTGCTGTACTTTCTGATCTGTGCTGTACTTTCTGATCTGTGCTGTACTTTGTGATCTGTGCTGGACTGTCTGATCAGCACTGTACTGTCTGATCTGTGTTGAACTGTGTAATCTGTGCTGTACTTTCTGATCTGTGCTGTACTTTTTGATCTATGCTGGACTGTCTGATCTGTGCTGGACTGTCTGGTCTGTGCCATACTTTCTGATCTGTGCTGTACTTTCTGATCTGTGCTTGTACCTTCTGATCTGCACTGGACTGTCTGATCCGCCCTGTACTGTCTGATCTATGCTGGACTGTCTGATCTGTGTTTAACTGTCTGATCAGCACTGTAGTGTCTGATCTGTGCTGTACTTCCTGATCTGTGCTGGACTGTCTGATCTGTGTTTGACTGTCTGATCAGCGCTGTAGTGTCTGATCTGTGCTGGACTGTCTGATCTGTGCTGTACTTTCTGATCTGTGTTGGAGTGTGTGATCTGTGCTGTACTTTCTGATCTGTGCTGTACTTTCTGATCTGTGCTGTACTTTGTGATCTGTGCTAGACTGTCTGATCCGCCCTGTACTGTCTGATCTGCGTTGGACTGCGTGATCTGTGCTGTACTTTCTGATCTGTGATGTACTTTCTGATCTGTGCTGGACTGTCTGAGTTGTGCTTTACTTTCTGATCTGTGCTGGACTGTCTGATCAGCACTGTACTGTCTGATCTGTGTTGGACTGTGTAATCTGTGCTGTACTTTCTGATCTGTGCTGTACTTTCTGATCTGTGTTGGACTGTGTAATCTGTGCTGTACTTTCTGATCTGTGCTGGACTGTCTGATCTGTGCTGGACTTTATGATCTATGCTAGACTGCTTGATCTGTGCTGTACTTTCTGATCTGTGCTGGACTGTCTGATCTGTGCTGGACTTTATGATCTATGCTGGGCTGCTTGATCTGTGCTGTACTTTCTGATCTGTGCTGGACTGTCTGATCTGTGTTGGACTGTCTGACCTGTGTGATTTAATTAGTCGACTGATTCGGACTGACCACACTAGTCAAACGAACTGGACTTTGGGGGTCGTACATGCTCGGGCACAGTACGGACCACCCGGTGTGAATATGATATGATTAAATCAGAGAAATTCTATTTTTCTGCTGAGACTGTTACAGTCCTGATGAAAGCAGCGCTGGACGCCCGGTTAGTTTACTGATTAATAAAGTTGTTGGCTTCTATATTTAAGTCCACCCTCAGAAGGACAATCTGGAGTGGACGGAAACGGGCAAAGAGGAAAGGACGAAAATCGAGTGGGCCTTGACGTTGTTTACAGAAAACAGCAGGGCCTACCTGGCCCGGCCCGACTCTACCTCACTCCACTCGCCTCAAACAATGCACCTCCTCGCGCCGGAGCAGTCGCCCGGGCTATTTTTGTTGCTGGGCTTTCAAGATACAATTGTTTTCCTTTTGCACATTTTTTTCTTTTTTTTTTTTTCAAAAGCACTTCTTTTTTTTTTTCAAGGTTTTGCTGATGCATAACGGTTTCCCGTTATTCTTTGGTTCTCCCCCCTCTAACCCAGGTCGGCTCCACTGTTCCAGTCTAGGCTCGCTGCCAGAGTGTGACATCAATGGAGGCTGGACGCGCCGCCCTTTGAGCCCAGTCTAGCCCTAGACCTCTTCCTCTCTGGCCCATAGCAACCAAACAACGTACACAAGCAGCGGCTAACTTTCTCTCGCTCTCTCACGCTCTCTCTCTCTCTCTCTCTCTCTCTCTCTCTCTCTCACTCTCTCTCTCTCTCTCGCTCTCTCACGCTCTCTCTTTCTCTCTCTCTCTCTCTCTCTCACTCTCTCTCTCTCTCTCTCTCTCTCACTCTCTCTCTCTCTCTCGCTCTCTCACACTCTCTCTCTCTCTCTCTCTCTCTCTCTCTCTCTCTCTCTCTCTCTCTCTCTGCACTAAACAATGCTGTTGCTTCCTCCCGCGCTCTCCAAACATGCCCCATCAGTTTTTGTTTAGGGCTCGTGTTTACGCTGCCCATCAGCATCCGCATTACGTACAAACCCGGCTTATTCTAGAAAACAAACAACACATTCACATATCCCTGGCAATTCAGGCTTCGGAGGTTTAGCCCCGCCCACTCGCACTGAAGTTATAAGCAGTGTTTTAGACTGGACTGCTTTTTTAATGAGGTGCAATAGCAATGGACTATCAACTTCTTAGCAACCACCTGGGATATCTTAGCAATGGACTGGCAACTTCTTAGCAACCACCTGGGATACCGCAGCAATGGACTGGCAACTTCTTAGTAACCACCTGATGCATTATAGCAATAATGGCCTAGCAACCTATTAGCAACCACCTGAGGCACCATAGCAATGGTCTAGCAACGTGTTAGTTACCACCTGGGATACCGCAGTAATGGACTAGCAACATGTTAGCAACCACCTGGGATACCGCAGTAATGGACTGGCAACTTTTTAGCTATCGCCTGGGATACCTTAGCAATGGACTGGCAACTTCTTAGCAACCACCTGGGATACCGCAGCAATGGACTGGCAACTTCTTAGTAAGCACCTGAGGCATTATAGCAATAATGTCCTAGCAACCTCTTAGCAACCACCCGAGGCACCATAGCAATGGTCTAGCAATGTGTTAGCAACCACCTGGGATACTGCAGCAATAGACTAACAACTAATAAGTAACCACCAGAGGCATTATAGCAATAATGGCCTAGCAACCTCTTAGCAACCACCTGAGGCACCATAGCAATGGTCTAGCAATGTGTTAGCAACCACATGGATTATCATAGCCGAGGTCTAGCGACACCTTAGTAACAACCTGGAAAACCATACTAATGACTGAGCATCAGCTTAGCAACTACCTGAAATACTGTAGCAATAGGCAAGCAACACTTTAGCAACCACCTGAAATACCATAGCCATGGCCTAGCAACTTCTTAGCAACCACCTGGGATATCATAGTCAAGGCCTATCAACAGCTTAGTAACAACCTAGAAACCCATACTAATGGTTGAGCATCACCTTAGCGACCTCCTGAGATACCGTAGCAAAGGGCTACCAACACTTTGGCAACCACCTGGAATACCACTGCATTGCAACACCTTAGCTACCAACAGGGATATTAAAGTAAGGGCCTAGCAACTTCTTAGCAGCCACCTGGGATACCATAGCAATGGACTAGCAATTTCTTAGCAATCACCTGGGATACTATAGCCATGGCCTAGCAACCCCTTTAGCAACCACCAGGATAAATCACACTAATGGCTGAGCATCACCTTAGCGACCACCTGAAAGACCATAGCAATGGACTATACTTTAGCAACCACCTGGAATACCACTCAATTGGCTTACAGCAACACCTTTTACAGCATTTTAGCAGAAAGTTTCTTCACCAACTTCCTCCTAGTTATTTTTTTTTTTTATTTTTTTTTTTATACAGTTGTAGCAGAAGGTTTCTTCACAAACTTCTGTCTAGTTATTATTATTATTATTATTATTATTATTATTATTATTATTATTATTATTATTATTATTTTATACAGTTGTAGCAGAAGGTTTCTTCTCAAACTTCCTTCTAGTTATTATTATTATTATTATTATTATTATTATTATTATTATTATTATTATTATTATTATATACAGTTGTAGCAGAAGGTGTCTTCACAAACTTCCTTCTAGTTATTATTATTATTATTATTATTATTATTATTATTATTATTATTATTATTATTATTATTATTATATACAGTTGTAGCAGAAGGTGTCTTTGTAAACTTCCGTCTAGTTATTATTATTATTATTATTATTATTATTATTATTATTATTATTATTATTATTATTATTATTATTATTATTATTATCTTCTCCGCACTGTGTAGAATTCCTCACGACCTTTCTCCGGCTTTCCACACACTTCCACAGTCACTGGGGAACAGGATACGCGTGATCTCTGGAATGCCCACAGCTTCTGTTTTTTTTTTTCACTCCACGAGCCAAACCCTTTTGTGCTCCTGCAGCGTTTTCAGGTTTTTAATCTGGTGCTCAGCGTCCACTGCCAGCCTGCTCTCTGCTAACACAGGTTCAAGCTGTGTTTGCTCTGTTTCAGTGGACAGAGCCGCGCAGGCTGGTAGTCGGGGCTGTTTGTCTGATCAGCGCTGACCTGCGACAGCATCTCACACCACTTGCACATCTATTGATAGATTAAGATCATGAGGTCCACCTATCGCCTCATTTTAAAGGGCCCATATCATCAAAAACCTTTTTTTTTAATTAAAGGAGTAATATGTAAACATTGTGAAATGTGTTGTTTGCTTCTCAGTCCTTACACATCAGCACATCAGACACACGACAGCCAATGAGAGGAGAGACTATTTGCATATTATCTTACAGTCACAGTAAATAAAACAGCAACATATGGGACGGAGCTGACAGGTTTATTAGCAACTATCTGCAAAACCAAAGCAACAGCCTGGCGACATGTTAGCAACCATCTATGACACAATACCAATACCACCTGGGATACCATAGCAACAGCCCTTGCAATATCAAAGCAATGGACTGGCAACTTTTTTGCAACTACCAGGAACACCATAGCAATGGACTAGCAACATCTTAGCAACCACCTGGGATACCATAGCAACAGCCCTTGCAATATCAAAGCAATGGACTAGAAACTTTTTTGCAACTACCTGGAACACTATAGCAATGGACTAGGAACATCTTAGCAACCACCTGGGACACCATAGCAATGGCAGCATGATAGCAATGGACTTGAAACTTCTTAGCAACGGCCTGGGACATTATAGCTATAGTGACCTAGTAACGTCTTAGCAACTACCTAGGACACCATAGCAATGATGGCCTAGCAACTTTATAGCAACTACCTGGGACTCCATACAATGATGGACCAGCAACTTCTAAGCAACCACCTGGGAAACCATAGCAGTAATGTAGCCATTATATAAAGTGAATAAACTCTAAAATAATCAGCAGCAACTTTTTAAAAACTTTCTTAGCTTTTTTTCACAAACTTCCTTGTAGATGTTATTATTATTATAATTATTATGATATACATTTGTGGGCGGAGCCTAACAGGCTATAGGCTACTAATTCTCCTTAGGGGGGTGTTTTTCTGCTTTATACTGACTTTCAGGATAATTTGGTACCACATAAACATTGTAGGTGTTCGTAAGCGGCAAGACTAAATGTAGCATATGGGCCCTTTAAATAAAGAGATGGGCCCTTTAAGTGAACAGAAAGTGTCAATTAGCAGGATTTTAAAGAGGAAAGTGTTTACAGGGTCACAGCGGCTACTTCTGTCCACCGTCTGTGTTTGTGATCAGTTAAAGACACCAGCGTATGTGCTGTGGTTCCCCACGGAGACGCGCCTCCCTCTCTCGCCCGCCCACAGTAACCTGAATCACCTCAGGGAGCCGTTTCTCACTCAGCTACGTCCGGCAGGCGCTGGGGCTCACAGCGCCGGTCAGTCGAGATGTCCCGAGTGTTTGCACTGGGCCACATGGGACAGCCAACACGGCTGGTCATCTGGTATCAATCTAACTCTCTGAGAGAGCTCTGAGAAAACAAAGTCTGCCCCTCAGGAACGGCACAGTCTAAGCAAACAATCGCAGAGACAGTTTGTTTAGAAACCCGGACCGCCGGTATATGACTGGTGGGAATTCCGTGAAGCGTCGCGATAAAGAGGCTCAGAATAGCAAAGCCAGGATCCGCTGCACTCGGAGTGGGTTGTGGTGTGAAATGGTTCGGATGTACTTTACAGTAGGGGTGATGGAAACATTACTGTGAGAAGTTGATTGAGTGTTAGTGAGGTCACATACTGATGGAACATTGCTGTGAGAAGTTGATTGAGTATTAGTGAGATCACATACTGATGGAACATTGCTGTGAAAAGTTGATTGAATGTTAGTAAAGTCAGGTACTGATGTTCGAACATAGCTGTGAGGATTCGATTGAGTGTTAGTGAGGTCAGGTACTGATGTTGGAACATAGCTGTGAGGATTCGATTGAGTGTTAGTGAGGTCAGGTACTGGTGTTGGAACATAGCTGTGAGGATTTGATTGAGTGTTAGTGAGGTCAGGTACTGATGTTGGAACATAGCGGTGTAATTTGATTGAGTGTTAGTGAGGTCAGGTACTGATAGTGAACACTGCGGTGAGGATTTGATTGAGTGTTAATGAGGTCAGGTACTGATTTTGGAACATTGTTGTGAGGATTTGATTGGGTATTAGTGAGGTCAGGTACTGATAGTGAACACTGCGGTGAGGATTTGATTGAGCGTTAGTGAGGTCAGGTACTGATTTTGGAACATTGCTGTGAGGATTTGATTGAGTGTTAGTGAGGTCAGGTACTGATAGTGAACACTGCGGTGAGGATTTGATTGAGCGTTAGTGAGATCACATACTGATGGAACATTGCTGTGAAAAGTTGATTGAATGTTAGTAAAGTCAGGTACTGATAGTGAACACTGCGGTGAGGATTTGATTGAGCGTTAGTGAGGTCAGGTACTGATTTTGGAACATTGCTGTGAGGATTTGATTGAGTGTTAGTGAGGTCAGGTACTGATAGTGAACACTGCGGTGAGGATTTGATTGAGTGTTAGTGAGGTCAGGTACTGATTTTGGAACATTGTTGTGAGGATTTGATTGGGTATTAGTGAGGTCAGGTACTGATAGTGAACACTGCGGTGAGGATTTGATTGAGCGTTAGTGAGATCACATACTGATGGAACATTGCTGTGAAAAGTTGATTGAATGTTAGTAAAGTCAGGTACTGATGTTGGAACACTGCGGTGAGGATTTGATTGAGTGTTAGTGAGGTCAGGTACTGATGGAACATTGCTGTGAAAAGTTGATTGAATGTTAGTAAAGTCAGGTACTGATGTTGGAACATAGCTGTGAGGAGTTGATTGAGTATTAGTGAGGTCAGGTACTGATAGTGAACACTGCTGTGAGGATTTGATTGAGCGTTAGTGAGGTCAGGTACTGATTTTGGAACATTGCTGTGAGGATTTGATTGAGTGTTAGTGAGATCAGGTACTGATGTTGGAACACTGCGGTGAGGATTTGATTGAGTATTAGTGAGGTCAGGTACTGATGGAACATTGCTGTGAAAAGTTGATTGAATGTTAGTAAAGTCAGGTACTGATGTTGGAACATAGCTGTGAGGAGTTGATTGAGTATTAGTGAGGTCAGGTACTGATAGTGAACACTGCTGTGAGGATTTGATTGAGCGTTAGTGAGGTCAGGTACTGATTTTGGAACATTGCTGTGAGGATTTGATTGAGTGTTAGTGAGGTCAGGTACTGATAGTGAACACTGCGGTGAGGATTTGATTGAGTGTTAGTGAGGTCAGGTACTGATAGTGAACACTGCGGTGAGGATTTGATTGAGCGTTAGTGAGGTCAGGTACTGATTTTGGAACATTGTTGTGAGGATTTGACTGAGTGTTAGTGAGGTCAGGTACTGATTTTGGAACATTGCTGTGAGGATTTGATTGAGTGTTAATGAGGTCAGGTACTGATGTGGAACATTGCTGTGAGGATTTGATTGAGTATTAGTGAGGTCAGGTACTGATGTTGAACATTGCTGTGAGGATTTAATTGAGTGTTAGTGAGATCAGGTACTGATGGAACATTGCTGTGAGGATCTGAATGAGTGTTAGTGAGGTCAGATACTGATGGAACATTGCTGTGAGGATCTGATTGAGTGTTAGTGAGGTCAGGTACTGATGGAACATTGCTGTAAAGAGTTGATTGAGTGTTAGTGAGGTCAGGTACTGATGGAACATTGCTGTGAGGATCTGATTGAGTGTTAGTGAGGTCAGGTACTGATGGAACATTGCTGTAAAGAGTTGATTGAGTGTTAGTGAGGTCAGGTACTGATGTTGAACATTGTTGTGAGGATTTGATTGAGTGTTGGTGAGGTCAGGTCTCTTTCTATTGGTTAATGCTTTTGAATGGAGGCTCTATGAACTGTGTGACCACCAAAGCACTGGCCATAGAGCAGGACACTCTGGAGTGGCCGCAGATAGGCCTATGGTCACCATGTCCAGAGCCAAGTGAGGGGTATAAAGCCCCCCAACATTGAGCTGGGCCACCTTTATTCATGCCTTTGACATACAGCTGCATATATACTTTCAATTAGGTTCTTTATAAGGAGGTCATTAATATTTCATTATTAGACTAATAGAAAATAACAAAACCCGGATTATCACAAAAGCTCAATTGAAACTCTCACTGAAACCATCTGAGCCTCACACTGGCTGTGTTTCTGTCCTCCTCCGCTGTCGGGGGCTTGGCGTACGAACAGTCTGCTCTTGTTTTAAGTTGACGTGACTTATGGCACGACTGCGTCTCCTGGTGTTAACAGTACCCGTGTTTATGGACTGGCATCGCATGCTGTTTCGTAACTGCAGTTCTGGAGTAATGCTGCATGCCTTCTCTGCTCTTACGCACTCAGCGCGGCTCATGAAGGGCCCAGCAATTAGCCATTGATTGGAGCCAGATGTTGGGAGCAGTAGAGGAGAAGTGGAGCTCCGAACGGTACAGTCATCAGAATGTACTTACTGCTTTCAGCAACTGGAGGTTGAACCTGAATGTGAATCTAGTGAGTCTGTCTATCTCTATCATACACTCATTCCATACACAGTCACTGATATATATATATATATATATATATATATATATATATATATATATATATATATATCATAGTCTCCAAAATGTCAGTTGTAGATTTTTCAATGTAAGTCAATGGAACCAGAGTTTTGTCTAACCTATTTTGGAGCATGAAACCTTTCTTTAGACAGCAACACCATACACTATCAGTCAAAAGTTTGGGCACACCTACCCAGGTTCTTCTTATTAGTACTATATTAATAGTAATAATATTAGTGACTAAGTGTGAGGAGATCAGAACTATAGAATAGTTGGTATGGAATTATTCCTGGAGCAGAATTAAACATCTGGTTGTGTTTAAAGAATGTTTAGAGGGTCTTTTAGAAATGAGCTCATTTGCTCTGATTCAGGTTTACATACTTTGAACATTCTGACCAGCAGCTTCATGAGGAGCCACATGAGCTGCTTCTCTAACAGGACTGAAGAAGATGGTGTAGATGCTGAGATCTTGTTCTGATAAACAGGTTTGGGGGTTTTATAGCTCTTATAAAAATATACATTCTCATTTTTACATTTAAATACACTCAAATGTTTATTTTAGGAATATTTGTGTACATGGGCTCCAACTTCACTGTGTATACTCGTCTCTCAACACATTCAGATCTAAACCTCTTTATAGTTAGAACCGTATATGTTCCGAGGGGTGTGCCCAAACTTTTGACTGGTAGTGTATATTGCTATATAGCTGGATTGGGACTGAAATACTAGTTTGTTCTCATATGTTAGTTTGATCTAAACCTGTGTTAGTTGAAGCCGATAGAAAACTGATAGGCCTGGGCTGCAGATCTGTGGAGCGTCCAGCCTTGGCCACAACATTGGGGGTCTGTGTGCCAGTCATGTGACGGGAATGGGTCTTGTTAAGCTCTCGCCCTAATTGCAACTATTCTTTATCTATTCTGTTCATACGGGAGACGCGGGCGGCGAAGGAGACGTACTTGCGAGTACTGCAGGTTGATGATGTGCACTTCTTTCTTGTCTTTGGTGAGGAAGCTTGTCCAGCATCCCTCCGCCATGTCCTCCACAGTGATCAGCTCATTCGGATTCCCATAGACACCCTTCATCTCACAGATCGGGTGGGTATCTGAAAGGAAAACAAAAAAAGGCTTGGTCAAGCTTCCTGAAGATGCTCCAGGTTTAAGCTGGGCTTAAGCACTTCTTGGGAACGTCTTTAAGGGTTCGCTGTCCACAGTAGACCACTGAGGTTGCATCGTCATGTTGTAGTCAGCATCACGTTGTTATGCCCAGCCAGTATTAGTAAAAAGTTTGGAAACACCTACCCAGATTCTTCTTATTTATACTATTGTGTTAGTAGTAATATTAGTGAATATTTATTTAGAGATCAAAACCATATAAACTACAAATTTTACCAGATATATATGTATATTTCTGTGTCAATAACGTTTGAACCACAAGAGATATTGCAAATATGACTGCATCAATCAATTCCTGAGACAATTCTGGTCTTCTCTGATCTGCTACACGACCACCTTCCCATTGGAAAAACTTTCCCTCAATCCAATATGGCGACCATTTGGACACACTGTTGTGAATATTTCTTACATACTATGGCCATGGCTGGATTACCGACTGGGCCAGTGGGGCCAGCGTCCGGGGGCCCTTGAGGTCAGGGGGCCACGGGGGGGGGCCTTGGCCCAAAACATTTTGCGATGCCTATCAACATTTATGATACAATATATTTTTATTTGTGAGGGCCCTCCATTTTAAGGATCCACTGACTTTTAGGGACTTTGACCCCAGGGCCTCTTGGAGCCCTAGTCATGCTTTTGGTGGCCCTAGCCATGCTTTTGGGCCCCTTATGAAAATGGACGAGGCGTTGTGGCACTGCTCTGACTTCGAATTCTGGCTATTAGGGGTTCTAGGAAAGACAGAGGCATAATTTTAGAGGGCCCTGGTTATGAGAGCCCTCACCAGGGGGTCCTAGAGTAAATCAGGGCATACCATTAGAGGGCCCTTGAACATGAGGTGCATGGGTAGGGGGGGCTTAACAAAGAGTTACCCAGGGGCCCAGACTATCCTTAACTCGTCCTTGACTTCCGCATCTGTTAAAAGCTTGTTTGTAAAGATGGGCTCAATGAATGCTACAGAGGTTGCGCGAAGTTTATAATTCAGTGAATCCCACCAATTATGGCAGGAACCCCCCCAATGTAGGCCGCCCGCCCCAAACCCAGGAAATAATGACCTGGCCAGACGGATCACATGGGCCAGATAGAAGATGGAGGCAGGCCTATAAGACCAGTTGCTGAGACCAGGGTAGACTGTTTGAGAGCACCTCAAAGAATATCTGTCCCATGGTATCCTCTAGAATGAAATGTATATTCTGAACTAGTCTCCCTCTTCATTTCAAAATTACAACAACACCGACCCAGGAGTTTCTTATTTGTACTATAATAATAGTAATAATATTAGTAAATAAGAGTGAAGAGATCAAAGCTATAGAAAAATAGGTAAGGAATTATTCCTGGAGCAGAATTAAACATCTGGTTATGTTTAAAGAATGTTTTAATCCAAACCCTCACCCTAACTAACCCTAACTGTAAACCTAACCCTAACCCTCACCCTAACTAACCCTAACTGTAAACCTAACCCTAACACTAACCCTCACCCTAACTAACCCTAACTGTAAACCTAACCCTCACCCTAACCCTCACTCTAACTAACCCTAACTGTAAACCTAACCCTCACCCTAACTAACCCTAACTGTAAACCTAACCCTCACCCTAACTAACCCTAACTGTAAACCTAACCCTCACCCTAACCCTAACCCTCACCCTAACCCTAACCCTAACTGTAAACCAAACCCTAACCCTCACCCTAACCCTAACCCTCACCCTAACCCTAACCCTAACCCTAACAGTAAACCAAACCCTAACCCTCACCCTAACTAACCCTAACTGTAAACCTAACCCTCACCCTAACCCTCACTCTAACTAACCCTAACTGTAAACCTAACCCTCACCCTAACTAACCCTAACTGTAAACCTAACCCTCACCCTAACCCTCACTCTAACTAACCCTAACTGTAAACCTAACCCTCACCCTAACCCTAACCCTCACCCTAACCCTAACCCTAACCCTAACCCTAACTAACCCTAACTGTAAACCTAACCCTCACCCTAACCCTCACTCTAACTAACCCTAACTGTAAACCTAACCCTCACCCTAACCCTAACCCTCACCCTAACCCTAACCCTAACTAACCCTAACTGTAAACCTAACCCTCACCCTAACCCTCACCCTAACTAACCCTAACTGTAAACCTAACCCTCACCCTAACCCTAACCCTCACCCTAACCCTAACCCTAACCCTAACTGTAAACCTAACCCTAACCCTCACCCTAACCCTAACTGTAAACCTAACCCTCACCCTAACTAACCCTAACTGTAAACCTAACCCTCACCCTAACTAACCCTCACCCTAACCCTAACCCTCACCCCAACCCTAACTGTAAACCTAACCCTCACCCTAACCCTCACTCTAACTAACCCTAAGAAATGAAATGAGCTTATTTGCTCTGATGCAGGTTTACATACTTTGAACATTCTGACCAGCAGCTTCATGAGGAGCCACATGAGCTGCTTCTCTAACGCGTACAGAGTGACGCACGTCTTCAGTGATCTATGAAGAATTCCGTACTTTCCCAAGGTCGGGATGTGTCACACGCTGAGTCCATGTGAGGTAAACCGGTCATCACCGGTGACACACATACAGCAGTATATCTCCTCTCAGAGACACAGAGTGGACACGAGGTCTGCTGATTTAATAGAAACTCAGGAAAAGCGTGTGATAAAGAACCTCCAGTGGACACGGAGCTCAGAGACGTGCGCGTCTCGCATTGTTTCAAAAAACCGTGAGTCGTCAAAAGAGCTTATTTTCTTTATCTGTGCCTTTATTCGGTGCCCCCGGTGAACTATCCCCGCCAGCGGCCAATAAATATTACTCAGAAGTAAACTGCCTCCTTCCTCAGGAAAGAGCGGGTCAGGTGTCACTTCCTAGCCAATCAGCAGCGGGGTCGGTTCTTGGCCCCGGCCGACTGGCGGCTGGTTGAAAGATGGAGGATTTGATTGGCTAGTTATCCCTAACCCGTGGCACCGGCGGGCAGGCGGTGTCATTGTTCTCAGACTTGGCCTGGACCTGCCACACGGTGTTCAGACGGTCTGTCTCCCAGACAGTGATTTGTCTATTTGTCTTTCTGTCTGTCTATTAATAGTCAAAGCTCTCTTCACTCCAGCACTGCTATGGTCATCGCTGTAATGGTCATCACTGTAATGGTCATCACTGCAATGGTCATTACTGTTATGGTCATCAATGTTATGGTCATCGGTATAATGATCATCGCTGGTATGGTCATTGCTGTAATGATAGATAGATACTTTATTGATCCCAAAGGGGAAATTCAAGAATTGTCATCAGAGTAATGGTCATCCATGTATGGTCATAACTGTAATAGTCATCACTGTAATTGTCAGCACTGTAATGGTCATTGCTGTAATGGTCATCGCTGAAATGGTCATCACTGTAATAGTCATTGCTGCAATGGTCAGCACTGTAATCGTTATTGCTGCAATGGTCATTACTGTAGTGATCATCGCTGTAATGGTCAGCACTGTAATGGTCATCACTGTAATGGTCATTGCTGTAATAGTCATTGCTGTAATGGTCATTACTTTTATGGTCACTGCTGTAATGATCATCGCTGTAATGGTCACTGCTGTAATAGTCATTGCTGTAATGGCCATCGCTGTAATGCTCATTACTGTTATAGTAACTGCTGTAATGGTCATTGCTGTAATGGTCACTACTGTAATAGTCATTGCTGTAATGGTCACTGCTGTAATGGTCATCACTGTAAAGATCATTGCTGTAATGATCATTGCTGTAATGATCATTGCTGTAATGGTCATTACTGGTATGGTCACTGCTGTAATGGTCATCACTGTAATGGTCGTTGCTGTAATGGTCACTGCTGTAATAGTCATTGCTGTAATGGTCATCACTGTAATGGTCATTACTGTTATGGTCACTTCTGTAATGGTCATCGCTGTAATGGTCACTGCTGTAATAGTCGTTACTGTTATGGTCACTACTGTAATGGTCATTACTGTTATGGTCACTACTGTAATGGTCACTGCTGTAATGGTCATTGCTGTAATGATCATTGCTGTAATGGTCACTGCTGTAATAGTCATTGCTGTAATGGTCATCGCTGTAATGGTCATTACTCTTATGGTCTCTGCTGTAATGGTCATCACTGTAATGGTCACTGCTGTAATATCATTGCTGTAATGGTCATCACTGTAATGGCCATGACTGTTATGATCACCACTGTTATGGTCATCAGTGTTATGGTCATTACTGTAATGGCCCTCACTGTATTACTGTAGTAGTGCTGTATATATATATATGTGTGTGTGTGTGTGTGTGTGTGTGTGTGTGTGTGCTTTGTGTTTTCCAGTGCTCAGTGTTTTCCTCTCTCTCTGTTTTCTTAAGGTCTCCAGGTTCTCTCAGGTCGTCTTCCTGTTTTCTTGACTGGCTCGTCTTCGCTTCTGACCAGCATCGTAAAGATACTGATCAGAGAACGCTTGAGCCCTCGAGTGTTTCTGAGACCATTTGAGCTGATTTTATTTAATTAAACAGTACAAGTAATTAGGGCTGGGTATCGCCACTGATTTCCCGAATCGATTCGATCCTGATTCACAAGGTCCCAATTCAATTTGATTTCCGATTCGATTCAATTCAATTTAATATCGATTCATTCAGGGATATTAAATAATATGTTTTGTTTGAATATAAAAAGAGATTTTCAGAGAATTAATGTGGTAAATGTACAAGGAACACTAAACCTATCATTACTAAAAACATGTGTTTATATGTTTATATACCATCATCCTGGTTTCTGAATCCAAAATGTAGACAGACATCTGCTTTCAAGTTCTGGGGCGCCTTCACTTGTGCTCCAGCCATGATTAACTGATGTGCACCCCCAGCCAGATCTCGATGCGCGAAAAACAATGGCTGATCACGCGGGTCGGGGGGGGGGGGCTGGAATCGGGTTTATACAAATCGATATCAGATTATTTCAAATGAAGATCGACTGGAAAGATCGACACACCCCTACAAGTTACACTCAGGATGCATTCACTTTACACTACCAGTCACAAGAGAACCAAAACCTTCTGTACTTTCAATGTGAGTCAAAGTAAAGAGGTTTTATTCCAAGTGAGCTTTTCATATCCTGAAATGAAGACCTAGTCACGGTTCAGCAGTGCTGAAGAAGCCCAGAATGTTTTTTTTTTTTTAGGAGTGATTAGTGCTAAAGTAATGTCAACTATGTACCACAATACTCCCATTCAGACTCCTGGGAGTGAAGAACCAGGATGTAGGAGGATGCTAGCCATGCGGTAGCTTGCATAACACACTGCATTCCATAAACAAGGCCTTTTAGCATTTATATTTGTGGCATTCATCCAGAACGATGTCCAGAGGTTCTGCGTTCAAATATATCTTATAGAGAAGCGGTCAGTCCAGAAGCGGTCAGCGCAGAAGAGGTCAGCCCAGAAGCGGTCAGTCCAGAAGCGGTCAGTCCTTAGTGCTAAGTCCGAAGTGAGCAGGCTTTGTCTGACGCTCACTCCCTTCCCAGCTTCCATGAGCCGAGAAGGATGAGGCAACAGGAAGCAGCCGTGTTTGTATGGACAACAGGAAACGCTATGTTTAGAAAGATGGGCTGGTGATGGAGGTGGTCTTGGCACTAGCCCGGTGTATGACGCACTCGCTCACTCCGCAGGAGGCAGACTAACCGTGATTTATCCCCAACAGGGCGCTTTATATGTCCGCACGAAATCAGCTCGGCTCCTGAAGACAGGAAACAGCTTTCACGTCAAGCAACAACGCTAACAAACCCAGGGGTGAGCTCTGTTTCCCCTGTAAAGGCCTGCGGTGGCTGGTAGTGGTGGGAGGTACACTGCTAAAATGACCCCTGGTAAAATGACCACTACTCTCCACACAAAGTAAACTTAATGGTGGAATTCCAGAGATTTCCAAAAAAGTCCATGTTATTAGATGGTCAATTCTGTGTCGAAATTCTGTGTGGATTGTTCACAGTGGTGGTCAATGGAACCAGACGTCCAAGTTATTACAGGAGCTCTGTAGTAAAGCTCTGCCTGATATCTAAGTAGGGTTGAGTACTGTTTGAATTTCACTGGATTATGGCCTAGAAATCTAATTGGGAAATCTGAAAAAGAGAGTTGGATTTTAGCTCCGTAATCAGATTTCTTAGTGCATGTGTAGTAGTGGGAGGAAGTGGTGGGAGGTACACTGGTTAAACTGACCCTTGGTGAATTGACCCCTGCTCTCCACACTAAGTAAGCTTAGCTTAATGTGGAATTCCACAGATTTCCCAAAAAGTCCATGTTATTTGATGGTCAGATTGCTTTGGTTTGGAAATTCTGTGGATTGTTCACAGTGGTGGTCAATGGAACCAGACGTCCAAGTTATTACAGGAGCTCTGTAGTAAAGCTCTGCTTGATGTCCAAGTAGGGTTGAGTACCGTTTGAATTTCACTGACTCCAAGTTTCAATGAACATGTTTACATGCACTTAATAATCTGATTACAATGACATTTCTACAGTTATCTGATCAATCAAGCTGCCATGTAAACAGCACGTTCTGTTTTCCTAGATTGGATTACGGCCTAGAAATCGGATTGGGAAATCTGAAAAAGAGAGTTGGATTTTAGCTCAGAAATCAGATTTCTCAGTGTATGTGTAGTAGTGGGAGGAAGTGGTGGGAGGTACACTGGTTAAATTGACCCCTGCTCTCCACACAAAGTAAGCTTAGCTTAATGTGGAATTCCACAGATTTCCAAAAAAGTCAATGTAATTTGATGGTTCGTTTGTAAACAAAGCCACTCCGAGTGCTTTGGTGTGGAAATTCTGTGGATTGTTCACAGTGGTGGTCAATGGAACCAGACGTCCAAGTTCTTACAGGAGCTCTGTAGCAAAGCTCTGCCTGATATCTAAGTAGGGTTGAGTACTGTTTGAATTTCACTGACTCCAAGTTACAGTGAACATGTTTAACAGATATGGTCAGTGTGATTGGCTGTGTGTTGGCTTTCCCTGCTGTCACGTGAGACTTTGTAGCTACGTTTGGTTGTTAGCAGCACCAACACTGGAAGGAAAGGTTTCCAGTAATACGAGACTCACAGTGCGAGACTCAGGTGCAGCGTGGGAGACACATAGGTGTGAAAAGCGAGTGAGGACGGCAGCAAAAAAGAAGATGGTGGACAAAAGGAGCTGTTTTTCAAAGAAACGTGTCACTTAAAGTCTAGTTCTCTAATGAAATGAGTCCATCATATTAGCGTTAACGGTGATGCTAGACTTTGGCGCACAGCAGGCTAACATCGTCTGTAGTTCTGAATAACATGGTTTGGTAATGACCTGTCACACCCTGCCTATCTCGCCTGCCTGTGTCTTTACTTGTATACATGCTGTCAGTCCTTGTCTCGGCCCTAGCCCCACCTGTCTCACCTGTACCTCGTTTGTCTTTAGTCTGGTCAGCTGTTTTCCCCTCATTAACCTGTGTGTTTATTCCTCCCTCTTGTGTGGGTCATTCATTATGTAACGCGGGAGGACGAGACGAGGGAGGCGGATACACATGCACAATCCTTTTATTGGGGGGGACAAGGAGGGCGGAGACAAAGAGCATGTCACAAAAACATTAGCACATGAGACTGACAGCGTAAAGACACAGGCAGGTGAGACAATTTGAAGCATGTATGAATGAAAAAGTGTATACAGGAGCCGTTAAGCAGAACTGAAATGTAGGGTCTGTCTCAAATCCGAGTGAGTGTGTAAGTAAGCTGTCTAGGTAGTGAGTGTGTAAGTAGGCTGTCTAGGTAGTGAGTGTGTAAGTAGGCTGTCTAGGTAGTGAGTGTGTAAGTAGGCTGTCTAGGTAGTGAGTGTGTAAGTATCAGTGTTCTCTCCTCATCTCTCCTCATAAAACAGATTACTGAGACGCTCTAGTTAGAGAGAGACTTCGTCACGGCTTGTTCCCGCCCACTGCAGCACGCCACCGGTGGTTTAGCTGGTTGCTAAGTTACCAGCCGGCGTCCAAAACAATAGCCCGAGGCTTAAAAATCCGCTAGCATAAATGCTAATGTCTGGAGTATAAAGTGTAAATGGTGAAGGACTCGTTACAGAGTTGATAATAAAAAACTTTTTTGTGTGATTATATGACCAGAAACACATTAAAACTCCAGAAAGAATCAAAATAACTCACATTTTAAAACCACTTCACTGCTCCTAGATTAGCCTGCAGTGCATCATGGGATTGTCTTAGTGGCTGAGGAAGAGTTCGATGCTTCTTAAAATCAGGTCTAAATAAGGTTCCTTAGTAGAAGCACGTTTAAGGTATGTAAGAATTGGGACAGTTTACATGTCAGGAGCGCATACTATGATGTAAAATGCTGCCTATGTAGGAGCTCAGTAGGTTTTGAGAGACACAGCCATGATGTCTTGGGTTAGCCTTTCATTATAGTATCTGGAATACAGAGAGGTTTAAAACAAATGATTAAAAATGAAAATTAACTCATTAATTCCCCATAAAAGGACCTCCGGCGGCGGAAAACATGAAATCTAAGTAAATTATGAGGCTTATTTTTCAGTTGACCACACGGCTCGTCTGAGTGGGAGCACTTCAGCAATCTCTCCATGACTCACTCACTTTGTTCACCCCGTTTGGTCAAGACTCCCTTATGAGTGTGTGTGTGTGTGTGTTTTGGCTCAGATGAAGGTCTCGGGGTCAAACAGGAAAATGAGACACACTCGCGCACGCGTGCGCACGCGCTCCCAAGAAAGAAGGAAAGAAATAAAAAAAAGAAAAAGCCCCAGTAAAGTGTGTGTGATGTACGGAGCCGGCCGAGGCTTTATCTCTCCTCTGACAGTGAAGAATAGAGCAGCGCTGCCGGCGGCGAGGCCGGCCAGCCGCTCTTTGCATGGGAAAGGATCGTTGAGGCTGCTGATACTGTAGATAGAGCCCGGCTAGCAGGGCTTATAGCTCATTTAACACAGAACCGTTTAGTGAGAGCGTTTAGTGACATCGGCATTTCCTGGGTCAGCTTCACCGGTCAGCGCAAACACAGCCCGAGTCCTCAGTGGCTGATTGCGGTGACTGATAGATGCGACAGAGCCGACATCTCTGTGAAATTCCTCCGCAGGCTGAGATAAGTGCGCCGGAGCCGAGGGGTGGGCGACGTCGGCCCACTTTTAAGTCACAATGGCATCCAAGGTTATATCACAATACAGTGAATACTAATCATAATAATAATAATAATAATAATAATAATTAGGGATACGCAGTCATATTGGACTGGTATTTCATATTTTATATGAGTATCCATCTATCATTATCTTCAAGGTCACGGGGAGCCTGGAGACAATCCCAGCATCATCAGGCGAAGGCGGGGGCATACATGTGTTTGGACTGTGGGAGGAAACCAGAGTACCCGGAGGAACCCACTCAAGCACGGAAAGAACATACACACTCCACACAGAACCACCCGGACCGGGAATGGATTTATTGGGCTTATTTCTGACCAGACAAAGTAAATATTATGAATTTCTCAGCTTATAACATCAGGTTCTGTAAGTGGCAAAACAACAGCACTGAGAAACCACATCATTCAAGGTAAACGGTGGGCTTAAAAGGATTCAGCAGCATTTAAAGTGTCTATATTTCATGTGTTTTACTGCATTTGTACAGACTTTAAGTATAAACATAGTAATAATTTATCATAAGGCTAGTCCAGGTGTAAAGGTTATCCACCAGTACAGTAGTTGGATTAACTGGGCTTTACTGTTGATTTGTTTCATCAGAGCAAAGACAAAAGACCCCGAAGATAAAGGTATATTACTCCTCACTCACTCACTCATCTTCTAAAACACTTATGCTTCTGGGTCATGGGGGGTTCTGGAGCTTATCCCAGTACTCATTGGACAGAAGACAGAATTGTCTTTGCCTGAATTGTCTTTGGACTGTGGAAGGAATCCCACACAGTCAAGGGGAAAACATACAGACCCCTAGCTGGGGGAATCAAACCAGACCTTTGCCCAAAATAGTAGTTAATATACCAAACTAAGTTAAACTTTATGAATTGTGGGCTTTATATATATATATATATATATATATATATATATATATATATATATATATATATATATATTTTTTTTTTTTTTTTTTTTTTTTTTTTTATGGTTCCATTGACTTGCCTTAAAAGTTATTTTCTTTAGACAGCAATGATATCATCACTGTCCAATGAAAAAGAAGCATCTCAAAAAATGGCATCTTTACAGGAGAGGCTTTACTTTCAATGTAAGTCAATGGAACCAGAATTTTTTCCAGGCTATTTTGTAGCATTTCTATTGGTCCATTCATCATAAAGGTTTCATGTCCTGTAAGCGGCAGCTGTGATGTTAAAATGATGTAGAAAATAAAGCTATAAAATCTTTTCCACTCCATTTGAATGGAGCAGCTGCCGTTTACACTGTGTAAAAGTTTCATGATGACTGGACCAATAGAAATGCTCCAAAATAGCCTTTAAAATTCTGGTTCCATTGACTTACATTGAAAGTGAAGACAGTTTTTGGCCTCTCCTGTAAAGCTGCTTTGGATATTGATGATAAAAGGCTGCATCACCTGCTGTTTTCTTGGTGGTAACATTGATGAACCTGTTGAACCATTAAAATTTAGGTTTGTGACATCACAACCAATTCAAACTGGATTTAATTAGCGCTCTTAATCATAATTTTACCTCCGTGTTTTCTATGGCACTGGCCCTTTAAAGGGTCCCTCACTGCTGTAATGTTAATGGTGACTAAGGCACCTGTCAGCTGCGCATGGCAGATGCTTTTCAGAAGAAAAAAAAAAAAAAAAAAGAAGTGCTACATTAGCGCTTCCACTGAAATCAACGCTCCGAGTATGTTGACCATCCTGTTAGTCCACTCTCCTGGGAAAGCCACGGCGGCTCCTGATTAGGCCCTTAAGGCGGCACCATATTAATAATTTCACGCTCGTCAGACGGAGTCCGGAGCACATATGGTGAAGCTCTCAGGCGCGCCGTGACACTGCCGACGAGTGAACTGCTCTGTAGTCGCACGCTCTGCAGAAACAGAAGCGCTTTGGGGGAAAAAAAATAGAAACCTTGGTTACACAGAATCACTTCTTGTTTTGAGAGCGCTGTCAGGACATTGCAGGGGTCAGCATAAAAGAAAGGAAAAAATACTGAGCGTGTCTGAAACTCAAAGAACTTCCAGTTACAAGGTAATGTTTTCACGAAAGTGTCCTGAACTGGCAGCGAAGGACTACATCCTGGAAGCAGCGACTTCCTTTATTGAGTCTCCTCAGAAAGTCCGAGCCTGCTGACCACTCCTTAAGCTGAACGGCTGCCCGAGTTGGCCCGCTATTGTTTCCTCTTCGTGAGTAACGTTACTGGCCGTGCTGATAAAAGGCTTAACAAGGTCATACAGATTCATAGTGGTCATCATTAAAGAGCGGGAATGTGCTTCGGCTAATGTTGCTGAAACCACATGACCGGCCATTCATGTGGCTACTAGCTTATATGTGATTGGTTACCACCTGCCAGTATTTAAAACTGGCTGAAGAACCCACACCAGCAGGATCTAACAACAGCCATGAACCCACACCAGCAGAGTCTAACAACAGCCAGGAACCCACACCAGCAGAGTCTAACAACAGCCAGGAACCCACACCAGCAGAGTCTAACAACAGCCAGGAACCCACACCAGCAGAGTCTAACAACAGCCAGGAACCCACACCAGCAGGATCTAACAACAGCCATGAACCCACACCAGCAGAGTCTAACAACAGCCATGAACCCACACCAGCAGAGTCTAACAACAGCCAGGAACCCACACCAGCAGAAACTAACAACAGCCATGAACCCACACCAGCAGAGTCTAACAACAGCCAGGAACCCACACCAGCAGAGTCTAACAACAGCCAGGAACCCACACCAGCAGAGTCTAACAACAGCCAGGAACCCACACCAGCAGAAACTAACAACAGCCAGGAACCCACACCAGCAGAGTCTAACAACAGCCATGAACCCACACCAGCAGAGTCTAACAAGAGCCATGTACCCACACCAGCAGAAACTAACAACAGCCAGGAACCCACACCAGCAGAGTCTAACAACAGCCATGTACCCACACCAGCAGAGTCTAACAACAGCCATGAACCCACACCAGCAGAGTCTAACAACAGCCATGAACCCACACCAGCAGAAACTAACAACAGCCATGAACCCACACCAGCAGAGTCTAACAACAGCCATGAACCCACACCAGCAGAGTCTAACAACAGCCATGAACCCACACCAGCAGGATCTAACGACAGCCATGAACCCACACCAGCAGAGTCTAACAACAGCCAGGAACCCACACCAGCAGAAACTAACAACAGCCATGAACCCACACCAGCAGAGTCTAACAACAGCCATGAACCCACACCAGCAGAATCTAACAACAGCCAGGAACCCACACCAGCAGAGTCTAACAACAGCCATGAACCCACACCAGCAGAGTCTAACAACAGCCATGAACCCACACCAGCAGAAACTAACAACAGCCATGAACCCACACCAGCAGAGTCTAACAACAGCCAGGAACCCACACCAGCAGAGTCTAACAACAGCCATGAACCCACACCAGCAGAGTCTAACAACAGCCATGAACCCACACCAGCAGAAACTAACAACAGCCATGAACCCACACCAGCAGAGTCTAACAACAGCCATGAACCCACACCAGCAGAGTCTAACAACAGCCATGAACCCACACCAGCAGAAACTAACAACAGCCATGAACCCACACCAGCAGAGTCTAACAACAGCCATGAACCCACACCAGCAGAGTCTAACAACAGCCATGAACCCACACCAGCAGAAACTAACAACAGCCATGAACCCACACCAGCAGAAACTAACAACAGCCATGAACCCACACCAGCAGAGTCTAACAGCCATGAACCCACACCAGCAGAGTCTAACAACAGCCATGAACCCACACCAGCAGAGTCTAACAACAGCCATGAACCCACACCAGCAGAAACTAACAACAGCCATGAACCCACACCAGCAGAAACTAACAACAGCCATGAACCCACACCAGCAGAGTCTAACAACAGCCATGAACCCACACCAGCAGAGTCTAACAACAGCCATGAACCCACACCAGCAGAGTCTAACAACAGCCAGGAACCCACACCAGCAGAAACTAACAACAGCCATGAACCCACACCAGCAGAGTCTAACAACAGCCATGAACCCACACCAGCAGAGTCTAACAACAGCCATGAACCCACACCAGCAGAAACTAACAACAGCCATGAACCCACACCAGCAGAAACTAACAACAGCCATGAACCCACACCAGCAGAAACTAACAACAGCCATGAACCCACACCAGCAGGATCTAACAACAGCCAGGAACCCACACCAGCAGAGTCTAACAACAGCCAGGAACCCACACCAGCAGAGTCTAACAACAGCCAGGAACCCACACCAGCAGAGTCTAACAACAGCCAGGAGCCCACACCAGCAGAAACTAACAACAGCCAGGAACCCACACCAGCAGAAACCAACAACAGCCAGGAACCCACACCAGCAGAAACTAACAACAGCCAGGAACCCACACCAGCAGAGTCTAACAACAGCCATGAACCCACACCAGCAGAGTCTAACAACAGCCATGAACCCACACCAGCAGAGTCTAACAACAGCCAGGAACCCACACCAGCAGAGTCTAACAACAGCCATGAACCCACACCAGCAGAAACTAACAACAGCCAGGA